>PVJO010000016.1:0-462434 GCA_004026905.1 Hystrix cristata
TAAGACCACTGGAATAATTGGTGTTAAGGGTAAATTAGTTGGAAATGTATGTTCTACTCACCCAAATTTAGTGGTATAAAACAACAACAGTTCATTGTTGTTTTTGCTCATGGTTCTGGGAAGTTGAGTGGGCTCAACTAGTCCATTCTTACTCAGTCTCTTCTGCATTGGCCATCAAGTGAAGGCCAGGGCTGGAGGCATCTCAAAGGCTGTCTCAGTCTCTTGTCTGGCAGCAGATGCTGGCTGTTGGCCAGATCTCAGCTGGGGCTGTCTGCCAGAACATCTACCTACATGTGGCTTCTCCATATGACTTGAGCTCCCTTGCAGCATGCTGGCTGGCTTCCAATGGAAAGCATCTCAAGAGCTACACTGCTTTTTATGAGCTAGCCTTGCAAATCATGCCTCCTCTTATTAACTGAAAGCAGGTCACTTGAATAGACCTTGCCCAAAAGAGAAAAATGAGAAATTCCCTTATTTATGGGAGAAGTGACAAAGAATTATGGACATGTTTTAAAATCATCACAGCTGTTTTAATGCTATCATCCTTCCAAATTAAATAATTCTTCCTCTTAGAGTAGATTTCTTATAGGACAGACATATGGTGTACAAAATAGTCCAGCATGCTATTTCTGTCTGTAGCTTCTTGCTACCCAGGTGGAAAGGGAGACTACATCCCATAGCAAAATTTGGTTGCAGGCCAACAGTTTGACATGCTTTACATGGTGTTCCCAGCCTTTGGGTAGAATTAGTTCTCCCTCCTGAACAGTAATTGCAGTGCTCTTGTCTTCTTCCTCCATGTCCATCATGGTGATGCCCGTACCTCCCTCACTGATGCTAAAAATACCAAGAAACAGTAAGGAAGAGAGATCAGAGTTTCTATGCTTTTGTACTCCTTTATCAGCTTACTATTATCTTATGCTTTCTGTTTCCTTCTCTATCAATTTGGGGCCTTTCTTTTTTTCTTCTCCTCCAGATACTTTCCTCAGATAATCATCTGGCAGAGCTATCCCAGGACAGATTTGGCTTTAAGACACGTTGTTATAAAGAGCTTTATATTTTTATTCAGCTGCTTAATCATTGAGATCTGGTGACACTTTAGGAAGAATAAAAGGAATAAACCTCTTTTCATTCTCCTGAAGTGCACAGTTTGCTTTGTATTTTTGTATAATTAGTTCTCTAGAAAGAGACTGTCTACAGACCACTTATGTTTTAAGTCTGTGCTGTACAAACTCAGCTTTCAAGAATGAGTATAGTGTTTCTGCCACTGTTTTAGCTAGACTAAGCAGCCTGCTGGCATCATCAGAGGTCTTTGTCATAGGTTTCTTGAAAGTTACAGCCAAAACTAATTGTAATTCCTTACAACTCCCAGCATATTATAAGGCCTAAGAAAATAAAAAAAAAATAAGGCCTAAGAAAATACTGTATTTTTGCTTTATTTTACATTCTTAAAATTGCATTTATACTAGCATAAAAGAAGAAGAAAAGCAAAATAAGGATTTCTTCAAAAGCTTCTGGTATCCTTATTTGGCAAAATAAAGATCATTGAATTATTTTAAAATATACCCATTGCTTATTTCATCTCTGTAAAGCTTTCCAGAGTCATCTACTTGACGTGGCCTCAAATGCCTTTTCTGTTTGTGACATAGAAGTAGTCCTGATGAGGGTCCAAAGAACAGGGCAGAGTCCCTCTTGAACACTGCTAGGCATCTTCTCTGCATGAGTGGTTAATGGAGTATATACTACCTATGTCTCTCAGTAGCTATTCGATGGGTAAAAGACTGTCAGAAAATGGTCAGTTGCATAGTAGCAATTCTTTCTTAATTCTCTCATTCTGAATATTAGTTAAGGGTGACTACTGGTCAGGAGGTTGTGATTTTATGCCAGATGTTGGTCAGGGTCACAGATCAGCAGAATGATTCACTCTTTATGCCAGTGGTAACAGTGCCACGATTCCAATTTGTGCGTTAGTCAACTTCCTAATCACTATGGATCTTTGGAGATTACTCTGAATAGTTAAAACTGCAAATACATTCTTTGAATGACAAGGGTCTGTTGTAGGTGCCTACTGAAAAGAAAGTATCGTACTGATCAAATGAGTAATTATGACTCAGCAGAATCTGTGTCAGCTGGAACCTGGAGAAGTTGCTTGACCGGGATGCCTTCTACATCTCACCTGCACCCTAACATCTCTTGTGCCAGTGCGGCTCCTCCTTCCACTCCTCATGTACTACAGGACACTGCTTTGCTCCACCTAATGACTAAGTGTTTGGGAAGAAAACAGAAAGAACATTATATTATTATTTTTTTTGTGAAGGATGAATATTACGAGAAGGGAGGGAGGTAAACTAGATGTCCTGAGAGTCAGGCCATATTCTGTTACAGAATATTAATCATTGAGTACTTCCTGGGCACTGTTCTAAAAGCTGGAGATGTAGTAGTAGACAGATAAAATTCTGTCCTCAAGGATCTGGCATTCTGGCATAACATGTCACTCTCATGTCCATTTTCTTTTGTGGAACAGGGTTATAAGTCACCTCTGCAGTAGGTACTGACCACTAGAGTAATGTCCCTTACCCCATTTCCTGTTAAAGAACTGTCTCCTTTATGCTCCATACCAGCTTTTTGAGCAGTTCTAACCTTCTCCCCTTTCATACAACACTTTGAGCATTTACTAAATTGCTCAAGAAGGAACAATAGATTGACTATGACTAAGTCTTGAAGGAATTCTGAGATTCTTTTCAGAATCAAAGGTTTCAGAACTGAAGATAGCTGTGAAAGGCCAGTTCTGCACTAAGGATTGTTAAGAGTCTCCCACTGAAATACTAACTAAGTGTAAAAGAAAGAAAGAGAAAAAACTAGCTCAAAAAAGCCCCAGCTAGAAAGAGAACTGGCAGTTCAACTTTACAGGGGATATTAATGTTTGAATACATGGGTGGATCGGTGTTTGGGTGGAGAGATAGATGGGTAGATTAAAAATAAGGGAGAACACCTGAGTAGTAGAATGCTTTCTTTTTTAAAATGACAAATTGACCCAGTATTTCCATTTGTTCCTGCTGAACTGGTGACATCAGGGGCTGGCAGCTTGTCTTCCATTGACGTCAGCAAGTGCAGATCTAAATCTCCACGGGAGAATGCTCTCCAGTCCTAATAACTAGGACTGGTAATTTAATTAGAAAATATTCTGAGCTGTCAGCTGATTATGCTGTTCAGACAATTGCTTTGTTCAGGTCTGTTTCATCCTTGACTCACTCAAGTGACTTTCTCAGTGGGAAGGGAAGTATTTCGGTTTCTATGACAGAGGCATGTATTTTATGTCCCTCCAAGTTATCTCACTGGTGGGGTTATACTTTGGCTTTTTACTTTATTGTTTTTATGAGTTTTGATAGACATTAGTTTTGTTCTAGTTTGTGATTCAGTCTGATCTTTGTTTCCATGTGTGAGTATGTGCATATCCACAGTATTCAACGCTCAGCTATTCTTCTTTCACAAAGGCAAATAATCAATTTGATTTCCCCTTGTCAGGCAACAATACAGTATAACAAATTTAAAATGCATCAGTCATGTTTAACCTATTAAGGCTGTTGATGGTAAGGACATTAATAAAAGGTTCAATTATTTTAATTTCTGAAAGGAAGAGGAGAAAGAGACAAAGTCAGAGAGGTACAGAGAGGGAGAAAAAGAAATTAAGAACAGCAAACTATAGTGTTAGAAATGGAGAACTCAAGCTTATTCTTATGGTTAAAAAAAAAATCACAGACTCTTCTTATCCTGGTCCATAGGTGAGAATGGGCCTAAATATATGGTTGACAGCTTCCGTTCTTCTGGAATAAATGAGTTAGTGGCTCTGTATGTTAAGATAGATAACATCAAAGATCACAGCCAGCGTCTGCAGGAGAAAAGGAGGCTCATCCTCTGGTGAGGATTTCCCAAGTGCCACTCTCTCAAGAGAACTAGATTCTTCTTAGTTTCTCCTTGTATTTAATCTGTACCTCATAATACAATTTTGTGGTCAGGTTTAACTGGAAACATGTCTTTGTTTCCAGAACACATTATTTAGAGTTCATGCTAATTATGTGATAGTTTTATACTAAGTGAGCATGGCAGAGTCAGGGTGTCTTTTGGCTTTCTTGATGTATCAGAGTCAGACCCATGTTTGTCCTCCACAAGATGGGTATCCTATACCAAAAGTTCTTGGACTTTGAATTCCTTGTGAGGAGTAGGAACCCTTTCTTTTCATCATTGCGTTCCTGGTGGTATTTGACCTGGTGGCATTGCTTGATATGGTGCTCAGTTACTTGTGGTTAAACTGAGTTGAATTGAATTTATATCTCATTTGTATAATATCCCTCCCTCGCTCTCTTGAGCCACCTGTCCATCCATCAGTCTACCCTTCTAACATGTTTTTTAACATTCCTTCTTTTTCATTGTTGTTGCTTTACTTACCTAGTTTATTTTTTAAATTACCACATGTTTGCCATATATAATGTTTGCATTCACCCTAGGGAGTAGGTACCTGTACTTATATTTTAATTCTTTTTAATCCCCTTCCCTGCCCCACCCGCCTCCCTCCTTCTGTCCCTAGATCCCCTTCCCACATTATTGGGTTCTTTTTTATTAGTTCATATTTGGAACCTATAATGATTACATTCATTGTGGGTATTTGGTACATGTACGCAACACATTTTAATTCTTTCTGTGTCCACTTCCTCTTCCCTCTTTCCCCAGCCTCCATCTCTTGCTCTCTTTCTCATTTGCAAAAGATCTATCTTTGTTTTTCCTTTTATCTGTCTTTTATTTTGCTCTGTACTTTATTTGTACTTCGGATTTCTCATATAAGAGAAACTATACAGTAAGCTTATGTGTCTGATTTATTTCATTTAACATTATGTTTTCAAGTTGCATTCCTTTTCCTACAAATGACTTAAGTTTATCCTTCTTTGTAGTCAAGTACAGTATTCCATTATCTATAGATGCTATAGTTTCTTTGTC
Source organism: Hystrix cristata (assembly GCA_004026905.1). Classification (NCBI taxonomy): domain Eukaryota; kingdom Metazoa; phylum Chordata; class Mammalia; order Rodentia; family Hystricidae; genus Hystrix; species Hystrix cristata. The sequence goes on from PVJO010000016.1 coordinate 4,990, forward strand.
CATTTGTCTGTTGGTGGACATACAGGCTGCTTCCAAGATTTAAACATTACGAATTGTGCTGCTGTCAATATTGGTATGCATGTATCGCTGTGACATGTCTTTAACTTTTTAGCATTACTTAATGCCAGTCACATATTAAATAAATAAAGCATACTTGGACTCTGAAATCTAGATGTGGAGGTAGAAGGACAGACAATAAATAAGTTAACCAACAAAGAAACATTACAAATTGTGAAGAGTGTAATAAAAAAAAAAACACGAGGTACACTGAGAGAGAATAAGTGAAAAAATGAAACCACATATGCAGAGGCCCAAGGGTGGGAAGGAATTTGTATTTTTGAGGAACCAAAAGAAGGCTGTTGTGGCACGAGCATAGAGAGCAAGAAGGAAAATGGGACAAAGTGTGGCAGGTCAAATAAGCAAGGGCTGGATCTCTAGGGCTTTGTAGGCCACAAGAAGGAATTTGGGATTTATTTATTACGTTGCTAGTAGCTGCCAAGTAGATGGAGCATTTAACCTGAGATGCCTGTAGATTTGGTTATAGTTGAACAAGTTGCTTGTCTTGTTTGGCGTACCTTGGATAGTAGAGTGGATAAAATGAAATGATATATATTAAATGTTTTTTTCACCCTTGTCCAGCTGTTAGAGTTTGACCTTTCTTCTAAATGTGTATATTATCATTTTGAACTTCTGTGTCGTGATTTATTATTTAATATATGCTAAGTTATGAGTACATGTCATTTATATCGTGTTTCTCTCAGTTAGATCTTTAGTTCTTTGAGAGTAGACTTATGTGTGTACTTGACCACCACACAAATCCTTATGTGTAATAGGCACTTAGGATTTTTGTTTGTTTAGTGTTTGGTTTTGAAGAATTTAAGGTTAATTTTATTGAAATAGTGATTAGTTTTTAAACATTATTACAGGTAATATATTTGGTCTACTTTTAAAATTTTTTGGACTTTTGTTATAACAAATGGAAAACAAAGTAAGTTATTTGTGAATCAAGAAAGTAAACAATTGGTGTATAGTGAAAAATAAAAGTCCTCTGCTATGCCATAGGGCAGTGATGTCGAACCTTTTAGAACTTTCAGTGATACAAACAGCCTGCAGTGGCACTCATACCATAGGTTTGCCACCACTGCCATAGGGTCTGAATAGTTTTTCTTTTAATTGATACTACTTAAATGGTTGTGCAGGTTTACATTTTCACTGGTAGGATGTTGCAGTTTGATACCATCATACTTTTTAACTTTTGCAAACCTGATTGCTAAAAGTTGTATTTAGGTTTACATTTCCGTGATTGCTGGTAAGAGTGAATATTATTCTATATGTTCATTGGCCATTTACATTTTTTATTCATTTATTTTGCCAATAAGGTTTTGATATATGTCATATCAAAAGATATGTATGATAAGGATTTCTATGTCATAATGATTTCTTTATATATTTTCCCTATTGAATTGCTTATCTTCTTGACTGTAGGAATAGTTTATATCCTCTAGATATTAATCCTCCCTTTTGTATATTGCAAATACATTGTCCCAATCTCTTTTATCTTTTGCTTTTATTTCAGCTTGCCCTTTGCACTCAACAGTAATGCATAATGGCCCTTCTTCCATCTAGTCAATTTGGTATTTTTGATCATGATTATGTCATTTGTGTGGCCCAAGATAGTTTTCTGAAATATCTTTGGAACCCCCTGGCAGGATCTGTCAGCATACCAGGAAAGTAGTCTTCACCAGTTACTGCCTTGGTCCAATGGACTCTTTTTGCTTTTTATAATTTTTAGTTATTTTATAAATAACTTACAAAAATAAGAGTAAGAAGATAATGAAAAAATCTTAATTTAAATGGTATATAGTCCTTATTTTTATTGTGAATATATATACACGGAGACTACCAAAAAATGGATATACACTTGAGCAGTTTGCCATATTCATAAATGTCTGGAAACTAATGGCCACCACTTTGAGCACCTCTTGTAATTGTAGAGGCCGAAAGTAACTTGTATTAACCTCATGATGTCTCAATAAATTTAGTATTAAAATATTTATACTAGTTTTTCTTTTCCTGATATACACATTTTTTTGGCTGACTCTGTGTTTTTATACATACATCAACGTATATATGCACACATGCACACACACCTGAAGTGGACAATGCCTCTCATTACAACTGGATACCCATCTGCTTTTATGTGTGAATCTGGAATGTATCAATTGTTATGGTTTGTGTCTAGATGTCCCTTCAAAGCCTCATGTGGTCGTAGGTGTAGCTGAATCTAGAGTGTGTGATTACTAAATTAGTTCACTGATTGCTTTGGCATGGTTCTGCTGGGATCAAGGATGTGACGCTAGGATTAAGGGTATTAGGATTAAGGGTGGGAGTACTGCCCACCCTAAAGCCAGGTAGCCTGGATAAGATATAAAATACAGGAAGAAGCTGGTTCCCACCCCTTGCTTGCATCCCTTGCTTACCTTGCTGATTTCTGCCTATCTGCCTTGCCACCCTGCCTTGGACCCAGCTGACTGTGGACTGAAACCTCTACAAACTGTGAGCCAAATAAACCTTTCTTCCACTAACTTTGGGTGTCGGGTATTTTGTCCCAGCAACGAGAGAAAAGTAACTAAAATATCAATTTTATAAATACTATATATTTCAGATATATTGCTTATAAATTCTAACCTATTGTTACTGCTGATTCTTCTTGCACTTGTATCATCAAAATATAATACTTGAATATTTTTTGAAACTTTTGATGGCTTATGATTTTGTGAAAGAGGGGACAGCTTTGCTCCATAATTCAAACATTTTTGTTTTTAAATTTATAAACAGCCACTAGAATAATCATCCAATATTAAAAAAAAAAAAGTCAGCCAGCCCTGATGGTGCACGCCTGTAATTCCAGCACTCAGGAGGCTGAGGCAAGAGGACACTGTGAGTTCGAGGCCAGCTTGGGCTACATAGTGAGTTCAAGGCCAACCTGAACTACATAGTGAGACCCTGTCTCCAAAAAAAAAAGTCTTCATCTACAGTCTTCTATCGCCTTTGTATACCTCCTTATAACATTGTTTACCTTTTTTTTCTTTTTCAGAATTGAGCCCAGGTCCTTCATACCTAGCTATTTCTCTAGCGTTTTTTATTTTTATTTTTTAAATTTTGAGATGGAGTCTCACTAAGTAACTAAGTTGCCCAGGCTGGGCTCAAACCTGCCATCCTCCTGCCTCATCCTCCCAGAGTGTTGGGATTATAGGCGAGCACCACCATGCCCAGCTAGCATTATCCACCTATGAACTCTGTCAAGTAAAATTTGGCACACTGAATCATGTATGGTCACGTATGTTTTTAGCAAAACAAGATGGTTCATCATATTGCATGATGAAGTCTTTCCTGTTGATAACTAACTGGCCAAGAATACCTCCTTTCCTTTTTTCTTTAGAAATATATTGTTCACTCACCAATTCTTTTTTTTTTTCCTTTAAGATAGTAAGATTTTACATTTATTAAAGGTAGGAAAAGTAAAGAAACATGGTCTGCAGAGCAAGTTTGAGCCAATTAAAATAGAAAAAGAAATAACCTCTACAGGGTAGGGGGGACGACTGTGAAGGAGAGAGCACAGTGGCCCACTTACCAATTCTTGAGTTTGAGGAAGTACATCTAGTTCACTGCCATATGAACTCAGTCTGAAATTTTGCTAGCGCAGTCAGCTCTCCATCATTAGAGTTGATGTGCTGCCATTTGTCTCCATATTCATCTTCTGAGTTGTCTAAGAATTGTGATGTCTTCCTCTGTTGAGTTTCTTTTAGTTGCCATTATAGGTAGAAAATTTAAAAAAGTTTCTCTATTCTGAACAAAAGCCAAGAGTGGGCTATAGATACAGTGCTTCTGGTCGTTTATACCTGATTAAAAGATGATGCAGTGCTTTGGGGTATACAATAAGAAAACTGAAATGTGATGCAGTAATAATGTTTGATTTCACTATTACATTATCCTTTTCAGTGATTTCATCATTTTTCTTATTATTTTAGTCTTTTTTTTAAGCGTAATTGTAAATAATCCAAGATACAGAAAAATGTGCTTGCCTAGTAGCATGCATGAGGCCCTGGGTTCGAAGCCTAGCGCCACAAAAATGAAGACAACAACAAAACCCAGAAAAAAGTACAACTACCAAGATCCTATAATGTAGCTTAGATTTATTAAAAAAGTGTTATGGATTCATATGATAATTACTAGAATGGGTCTTATTCTGTTTTTTAAAATAGTATAGTTTTTCTTTGTTCTTTAGAAGAATCTGAAAAGAATAAAATTATAAACTGGAATACTTCACAAATAGTAAAGAACTGCTCCAAAGAGAAAGTTAAAAAAAAGGGGGGGGGGACTCATTGGCTCCTGATGTTATATGAAGGGCTGAGTTGCCCAGTAATATATCATGACTGTATTAATGAAGCTTTTAATAGGAGTGATACTTAGGCATGCGGGAGTTTGGTCCAGCTTATGTCTTTCTGTTCCAGCTATCACCTTATCTATGCAGCATGGCCAAAAAGAATAATTTAACTTCTTTTGGTGTGAGGCAGGTACTTCCTCTACTTGTTCAGTCTGTTTGCAAGAGCCCTGCTTTATCTCTGTGTGTTATGCTCTCGGCCTCTCTTCTTATCAAAGCCCTTGAGCGGTTAGCTGCTGAAGTGAAGTGCATGTCTGTTGAACACAGGGCACCGCCAGCGTCCCAGTTGGGAAAGATCTCTAAGCCGTGTGTTTGCCAAGCACGATATCATTGTGTTCAGGCATTGCAGGAGTTTGCCAAACTCGGATGTAAGCTGCCAGTACAAATGCCACGTTGACATGACATTTACAAGTTTAGAATTCGGAGAAGGACTGGCTCTGGAACACCCCTCAGCTGTCTCATTTAGGGCAGCAGTAACTGGGCCAACTTCTGATTTTCAAACTCAGAAATCTGAGTCAGGAAGCAATACTTCATGTAGAGTTTGAAGCTAGCACTACAACTTTTCCTGAGAAATGATAACTCCTTCAGCCTGTTCCTGGGATGCAGAATAAACTGTAATGATTAAGAGTATAGACTCTAGAATAAAACTTGGATTTGAACAAGATTGTTTTCATTTACTCCATGACTTTCAGCAAGTTGCTTAATCTGTTTGACCGATTTTAAGCCCCAGTTTCCCTTCTAAAACAGGGAAAAGCCAGGTATGGTAGTGCACACCTGTAATCCCAGCACTCGGGAGCCTGAGGCAAGAGGATCAGCACGAGTTTGAGGCCAGCCTGGACTACATAGTTTAGGCCAGCCTAAACTACACAGTGAGATCTTGCCTCAAAATAAAAGCAAAAACAAAAAACCAAAAAACACTAACACCCAGGAATAATAATGTCATTTTCCCCATATGATTATCAGATGGATTAAATAATATATTTAAAAGCAGAAACACTTATCATATTCTTCAGAAACTTCTGAGAAATTCATGTTTTCAGTTGTTTCTTTATTTCAGTAATAAGTAGATAGAATTTGCTAGGGACATGTCACAACATGAATTTGTGTGTTGACTCTCCCTGCCTTAGGCATTAGTGGAATACTATTCACAGGCACCCAGGACTTAGATTTTTCGGTTTGTCTAGGAAAATTTAGACCTGGAGTCAGGATCATTTGAGTATGTGGCATCTCTACAGTTTCTTAGATGCAGAAACCATTTGGGTGTTAAAAATTCATCTCTGCCTGGTGTGCTGGTGCACACCTGTGATCCCAACTACTTGGGAGACTGAAGAAGGTTGATTGCAAGTTCAAAGCCAGCCTAGACAATTTAGGGAGACCTTTTCTTAAAAAGGACTGACCCCTAGCATGTACAAGACCCTGGGTCCAACCCCAGTACTCAAAAAGACAAACATTTTAGTAATAGCAGTCCTTTCATTGACCTAGGACTTTTCTATCGTACATTCTTATGCAAAATGAAGACCTAGAGCTATTTCGAAGGATATACTTTGGCTTATAAGGGAGACTTTGGTTTTTGTTTCGGTATGCGATATTTGATCTTAAGTCTTCTATAACGATGTACTACCTAAATAGCAGATTTTTATGTGCTGCTTTTATAAAACATAATCCTAGGGATTGGGGATTTAGCTCAAGTGGTAGAGCTTGCCTAGCAAACACAAGACCCTGAGTTCGATTCCCAGCACCCAAAACAAAAACAAAAACATAATTCTCATCCAAAGACTTAGTATTACTTCTGTTAATCATTTTCACTACCATTAGTAAGTTCTTCCAAGTAGTAATATTCTTTTTTCTTCCCCTTCTTGTTTTTCAGATCTTCCAAGATACTTCGGGCATTTTATATCCCCTTCCTGTCAGATCAATATACAGTGTATGCAAACTATACCATCCTCAAGCCCCGGAAAGTGAAGCAAGTCAAGAAGAAAAGTGGAGGTTAGCAATGTGTTCATGGCCCCAAAAGACAGCCATCTTGTTAACGAGCAGGTCCACTGATCCAACTCCCTCCAAGTCATCACCTGTAGTATTTTTAATAAAGGTCATCTGACATGAATACAGCAATCTGGGTGCTTTGGGCTAGTCAAAGTATTTCTTTGAAAGTCTAGTCAAAGTTACATTCACTTCTGTGTCTCTGTTCTGCATGTAAACTTTGCAGATAGGCAGAGAAAGGCCCTAAAGCACAGATAGATATATTGCCACACATCTCATTGTTTTTCTTCTATTCAATTATTTATTAGACCGAAGAAGAGCAGAACCAACTTACAGGAAGATTTGAAAATCCCTGGACTGGATGGCTGTGTTCAGCTACTATCCACACTCTGACCTGGCATCTGAGAACTAGCAAGCCTTTCTTAGGCCACATGGGCTCCTCCACCAAAGCTATCTCCCAGCTCCTAGCAGATCTTATTGTTCAAATTCTAGTGCTGAAAATAAGCACGGCCTTGTTGCTAACAACGTGTCCTTTTCCACCTCCAGCAAGACTAAGCTTCTGTAAAGCACTTCACAGGACCAGGACCCTGTCCCGGAGCTATCTCAGGAAAAAGGCAACCATTTGAGGAACTGTGACTTAATCTTATTATATATGATGCCTCCAATTTCCATTTGATTTCCTTTACAACCAACTTTAACTATTTTATGTTCTTCTTCTAGTTTGAGCATGCTATATCTTGAGTACCTGACTCCTCTGCATAAAAGTATCAACAGACTAACATACAGTAGGGCATTCTTAGAGAAATTAATTTTACCAGTTGGTAGATTTGGATGACGGTACATTTTAAAATAATGTATTCTGAGGCCATTTCTGAGGAAATTAAGAATTTTCTTTTTTTAAACAATCCTAGTAAGAAGAACCAGTGTATATTTAGCCTGTTTTTCAGTTCTGTTTATTGCAAGGCACATCGTGCATGGGGCACTTCTAGTCAAATAGGCAATGAGAAGGGCTCAATTAAAATGTAGTAAGTATATTCTGTTACTTTATTTAAAATATTTCATAGTATACAAGGCACTTTTCACAACATCTCATTTGATCCTTACAATCAACAATGTGAGGTAGACAACAAATGATCTTATTCCCATTTTACAGATGAGAAAACAGACTAAAGAAAGGAGAGAAAATGGCCTGTCCAAGGTCACAGAGACAGTAAATAGAAGAGCTAGGACCCGAACCAGCTCAAAAGGATGATGAAGTTAACCGGAGGTCTGACTAATATTGTAATTTTATATTTTAGAGAAGAACTTTATCTCCTTTTCTTCGAGTCCTTTGAAGCCTCAAATCTTCCTGCGTATTAGACCGTCAAAGCAGTGCTGCATGATCTAATTTGTCCTGTGACAGGCGAGTACTGCTCACTTTGGAAGTCATGTTCCTTTGCAGCCACAGAGGATCCAACCATCTCTACTATCCCTATCATTCATCTAGGATTACTTTATAGGTGCCTTATTTCCCTAAGGGGAACTATTTCTAGTATCTGAAAATAGAATGAATCTATTTTTCAGAATTTTCCATCTTTCATCTTTCAAAGAGAAGGACTTTCCAATAGGAACTGGTCCCAGCACAGGAAACGAAGTGATAACAGGACAAATGGGTGGTTACCAAATAGAAACTCTTCTTGGGATCCTCTGTAAGGAATATTCTGAGCTGGAGTTAAAGCATCGGAGAGGTAATAGGTCCAGACAGTATATGACAGTAACTGGAAAGTAGACTGGAGACCCAGTTGTTTAAAAAACTCTAGCTTTTAATTCTTGATGCTACTTGGTTACTGTTTTCCAAAGCAAATAGTGGGTATGTGATCTGATTACAGGGCAAAGCATTGTAAGTGAGTCATCTTGCCTTTCTACCTGTAATATCATACTGTCCTTCACAGCAGCCAAAACCCTCTACTTTTTGCAGGTATAAATAAGAGTCCAACAATGGAGGTCAGTGGAGGGTGGTGTTTGTCTAATCAAACTACTACAAGACTGGAAATGTAGTTCAGTGGTAGAGTGTGTGCTTAGCATTCATGAGGCCTTGGGTTTGATACTTAGCAAACATACATGTGCACGTATACACACACACGTACATACATGTACACATGGTAGTACAGTGTCGATCTATTTTGTCATCTTGATTGTTTGAAAAAAAATTTTAAAGTCCTCCTGAGCAAGAACTTAGTTATAGCACAAAAAAGTCAGGATTGGTACAGGAGATCTTTGGGAATATCAGTTCCTATCCCTTTGAAAACCTCGTTTTGGTTTTCTCCGTTCTATGTATCTCTTTAGCGAGAGCACAATAAATTGCAGAATACTGTGCCAAGCACTCTAAGTAAGAGATATAAAAGTCAGTGGTTTTTGTTGTGAAGGTGTTTTTCATGTGAAAGTTTATAATAAACACATTTTAAAATTTCCATCTCTTAGCAATACTGGGAAGTTAACTTTGCTTGGGAAAATAAGTTTCAAAACACCTGGTCAGAGTAGCATTTTTCCTCCAAAGAATTAATATTCAGCATGAGCTACTTTGCTCACCATAAGCACACAAAGTACTTATTACCCCGTAGTCTGTGGGGTATTGAGGAATGAGGGACTAGAGATGAAGAATACCCTTTGATGATGGGCTCAGTGAAGGAGTTGGTACAGTTGGCAAATCTAGGGTTCTCCGATCTCTAGCTCTGAACTGACTGTCTGACCCAAATCTTGTGACACTGAGTACCATTATGAATGAGTCTGCATAGCAGGCATCTATTATCAAAATTTACTTCTCAACCGGTAGGTGTCGTCTGATAAAGAAGACAGGTCATTTTAATCTCTTGGAATAATCACAGAAAATTGCAGCCTGTACACTTTATTACTGAATACAAGTTTGGAAGCAGACTCATTGTTTTAAATTAAGGTGATTCTTTATCCCAACCACTTATTTAGGTCATGTTTCTTCGTTTGATGTTCTGGGAAAGAAGTTTGAAAACCCTGTGTGACTCTGCAGCACGGGGTACGGGGTAGCCTTTCAGTGATGGCAGTCCTTTATTGTGTTTCACATTTCTTGGGATTTATTGGAATAAGAATTCATTGTGATTGTACAGTCATCTGGCTAGTACCAGGCAGCTCTGCTTTTAATTTGGTTAATTTTATTTTCTCCAGAGACAGAAAAAAGAGGCAAATTAAATCTTTAACTCCACAGACATAGTAAGGTTCATGTGTTAATCCATTCTTATGCTCTTACATTAAATGCCTTGGGTAAATGGATAAATGGACATGTACTCAGCTTTAATTTTTTTTTTTTGCAACAGAAATATCAAATTTCTATATGGAATTTTTGGGGTTCAGAGGCTTTCTGGTATATCCGTAAATCTGAATGTTGCCTTTAATTTTTCCAATCTATGTAAACATGTGATTTATGCTGCAAATGAAATCAGGAAGCAGTAAATGTTGAAGCAAGAGTATTGTCCAGTTCATTTGTCTTCCTGATCCTTGTACTTTATTTCATGTATCAGTGTTTACATTACATATTGTATTTTCTGTGAAAGAGAAAGTTAAATAAATCTTGGCAGTTTGATTTTCCTTTTAAGGTGACATTATTTTCCTTTTGCTTTCAGCCTTTAAATCTCTGTTGGAAATTAGAAATTTACAGAGCTCAACTCCTGTTTCCCCTATTCTCACCCCTCAGTGCATAGACTTGCCTTCTGTAGGTCAAGTAGCCTAGCATGTTTATTCTGAAAATTTTAGGAAAAATCTGAATTCTGAATTTTAGGAAAACTCATTGAGGATTAGTTTTATTTTATGGAAAAACCAAGCACAAATAGGAATTACTTAATATTTGAATATAATGCTAAAGAGAGGTGAAATTCCTAGATGTATCTTTTTTTTTTTTTTTTTTTTGGGTGCTCCCCAGCATCAAACTCAGGGCTTTGTGCTTGCAAGGCAAGTATTCTAACCACTGAGCTAAATTTCCAACCCCTCCTAGATATCTTTTTTTTTTTTTTTTTTCCCGGTGCTGGGGATCGAACTCAGGCCCTTGTGCTTGCCAGGCAAGCACTCTAATCACTGAGCTAAATCCCCAGCTCCATAATTTTTTTTTTTCTCCTAGATATATCTTAAGCAGATTGAGAATCTCTGGACTGTGAAAGTTCAGTTTCATAGAAATCCTGATCCAGTTATATCTGACATTTGGGTAATTTCTCCCTTTGTTGGGAGTTGTCAGGAGGAATAAAACTTCTTTTGTAAATGAGTTTCTAGCATCATTCTATGCTTTCCACCTAATACCCAATAACCTCTAGTAGCCTTCTGGTTTCATACCATTAGTTACAATTTTATTTTCCCTAGCACCCAGAATGTCCTTCATGCTTGTTTCTATTTATTTCTCACCTCTTGTTTTAGAGAAGGATGCCTTTAGTTCCAGGAGGAAGAAACTCAGAGCCTTAATTTCCTTTTCCTTTCTAGAATGTCATCTTTTTGTCGTTTATCTGTTATTCTGCTTCTAGGGCTAAAGCTCTTTTAAGAAGCCTTTCTAGATTCAGACCTGTATTACTTCCTTTTCTAAATTATTTTTGAGTGTATAGTGTCTTTACTGAGAGCATAGAACCTTAATATAGAAACCTTTTAAATCCGTCCTCCCCAAAACATTTTTAAGCATGACTGAGACAAACACCATGCCATACTTCTGTGTATTCCCAGTACTCCACGCAGGTTTCTGAACATTTTGGTATTGTACGTGTTTACTGACAATGAAGTAAAAGTAAAAAGACACCTGGAACTAATATACAGCTGTTCCCCTCAATTTGGGATGGATTCTTAGACTACAGAAAACACAGCAAGTTGTAAGTCCTGCAGTATTTGAAGGTCAATTCATGAGTGATGCTCAATATGTACACAGTTTAGCAATTCTCCTGAAGTATACAGGCTTCTGCACAAAAGTAGATTCCTCAGGGTAGCTTCTGAAAAGAGAGACAGGGCACCATTGTTGAATATTTCTACTACTTGATTTTGGAGGGTCAGAAAGTGCCTCCTGCAGATGTGAAGAGTGCTTACCCGTTCCATGCCCCGCTAGAAAAAGAATATCTGACTGTAAGATGACTTTGTAGTCATATATTTGGGATGAATAATACTAAGTAGAAAGTGATATTTTAAAGGTGAAAGCTGTTTTGTTTCTTCAGCTGTGGAGTTCAACACAGACTTGACATTTAAGCAAATTATGACCAACAAATTTGCTAAATGAAGGAAATTCAGATTAGGGGTGTAAGTTTATGGAACTGTAGTGATGGGGACAAACTGGAGATTTCCTATTGTCACTGTAAAATAATTATCTTGTAGTAACTTAATAGTTGGGTTTAAGTAGTATTTTATCTAAGAATGTGATTTTATTTTCTTAACGTTTATGTACATCTTCAAGTATCTTTGTCAAATACTTACAAGATAGGTAGCGATTTTTGTTTTTGTTTCTGCTAGCTTCTGGGCTTATTCTGTCATTCCATTCTTGGAGATGAAAGTATAAACCAGCTGACTTCTTGATGGTCCTTGCAGCCAAAAGAATGTATTTTTCAGATCTCACCTGACTAGGATTTTTCTGAGACTGGATTCCAGATATCACCTGCCTTGGGAGGGCTCTTTGATCTCCATTTGTCCACAAAAAAAGTATTTGGCAACTGGAGCTCTTGCCCTTTGGTTTGTCATTTTAACTCATGGTTCCCAAGTTGTCAAATGGGAAGGGTTTGTTTTGTTTTCCAGCTGCTTCAGCAGCATTGTACTCAATGCTGTGGGAGCTGGAATGTGTAAATAGCAATTCTCAACCAGTGCTACACAAGACCCTTTAAAATTGCCATTCTTTGGTTGACCCCCAGAGAATTCTGAGTTAATAGCTAAGGGGGTTCCATCACTATTTTTAAAAAACTCCTTAGATAATTTTTGTAATATGTAGCAAGAGTTGAACACTACTGCTCTTGATAAAGACTGACAGTCAAGGCATGCGTGATGTTGCACAACTGTGATCCCAGCACTAGGAAGATCCCAAGTTCAAGCCCCATTCAGGTAATTTACCAGGATACTGTCTCAAAGAAGGGCTGGGGATATAGCTCAATACAAAAACTCTGGGTTCAATCCCCAGTACAGAAAAAAACAAAGCAAAAACAACAAAAAAGCAAACCAAACAAAAAATCAAGAGGCAAACATCACACCAAAGATCAAAGTTAAGCTGGTAGAATGTTTGGTAACCTTTTCTAATTCTGGCCCCTGGTCACCAGGCCTGCATCTAAGGCCCTACTTTTTTACAAGCCTTTTTCTCTACTTCAACTTGTCAAGCTGTATCTGTCCTCTCCCTTCTGGGCCCCGCTTGCTGGAAAACAATGAACTAATATGGCACCAAAATATACTAATGGATGTTAATAATTTACTGCAGTTCTCTTCCTATTGACCCTCTCCTCTCAGTACACTGATACCACATCTAACAAAAAAAGACAAAATGACTATAATTTTGGCCATTTCAGACCTATGTGGTGGTGTTTTATTGATTTATTAGGTGGGAGGAAACAGTATGAGCAGGCAGGCCTGACTTTCAAGAAGACAGCCTGGCCTTCAACCCTACTACTTGGCACTGCTTGGGCTACTCGGGTAAGGATCTGTGGCTGTCTGGAATAGGACAATGGAAAATGTGTGTGGGTGTTAAGCCCTCCTTCCTGCTCAGGACACACGGGGAGAGCCAGCTTTGTATAGTTTTTAAAAGCATACTTAGCTCTGCTCAAGACAAATATAGTGAAGATCCTACCTTGCCTGTGTTATTTTGCCACTGATCTGCAGGTGGAGCTTCTCTGCAGCTGCTGCTGCCCCCTCAGACATGAGAGCAAAGGTTAATTTCATTGTCAGCAAAATGACCTGAAGTGTGTTCAGTTTCTCAAGAAGATAGCATGTATCTCTCAGAAGCTGGGCTCATCTTTCTCTTTTCTCCCTCTTAGCAGTTGTCTCTAAGCTTCTCTTGTGTTTCTTATAATATGTTTAACATGTTCCCATTCTCTTCTTGCCAGGGAAATGTTAAGAAGAGACGTGGAAGAAAAGAAGCTGGTTTTTCAGTGCTACATTTGTAAAAGAATCTTTCTTACTTAGCCTTTCCCCTTTACTTGGGCCTTTTTCTGTATTTGTGTTCTCAAAATCTGTGCTTACTGGAGATAGTCTAAAAAATAGCACCAGAGTTTAAATTTGCTGCCATGTTTTTTTTTGTTTGTTTGGTTTTTTGCTGTACTGCCTGACAAATTCAGGCACCCTGGCCTGCAATGCCACCACAGAAGTTCCCCTTATTTCCAGCAGGGGGCAGCCTACACCCATAAAAATTTCGGAGCGCCTTTCCCTCAGGCAACTCGACCCATATCAATATTTGCTGTTTTCCTGGGTGTAATTCCAGTGTAAGTTGAAACACATTTTTTTTTTTAAGATCTGTATACCTATGTGGAACTCTTGTGCTATAGGTGCAACATTTCCTGGAGAAAATCAGATTATAAAGCTGGGCATTGTGGTGCACATTTGTAACTCAAGAACTCTGGAGGCTGAAGCAGGAGGATCACCAGGAGTTCGAGGAGTCACCAGCTTAGACTACACAGTGAATTGAAGGCCAGCCTGACCTTCAATTTTGCAAGACCATCTCAAAGCAAACAACAAACAAATGGCAAACAAACTCCAGAAAACCAGATCATAGTTCATCAGGGGTTGAACTGCCCATCACAACAGTAGTTCCCTGATTGATACAGACATTTCTGCATTAATTTCAGTTCTATTTGCCATAACTAATTGTGTTCATAGCTAAGACTGTAACTGATGTGCTGGGTTGAGGGGGAGGCAGTTACTGTTAGGGACAATTACCAGCCTTGTGCCCATTTCCAAGTTTTCATATATGAGCAAACCATATCACATACACATTCCTAATTTTACAGCTGCTAACCTATTGATACTGTCAAAGGCAACTCAAAGGATACAGGAATGTCCAGGATTCTCTCCTGTGGATCCTAACACATCATCTATAGCACAGTAGCTCAATGGAAGGTAGTAGCATTTAGCAAGACCCCAGCCCTGTGGAATGCAAGGCCTTAGAATACCTTCCATGGGCCATTGCCTAGACCATGTGGTGAGAAGCAAACATTTGCCAAAGGAAGTAAAATTTGCATTTTAAAAAGTGTAGGATCACTACCTAGGCATATGTGAGTCTTGAGGAACAAGGTCAACTCTGCCAAATACAGAAGGGGGATTCCCTTCTTCATGTGCGTGACACCTAACACCCTCCTCTGTGCTTAATCTTAGAAACGTGCAGAGTCTATGGGTTTGGGGCTAGTGTTTTGTGTGTGTGGTTTTTGTTAGTTGATTGATTGATGGATTGATTTTAATGGTGTGAAGGTTGAACCCAGGCCCTTTGCACTGAGTCTTATCCGCCCTGCCCCCCACCCTTTTTGAGACAGGGCCTAGCTAAGTCGCTAAGTTGTCCAGGCTGGACTTGAACTTGTGATCTCTCTGCCTCAGTTTCCCAGAGTGCTGAGATTATAGGCATGAGACTATGCCTGCCTTTTTAAACAAAACAGATACACCTTCCAGACTCAGGTTTGTTCTGTGAAGAGATAATACCATAACAGCTAATGCTTGCTAAACACTTGGGCTGGGGATGCAGCTCAGTGGTAGAGTTCTTGCTTACCATACATGAGTCCCTGGATTTGATTGCTAGCGCTGCAAAAGAAAAAAAAAATTCCTTTATATCAGGAGTGTTTCAAGCTGCTTTTTCTCACGTAAGTCCTCACAACAAACTTATGAGGTAATGACTATTAACCTCTTTGTATAGAGGGAGAAACTGATGCTTTGAGATGTTACTATGTGTTTTTCCCAAGACAGCCTCAGAAGAAAATTGCAGACCTGGGATATAAACTCAAGTAGTCTGGGGTCCGAGGGTACAACTCAGGGGCAGAGTGCTTGCCTGGCATGCTTGAGGCCCTGGGTTTGGTCCCTAGCATCCAAACAAACAAAACACAATACCAAAAAGCCTGGTTCCAGAGCCTCTCAGTTTAACCATGACTTTATATTTTCTCTTTCATGACCTCTTTGTGGTTTTGGGGGGTTTTGTTTTGTTTTGCTTTTGTGGTGCTATGGATCTAGTCCAGGGCCTCCCACATGCTGCTACTGAGCTCTACTAACTGAACTACTTCCCCAACCTATCATGACCTCCTTGAAGTCCACAGTCCTTGACCTCCTCTCTGGATGTTGTTATGAAGAACCTGGAAGGATTAGGCGGACAGAGGGAACTGGGGATAGTCAGGTTGTTTCACTTATTTATCACCTTCTTAATCCACTTCCAGTAACCACAGCCTGAAGGTTGTCCTAGGAAGACACAGTGTACAGTTCGTGCATTCAGTCTTGGAAGGAGCTTTTCTAGAACACTGAACCCCGGCTAATTTTAATCACAAAATGAGATCAGAGAGGGGGCTGATTTCCTAAAGTCCTAGAAATTAGGGAAAATTCTGTGTCTGATTACAGCCTTAGCTGGCTCTCTGTGATGATATGAACAGCATGTCCTGGGGATCTTGGCGCTTAGTCCTTTCTTAACTCCTGAGACTTCCCTCCTGACACTTCCACAGGGCAGATCAGACAAGGAAGTGGGAAGGACTTCAGGGAAGACTACAAGCAAAAGCTTTCAGGGAGCAGGAATATTTTAAGTAAGCCCTGCTTTTATAAAATCAAACCTCTGTCTCGCTGGAGCCTGGAGGCAGTGTGCCCAGCTGCTGAAAGCTACTACTTATGGTGGCTGGGTCTGGTATAAGACATGGTGATAGAGGCTTACAAAAATAAGACAGAGGAAGGAAATCTGGACTCTCCCCTGTGGACATAGCAGAGCTGCACAGGGAACAGCTAGGCAGAAGCCTGTTATATATAGATGTCTATGGGTGCCACATGCAAGAGCAGCTAGGAAGAATCAGAGTACATTCTTCTGTGCAGTAACCAGCAGCCAAAGGATTGTCTGTTTCAATAGGTGATAATCTTCATGAATGATTTGAAATCCAAAAAGCCTAGATGCAATGTGGTATGTGGGTTGAGTCCTGCAACAGAAAAAGGGCAATTAATGGAAAAATGGGTGACATTTAAGTAATCTCTGGGGTTTACTATGTAGTTAAAAAAAAAAGTATGAGTATTACATATTGAATAATCTCTTTTCTATGTCTGCTTCCCAGGTACCCAGTTACCCTGCCATAGCCAACCAATGTTATTAGTTGTATGTGTCCTTTAAGAGGCTTAAAATATATATATATGTATATGCATATGAGTGTGTTCTACTTTATACAAATAGATATTATGTACACTGTTCTGGTTCTTACTCTAAGATTTTTAAAAGTTTTTTTTTTCTTTTCTTCCCTCCTTTTTCTTTTTCTCTTTTGTTTGTTTTGTGTGTGTGTGTGTGTGTGTGTGTGCGTTTGTGTGTTGAGGATCTAAACTAGAGCCTTGCACTTGCTAAGCAAGTGCCCTTCCACTGAGCTACACCCCCAGCCCTTAAGATACGTTTTAATATCCATTAAAAATTTACCCATTTGGAAGCTATTTATTATTTCTGAACATTTGCAACTTAAATTACACCTGCAACTTCAATAACACTGTGTACCTTGCCTTTTCATTTACCACTGTAACGAATTTTTGTTGTTGTTGTTGAGCTGTGAATAGCATCTGGCAAGATAATCTGGAGTTCTGTCCTGAGAACAGGACTCAGAGGACAAGACTTGAAAAAGGGTCATGACTCCTCTTTAAACTGGTTTGCTGTAGCTTAAATCTACCCTAATGGATAAAGGACATACTAAGTCTGACCACCGTTGTCAGGGAACTGGGGCCCTCACACTGTCAGCACAGGGTTCCAAGTGTTCTCTTTCTGTGTGTGGCATGGACATTGGACTCAGTGAACTCTTGGTAATAAATGACATAACTTGTAACATTCGTGTAGTACTTTCCATTAGCAAAGCACTTCACATTATGATCTTATTCTTCACAACTCTGAGAGATAGAGCTATTTTACCAATGGAAAAAAATCTAAATTTGGCACGGTGATGCACTCCTGTAATCACGGCTACTCCAGAGGCTGAGGTAAGAGGATCACAAGTTTGAAGCCAACCTGGGCAAATTCGTGAGACCATCTCAAAATCTAAAAACGCTAGAGATGTAGCTCAGTGTGGGGCTTTGTAGTGAAAGAAAGAAAGAAAGAAAGAAAGAAAGAAAGAAAGAAAGAAAGAAAGAAAGAAAGAAAGAAAGAAAGAAAGAAAAAGAAAGAAAGAGAGAGAGAGAGAGAAAGAAAGGAAGGAAGGAAGGAAGGAAGGAAGGAAGAAAGAAAGAAAGAAAGAAAGAAAGAAAGAAAGAAAGAAAGAAAGAAAGAAAGAAAGAAAACAGTGGGAAAACATCTTCTTGAAGGCATGAAGCAGGTCTCCAAAGTCATGTGCCCCTTTCATTCTTTCAGGCTGGTCCTCCCTGTTGCCAAAACTCAATTGATTGGAATGTTTTCTTACCTGCTTCTATTCCTCAGTAGATAATTACTATTAATGGTAATATGTGAGGACTTCCCTAGTATACTGAACTAAATAAATAAGTAAAACAGAGAGGGAAAGAAGGCAAAAATATTGAGGTGAAATTAAGAGGAAAATATTTGAGCACTACAGAATGATTACATCGTATAAATATAAATTTATCATTAATGTCATAGTGATAATTACTACTTTGCAAAGGATTTAATACAGACTTGAAATCGGTTTAATGGGGTCATCTTGCTCTTGCTGAAAGGTGATACATTTTGTCCCTCCTTACACAGATTCTACCTCCACAGATTTAATTTACCAATATGAAAGAAAGTATTTTTTAAATAGTATCTATACTGCCAGGTGTGGTGGTGCATGCCTGTAATCCCAGCACTCAGGAGGCTGAGGCAGGAAGACTGTTGTGAGTTCCAGGCCAGCCTGGGCTGCATAGCAAGTTCAAGGCCAGCCTGAACCGCATAGTGAGACCCTGTCTCAAAAAAGAACCCCCTCCCAAAAATGCACAGAATTCTGACACCTATATACAGTTCACTCATTCAGTGTGAATCAAAGGAAGACAGGGTTAGACTTGCCCAGTTCCTGTAAGACAAAATATTAAGAATATGGGAAAGCACAAGAATATGGAACCAGAGCCATTAACTCTTGTGCTTAAAACAGCTCTAATTGTCACAAAAGGCTCAATCCTGGAATCTGTCATCATCTCTCTTTCTCACAGCTAAAGAGATTGACAAACAGGCACTTATGGTGATCCTCCTGCCTCAGCCTCCCCAGTGCTAAGACTGTAGGTGTGCCACCATACCTGGCAGAACACTGTGCTTTTGTGCTTAGAATTTGTTTCCTGAGGGCTGCCTTTAATCCTCAGACTGATCTCCGCAGTTGCCTCTGGCACGCACCAGTATTTGTTTCTTGTGGTGTATGCAGGAAGTGGAGAGGAGACCAGAGGGAGCATTAGAGGAGAGAAGGATATGGAAATAGCTCAGTGCCACAGTGCCGTATTGGTAGTTCTTGGGTAACTTCTGGGAATCTAGCAAAAGAGAGATCATCTTTTTAATCTGGCAAAACCCACAAGGAATAGGCACAGAATTGCTTATTGATGACTAGCTAAAGCTGTCATTTGCTTTTGCTGGACAGGGGTTGCCTTCATAGGTTCTTTGGATCCTACCTGAGCAGATGCTTGTTTATTGACACGGAAATTGTACAGATGAACCTTTTGAATCAATGACTTCCAAACGTCAACGCATATTAGAATCACTGGGGACTCTATACCATGGTGGACTCCATTCTTAAGGGACTCTGATTCAGTAGGTCTAGGTAGAGGCCAGGGATCTGAATTTTTTATTTGTTGGTGCTGGCGATAGAACCTGTGCATACTAAACACACGTTCTACCACTGAGGTGTACCTGCAGCCCCAGGAATCTGCATTTTTAAAAGACATAGTAGTTGATTCACATGGTCAACAAACCACACTCCTCAAAAGACTGCCTTACAGTTTGATCCAGTTTTTGAAACAGCTTCTTTCTGTTGCAGTCTGTTTTAATCGCTTTCTTTATTGAAGGATTTATTGGCATCTCCATGTTTATTACCTGTTTCATTCTCATAGCATCACAGTAACTAGAGCAGGAACCAGAGATGATTAGTTGTATTTTATTGGGAGTGAGGGGTGGACCGTGCGACTGAGGCACAGGGAGAGGTAGATCAGCATGAGTCAGAGACCTCGATGGGAGGTGAAGTCCGGCATTGATGACTCTCGAACCAGGCAATTTTCTGAGGCCTGTTGTTTTAGCTTATGATTTCATATTTAATCATAGTTATTCCTTAGGTCTCCAGTTCATTGTGCTTGGGTAAGCAAATCATATCTGACTTTTAAACAAAATAACTTAGCATCAGTGTGCTAGTTTGTGAGAGCATATCAAGCCTCTTCCAAGTCTGAGTATCTAGGTTATGATATATGGATAGGTGGAATTGAATTAATCTACTTCTCTCTGTGCTTGCTTCCTTTATCATTTCCAAAGACTTTTTACATGAAGTATTAAGGAACAGATTTCTCCTTTCCATAGTAGTAGGAACCCTCTCCGATCATCTAACTGGTAAAGTACTAATTTAAAAATCTCCTTGTTCTCTGTCTGTAAAATTTGAGTAGTATATGGATCCATTTTTAGAGGAAAAGAATTCTGAAAACTCTGAAACTTTATTACAATGTTAATTTTACAAATACAAAGTAGGAGTATAATGTTCTTGTTTCTTTTTTCTTCTTCTTCTTCTTCTTTTCATTTACCTATTCTAGTATTTCAGTTATTTTCTTTTCGTGGTGCTGGTAATCAAACCCAGGACCTTACACATGCTAGGCAAGTACTCTACCACTAAAGACACCCTCAGACCTTGTTCTTTTATTTATAGTTCTTACACAGCTAAACCACCAAAATAGATTTACAAGTTAAATGCACATAAAACCACAAGACTAGTACCATTCATAATATTATGGGTCTGGCTTTGTAGTGCAAGCTGGCCTGGAACTCACTATGTAGCCCAGGCTTGCCTTGAATTCATGGTGATCCTCCCGCCTCAGCCTCCTGGGTGCTGGGATTACAGGCGTGCACCACCACACCTGGCCATCCCTTGTATTGTGACCTATGGTATGGCCTGTTAAAATCTCAGTTTCTTTTGAATATGCCTGTGATATCTTAATTTTCTCACTTCTTTTAGAACTACTGAAACAGCGCACTCCCATGGTAGCATTTGGCTTTCACTTTGTGCATGAAAGCATCTTTTTCATTTTAAATCCACCTATCTCGTTTTCTCATTATCCCAGAATAGAAGCAGCAATGAAACATATTCAAATGTAGGTGCTGAAATCATGTGGCAATACTGACTTATAAAATAGTTATCCCAATAGTACAGAATATGTTTATGCAAGTTGAAAATATTATAAAAATAAAACCCTGGAGACCACATTCATGGATCCAATTTGAGAAAAACTGTTCAGGTCTCTGCGCTCCCAAACTTTCACCACTATCAAAAGTTTGATCTACTATGTTTAACTTCCCAGAGCCCTATGCTTTAAAAAAAGTTTGTCTCCTAAATTGCATTTATTAATATTTTTTTCTTTGCAGTACTGGGGATTGAACCCAGGGTCTCTGCATTGAGCTACATTCCTAGTCTCCACCCTTTTTTTTTTTGAGACAGAGTCCTGGTAAATTGCTAAATTGCTCAAGCTGGGCTTGAACTTGTGAGCCTTCTGCCTCAACCTACCGGAGTGCTGGAATTAGAGATATGCGCTACCATGCCCCATTGCGTTTATGAATAATTTTACAGTTTTAATAATCAGACCTATAAAAGTATCATTTCAGAACTCATGGTCATCATATACAGTTACCATTCTAAACTGCTTAAATTCTAGTCCACAGCAAACATAAAGACAGGACATTCTAATTGTTTCGTGTTGCCGTAAAGGGGTTAGGAGAAAACTTCCCATTAAATTTTGTAAGAAAGAACTCCCAGATCCCCACCTTCTCCTCCTGCTGCCTTTAAGGACTTTTGGAGGTCTGGAGAGGCCAGTTTAGGTTTTCTTGTAGCAAGCAAAGTAGCCACCCCACCCAATTTGGAAGGATTAAAGCTTGTCCTAGTTTTGCTTGATTGTTTTACTCTTGCGTGCTAAAGAGCTAAAAAAATGGGAGGAAGAAAATACAACAGAAGGCACAATTCCAGTACCAAACTGAAAAGAAACACAAAAACAAGAGAGCAGCATGTTTTAAACAGCTTGCGTGGAAAAAATATTGACTGGGGAGTTTGGACAGCACCGTTCTCATTTTCTCTCACCGCCCACGTTATTTGCCTTTGGGAGCAGGAGCCAGCCACGATTCTGGCAAAGAGGCCAAAGGAAGAAGTGGAGGGGCTCCGTGGAGGCTTGAGGCCCAGTGGAGGAATTAGGACTTCCGACCCAGTGGCTCAGAGCCAGGATGAAGTTGGGGGAGGCGCCAGGTTGAAGTTAGGGGAGGCCCTTTTCCTCCTGGCCTCGGGCACCCTTTCAGACCTGCCTGAGTCTTGTAAGGGCACAGCACCGATGACTCAGGTCTCTGGCTCCTTAAGACCACAACTAGAAGGATGAATCCCTGCCCTTGTTTTTTTCGGCTGGGGAAAGGTCACAGGGGCTCCATTCACTTTCTCAGCCCACCCTTCTTCTGGAGTGCAGACCTACAACTCCTGCAATGTAGATCAGGTAGGAGCCTCCACCAGCAAAGTAGAGGCTCAGGTCCATCACCTCCGCAGAACCGGCGCGCTGGCCTCAGCCAAGCCTGCCAGGGCGCGGGGCGGGGCCAGGGCGCGGGGCGGGGCCAGGGCGCGGGGCGGGGCCAGGGCGCGGGGCGGGGCCAGGGCGCGCGGCGTCTGGCAGCGACTCCCCAGAGGTGGAAGAACATGGCGGGTGCGGCGGCGCCCGGCAGCGGCCCGGGGTCTGCGGGCGGAGATGGAGATGATTCACTATATCCGATTGCGGTTTTAATCGACGAGCTCCGCAACGAGGACGTGCAGGTACAGTACTGGACTGAGGTCGAGAAGCCGAGGCGGGCCCAGCGGGGCGCATGGTAGCAAAGGGGGAAGGAAGGAAGGCCGACGCTGTCGTAGGTGGAGAGGCCCAGGGATTCAAAGAGCAGGATTCGGAGCAGAAATGTGAGGAGGAGGCGGGGAAAGACTAGAGGGTTGTGGTGGCCCACCCCGACCCTCCCCGGGACCTCTGTAGCATCCCTTACCCGGCCCCTGAGGGGTGGGCGCGGCACCTGGCTGCGCCGGCTGTTCGGGGAACCGGCTTCCCGCCTCTGCGCCCCTTCCGCGAACGGCCCGAGCGGCCTGCGGGTCTCGGGATCCCGGGGAAGCCCTTGCAGGTGCAGCCGTCGGCCTTCTTTCCGCCTTGGGAACTGACCGGGCTCGTTGGGTAGAAAGGGTGGGATGGCTGATTAACCTAGATGAGTCGGTCTGTCAGCTGTGAGGAATCTCCTTTGAAAAGACCAGATTTGTATTCAACCGTTTCACCTGCTTCACTACTGCCATAATTCTCTTTTAAAAATTATCTCACTTCCTGGGTATTGTCATTCATTCATTTATTTCTGTTCTTACCCCTTCAGTGCTTTTCCTTGGAAATTCGCCTCTGGCTAATGAGTGTTTTTATTACCGTATTCGTTATTTTGTTTGCGCCTTTTGATTTCTGGTCTGACTTGTAGCCGTTTCTTTATTGTTCTTCCCCCTTTATTCTTTTTTTTTTTTTTTTTAAAGCTCCGGCTCAACAGTATTAAAAAGTTGTCAACAATTGCTCTAGCACTTGGAGTAGAAAGGACCCGAACTGAACTGCTGCCATTCCTTACAGGTAAGTGTCTTTATTTGGAGTATCATTAAATTCTAAACTGAGACTGGTACATTTTGTGCAAAGGAAACAGAACAAAGCATATAATAATGTTACAGCTGGATGTATTCAAACATTAACTAGTTAGCAAACTGTAAAGTATTGATATAGGATTGTGAATTTCTAATAAATTCTGTAGAACAGATTCAGGAAGACTGCAGCTTGAGAAGGAAGAAAATTTGGTTAGGATTGGGACTTCACCATCTTGCTGTCCACTTGTTGAGTCGATTGCAACTTTTGTGTGTCTAGCTAAGGGACCTTTGTCCTTATTGATGTATACCCAGTTGTTGTCATTTCCAGATACAATTTATGATGAAGATGAGGTGTTGTTAACTCTTGCCGAGCAGCTGGGAAATTTCACTGGCCTGGTGGGAGGTCCTGACTTTGCCCACTGTCTGCTGGTGAGTACCTGTCTATTGTTTACCCTTCTTCTAGAAGTTTTTAGTATAAATGATACATTGTTTGGTGACAGACACAATGAAGTCTTTTTTATGTAGATCTTTTTATGGACAGATAGTCATAATACTAGCAATTGAGAACAAAAAATGTAGGCACTTTGAACTCAGCCCTTTGTTAAATTTTCTGACTGAATACAAGAATTTCTTTCTCAGCTACCACAGTAAACTTACTAGTTCAGAGGTGGGGAGGGAAAGGATTGATTATTTTTATGTTTTTTTCCCCCTGAAATTGGAAGTCTTTATTCTCATCTAATAATATTTTGTCTTTGTTTGTATATCTTTGGCCCCTGACTAATCTGTGAATTTAATGAGTTCAATTTAGTTGGCACTGTCAGCTGACTATATCAGGCACATTGTAAGTTACTATATTAATGTTTAAGAAGACCAGTGTGAATGTAATGAAGTCTCTTGTCTTTGTGTGTAGCAAATAAATAACTGTAAGGTCTTAAATGGAAAAATATAAGCACATACAAATCACCCAAGTAATGGAGAGCAGAAAAAGATTAATTAAGGGTAATCAGGGAAGTTGCTGTCCTAACCAGGTTTTAAAGGATGCCTAAGAATTCACCAGTTGGACAAGGTAGGGATATATGCTTCAAGACTTTGAATACTGATGACGCTGGCTCTCATGATTCCTTTCCCTACCACCATCCATTCCATGGAACTCCAGAGATGTATGGATGAATAAATACAGATTTATATAGATCAGTAGACTTAGGAGGTAGTTCTGTATGTATTTACTCTTAAGTATATCTGCTTGTGATTTTCCTTCTTGGATTTCAAACAGGCATTTCAAATTTAATACGCCTAAGACTTTCCTTAAAATATATCTCTCATTTAGTTGTGTCACCATCTATCTAGTTACCCAAGCCAGTGCCTAGAATATTTCTTTTTTCTCTTTTTTGGGGGGGGAGGGGGTTGATGTCAAAGTCTCCCACATGCTAGGCAAGCACAGTACCACCAGGCTGTGTCCCTGATCCTAGAAGATATTTTTGAATACTTTCCCCATCCTTCCCCACATCTAATCCATAAGTAACTCCTACAGAGTCTCCATGTATTCCAAATCTGTCCTCTTTCCTCCATCCCTACTACTACTGCCCTAGTCTAAACCCCACAACCTTTTTCTCTAGGTTACTGTTGTATCTTCCTAACTGCAGATGTTCCCCAGTTAATGATGGTTCAGTTTAGGATTTGTTGACTTTATGGTGTTGAAAAATGATATACATTCAACTGTACTTTATGTTTTGAATTTCGATCTTTTCCCAGGCTAGCAAACTTAGTATAGTACTCTCATGTGCTGCTCTGCATTGGCAGCAAGGTGCAGCTCTCAGTCAGCCACGTGATCACAAGGGCAAACAACTGATACTCTATGTGTGCTGTATGGCTAACCTGATGTTTGTAGGTTATGTATAGTCAGTGCATTTTTGACTGAGGATGGGTTTATTGGGATGTAGTGTAATTCCATTGGAAATTTAGGAGCATCTGTAGTTACCTTCCACTGCTTCTTCCTACCCTTACAGTTCACAGATGGATCACTCCTTGCTGTGGCTCCTTGAAAATCTCGACTGTACCTTGGCTTATAAGATCTTTCTGTGACTGCCTCTGTAGGCTTATCGCGGCTCACACTCCGTCTTGATAACTTTATTCCATTCACATTCTTCTTTCTGTCCTTTGAGTAGGCCTAGCTCATTATTACATTACATTTGCTCTAGGTATTACTTCTAATGAAGTGCTCTTTCAAAGCTTCCTGTCTTGGGCTTCTTGTCACAACCACTTCAGCTCATCTTCCGAGGCCTTCTCTGCCCACTCAATTTGAAATAGCCTCACAGTCACTGCCTCTAACCTAATTTTGCTCTTGTTCTGTTTCTCTACCAAATACTAGTCACTGTCTACTTGTTTTTTTTTTTTTTTTTTTTTTTTTTTGACTGTGTCTTCCACCACGAGAATATAAACTTCCCCTGGAGCAAGGAACCTTGTTTGCACATTTCTTTTATATCCTCACCGCTAGAATATAATAATAATCATTTGTTAAAGGAGTGAGTTTCATAGGCTTGGAACCATGAAACTTGTTGTGTTCAAAGCTTCTGAAGTATGAAGAGTTGGGGTTGGACTAGGCAGGAGTGGTAATCAGGAGCCAGTAGGAAAAGGACACAGAGAAGTGGGCAGAGTTCATATCAAGAGACAACTCAAGTGATTCTTCAGAGTTTAGCCTTAAACCATAGTAGTGAGAGATTATTCAGTGGTACTGCATGATTAGGCAGGGAACAGTTGAAAAACCTTGGTGAGTAAGAAGCAGTACTTTTTCAGTGGCCTTCTGAGATACCTCTTGAAAGCTGAGTACTACCTACCTCTGGTATTAAACAGTTTCTGAAATATATTACTGTATTAGGCAGACTCACTTCTTTCCTTTGAATCACTATCCATCTGTTTCATTCTATTGGTCAGTTCTCATTTGGAGTTTAATGCTTTAGCATGTGCAGCTCATGATGTAATGGTGACTCTTCCTGAACCAAATGCAAACCCAGAAAAGCAGAAATTTGGAGAACCAGCCTGTTTCACTTTACACTGGACTATGTTATATTAGGTTACTAATTCTAGTCCAGACCATCAACCCCTTTGATCTCTTCTGTTTGTAAAGCTAGAAGCCATGGCTCCTACTGTCTTTCTACTGTTCACTTGTTCTGTCAGAAGCTTGCTCTTTGGATAAGAGAGAGATTCTGAGTGTATTCTGAAAAAAAGTAGTTTTGTACTCAGCCTTTTATAGGTTGGATAAATTAATGGGGTGGTACAAGTAGACAGGGTTGGTTGTATCTTCAGCAAAGGTAGAGTAGTGCTCAAAAGGCTATGGACCCAGTGACCTGCCATAATGCCACTGTGTCATTTGGTGCCCAGTTTTGGTTGTATTTTTGAACTTACTCTTAAGGAAATATGCACAATCCTGTCTCAATTTGGCCACATATTATTTAAACTTAGTGATTCAGTTCCCAGTAATAGTAATATTGTGTCAAATTTCTTCCACTGTGTCATTTGTAGACACCATCTGGGAATTGCCATCTGGGACATGGATCTTGGCTTTTCTACAGAAGTCCTGTCTTTAGGTTGGCCACACCATATGTTATCACTGTGTGAACTGAAAGTAACCATGTGGTATGATGTAGCTAACATTCTGGCTATGTGTACTTCTTCCCTTCAGTCACATTAAAGGTGACAATCTATGTCTAACCAGATCCAGTAAGTTTTCTTCTTTGGTTTTCCTTTTAATCTCTTCAGCCTCCTTTGGAAAGTCTGGCAACTGTGGAAGAAACTGTTGTTCGAGACAAGGCTGTGGAGTCCCTGAGGCAGATCTCCCAGGAGCATACTCCTGTTGCTCTGGAAGCTCATTTTGTACCTCTGGTGAAACGCCTAGCGAGTGGAGATTGGTTTACCTCTCGCACATCTGCATGTGGTTTGTTCAGCGTTTGCTATCCCAGGGCTTCAAATGCTGTCAAGGCAGAAATTAGACAGTAAGATATTTTTAGTATTTTTTAGTATTTGGGGTTATTGGGGACTCAGCTGACAATTTACACAATACCTTATTACTAGTGAGTGGCTGGTAATAGGATAGTGGAATTCATTATTCCTTTGAATATATCTGTGTTTTATTTTTGTTACAAATCTAATCACTGATGTTTGTAAGAGAAGACCTCTAAAGTTTCTGTCTGTATCTGTTGGAGTATGTTAAATTAATAGTATTTAATGGAAAATACTTCCGTTATATTTTATGTTGCAGGCACTTCCGTTCCTTGTGCTCAGATGATACACCAATGGTACGACGTGCTGCTGCTTCCAAATTGGGTGAATTTGCAAAAGTTTTGGAATTAGACAGTGTGAAAACTGAAATTGTCCCTTTGTTCACTAATCTAGCTTCAGATGAACAGGTAAAAAACTCCTTTGTATTTAAGGGACAGAAGTATGTTCCTTCCCTCTGACATTTTAAACTTTTTTTTTAATGGTACTGCAGATTAAAGTTGGCCTTGCACACTGAGCTATATCTTTAGATCTTTTTAAAAAATTTTGAGATAGGAATTTGCTGAATTCCTCAGGTTGGTCTTGAACTTGTGATCCTCCTGCCTCAGTCTCCTGAATAGCTGGGTCGTGTGCCACCACAGCCAGCTTATTTTAAACATTTCTTTGGGCATTTTGTTTCTTATATTAGGATCTTTTTTGCAAAATTAATACTTCTGGCTTGGTACAACTCATCTCATTGTGCTCATGTTTTTTTAACCAGACCATGATTTTCTCTCTGACATTAGCATCTATTAAAAGAAGGAGGAGTCAGAGAAGAAATAGGGGCCATAATTAGAAAGGAGAGCCAAAACCTCATCACGGGATAACATACCTTTGGGAATTGCAGGCTCTATTGCAATATGGTGGAATAATGTTTCCTGGAATTTTGACTCAGATAAATATTAAAGCATAGAATGTGTTAGGAAAGCTATTTGATCTCTGCACTAATGAGTGGGTTTAGTGCATATAATAATTTTAGTTCTAAGGATCTAGATTTCTCAGTTGTAGAAATAATAAAATAGCAAACACCTAAGTAAACTCCTAAGTATAATTGTCCCTCTGTATAGGAGGAGGTAGGGATTGGTTCCGGTACCATCTGAGGTTGCAAAATTCTACAGATGCTCAGTTCTAGTACGTGAAATGGTGTAGTGTTTGTGTATGACCTGGGTATATCTTCCTGTGTACTTAATTTTTTTGTCATGCTGGGCATTGAACTTAGGGCCTTCTGCATGCTAGCTAGGTGCTCTACCACTAAGCTACTCCCCTGTATACTTTAAATCACCTCTAGATTATAATATCTAATATAATGTTATATAAATAGTTGTTACACTTAATTGTTTAGGGAATGATGACAAGAAAAAAATTATGTGTTCAGTACAGAAAATGATTTTTTTCCTGAATATTTTCAACCCATGTTTGGTTTAATCCATGGATGGGAGCCCATAGATGTGAGGGAGCTGTTTGTATTTCTTAACATTTTTTTTTAAGTAGTTACTTTATTAAAGCAATTCAGTCCTCAGAAAACCCCCATCAGATAAATAACCCCTGTTTTACAAATTGAGAAAGGGAAATGTAAAGAGTTTAAGGAACTTGCTCAAGGTTCTCTAGTCAGCTGTGGTGAAATCAGGATTTGGATCTAGACTGTGTGGCTCCTGAGTTTATACCCATTGCAGTTAGTGTCTACTGCCTCTCTGTAATCGTGCCTGGCAGAGTCAGCTCTCAGAGTTCCTGGCCTCTGGAGGAAGTGTCTTCTGGGTTTTTGATGTCTGCTCTAGAAAGAAATAGGTTGAAGTAATATATTTTATTTGACTCAGAATTTCTGAAATCATTTGAACTTGTGGCACTAGCTTCATTTCAAGTATTCAACCCACATGAGGATGGTGCCTACCACACTGAACCAGTGCAAGTTTAGACTATTCATTTGGAATTTTGTTCATTATACTTCTGATGGTATAATTTAATGTTTTATTTGTCCTCTATATTTCCTCAAAGTGGTAGTTTTATCTAGAGCAGAAGTTTGCAAACTTCTTTTGTGAGGGCCCAGATCATAAATATTTTTGGCTTTGTGGGTCAGAGTTTCTGTTGTACCTACTCACTTCTGCTGTCATAGTGCAAAAACAGCCACAGAGAGTATGTAAAATAATGAACATGGCAGTGTTCCAAGGAAATCTTATTTATGAAAACTTTATCCTGGATTTAACCACTGTTTTCTCCACCCTTGATGTGTACTCTTTTTGGGGGAGGGCGGTGCTGGGGATTGACTGTAGAGCCTTTCGCTTGCTAGGCAAGCACTCTACCACTGAGCTAAATCCCCCACCCCTCTGATGTATAGTCTTAATGAACGTTAAGTTTGATATTTTGGGGGTAAAAAGACAACTTCATAGGTTGGAGTATGTATGCTACTGTTAGCATCATTTGATGCTCAAAATATATGAAATGCTTTGTTCCAAAATATTTATGTTTCCTCTGACTACCTATAAAATAATAACTGCTTTTGGCTTATTCATTCATTGAAAAAATATTTATTGACACCTGCTTTATAATCAGGCACTGTTCTGGTGTTGGAGTACAATGTTGAACAAGGCTTACAGAGACCTTGCTGTCATGGAGTTTATATTTTAATAGAGAAAATATACTAAAAAGACAAATATGAGGGATAAATGTTATGAAAACAAAGTAGAATGACAAAATAGGGAATGATTATAGGGGATTTTTCTAGACTAATCAGAGAGGACTCTGGAAAAGTGGCATAAACTGAGACATGAAAGAAAAATGTCATCCATGCCCTTTCCTAGATTGTCAGAGCTCCAGGAAAAGAGTTTCTGAAAGAGAGTACATGTAGTATGAAGGTCCTGTGATTGGAACATAGTAGTCTAAAGAGACATAGTGGTAAGAGAGGAGCTGGAGAAAGTAAGCAAGGCCAGTTCTTTAAGCCAGAATATAGTTTGGGTTTCCTTTTCCAGGTGCAGTGGGACTATACTTTTGAATGGGGATGTGACATGGTTTAATTAATATTTTCAAAAGATCATTCTGGTTGCTGGGTGGAAACTAAATTGGAAGAGGGATGAAAATAAAAAAGAAAACAAAACCAGTTAGGAGACTTTCACAGTAGTCAGGCAAGAAATGATAGTTGTGGACTCAAGTGGTAACAGTGAGGATGGGGAGGATCTGCTTATAAGGTTTGCAAGTGGAGTTGAGAAAATTTATACTGATGTATTAGATGATGGAAAGAGAAATCAAGATCTAGATTTTTTGATTGAGCTGGATAGTGGTGCATTGCTAAGGTGGAGAGGATTCTGGGAGGAGGGACAGGTGTAGGGAAGAAAATCAGGAGTTCTGGAAGAGAAGTGATAAATGTTTATTGGCATATATTTCAGTAGATGACAATAGTTTCTTGATTTAGCTTCATTTTCAAAATCCAAAAAAATATCTGTGTAGCCAGTACCCGGGAACCTATTTCTGCCTCTTTCACCTGTTCCTTTGGATACAGAAGAGTAAGTATGTCTTAGGCACATAGGTAATCGTTAGTGATTTATATTTAAAATTTGTACTATTTTAGAAAGTTGAAGTTTCACTGGTGTGTAATTGCATCTGCATTAGGTTTTTGTCCTGTTTCTTCTGGGTGCTTATATGTTCATATGTTTTCCGTTTCTCCTTACATATGTATAATTCCCAAGTCACCTCAGTTCCTAATTATATAGTCCTACTTAAAAGGACATATAGGTGTCGGACTGGCACTTGGCATTTTACATCTGGAACTCTGAGTTCATTAGTTCCATGTCTTTCTAATTTTTTCTGCTGTTTTTTTAGACATGCTGACCTTGAAGTTAGTCTGTCTTTGATTTTCAGCATTTATTTTATTTATTTAATTGATTAATCTTGTTTTTT
Organism: Hystrix cristata; assembly: GCA_004026905.1. Classification (NCBI taxonomy): domain Eukaryota; kingdom Metazoa; phylum Chordata; class Mammalia; order Rodentia; family Hystricidae; genus Hystrix; species Hystrix cristata. Next base: position 36,259 of record PVJO010000016.1, read on the forward strand.
TGAGACAGGGTCTTACTTTGTATTGCAGATTGGCCTCAACTTATTATGTAGCCCCAGGGTGGCCTCGAACTTTTTGAGATCCTCCTGCTTTAGGTTCTTGACTGCTAGGCTTATAGGCCTGTGCCACCATGCCCAGTGATCTTCAGCATTTAAATCCAACTTTTTTTTTTTTGATTACTAACTCGCCATTTATTCTGTGTATTTCTTTTCTAAATCACAATCTCATGCCTAAATTCCTATCACAATCACTCCAAATTGTGTTATTTTGAAAACTGAGGTTCCTAAGTGATTTTTTGACCCCTTTCTCTGTTCTAATGTTATAAACAACTTATACAAGTGTAATTTTTATTTTTATTGTTTGACTTCTTATTATAGTAAGGCTTCGAAGGTATCATTAAAATTTTTTTCATTTAATCTTTATATTTTCAAAAAATAGTCTTTATATTTTCTTTCATTTTTAAAAAATAAAGCACTGTACGCCAGTCAAGGTAATTTTACTTTTACTTTAGAAAAAGTGAATTTTATCTCTGGTTTTTCACATGCCATTCTAGGCAAAGGGAGCTGCTATTGAATTGTTTTAAGGCATGAAGACGTGAAATTGCATGTGGTATATAGGTGGATTTTTTTTCCCACTTTTTTTTTTTTTTTTTGGTGTGTGTGCTGGGGCCTTGCTTGCTGGGCAAGCACTCTACCACTGAGCTAAATCCGCAGCTCCTCTTTTTAAAACAACACCCACAGCGGCACCGCTTCACACCATACACAGTGCCCCCTTGGCTGTCACTAAATATTGTGTAACAGAAATTTGTCTCTTTAGGATTCGGTGCGCCTCCTAGCTGTGGAAGCTTGTGTCAGTATTGCCCAGTTACTGTCTCAGGATGATCTTGAGGTCTTGGTAATGCCTACCCTTCGACAAGCAGCTGAAGACAAATCTTGGAGAGTTCGCTATATGGTTGCTGACAAATTTTCAGAGGTAAAATCACTACACTGGCATTTTTAAGTATTAAAGGAGAAAAACCAAAGTACAAACCCATAAGATTTGCTGTTACACCAAAAGTTTCTGAATTACTTCTGTTGAACAGACAATGTTGTGGCAAAAATACATACTTGAAGATTACAGTTTTATTCTTAGTGTTTATTTTGTTAGTATTCATTAAAACCTGTACAAATTTCTTTGTAGCTCCAGAAAGCTGTAGGTCCTAAAATCACCCTAAATGACCTCATCCCCGCCTTTCAGAACCTACTTAAAGACTGTGAGGCTGAAGTCCGAGCAGCTGCTGCTTACAAAGTAAAAGGTGAGGTGGTTCAGTTTGTGTTGTAACATGTCATTCGTTTTGGTGGGTTTTATTATTTTTTTTAATGGCAGTGAATTTTGCAGCTTTTATTCGAGAATATGTCTCAAATTTCATTGTGTGAAAATGTCACATTGTCATACAAACTTCTACATTTCAAACTATAACATTTTGTCTTATTTCTGTTAAAAATGCCTTTACAGGTTAGATTAATATGATGCACAAGTGGCATAAAGATTGATAGTCTATTTCATGTAGACCAAAAGTCATTTTCCCCGTTAGAGCTTATTTGCATAAATATATGATGTCATTTGACTTGTAACTGTTTATAAAACCTGGTTAAAACTCTTAATTGTTTCTTGTAAATGACTCTATGAAAGTATTTTTTCTGTTTATCTTTTTTTAGAACTTTGTGAGAACTTGCCTACTGAAGGTAGAGAGACCATAATTATGCATCAAATTTTGCCATATATAAAGGTAAATATAATTTCAGTTTATTTTGTTTCACTCTGACCTATATGAAGGTGAACCTTACCTTAGGTTTTTTTTTTTTTTTCTTTTACCTTAAAACTCTCAGAGTTTAAAGGTGGACAAGGGATGAATGAGACAGTTGTTAAATTGTTACATTATTATTTATCACTTATTAGTACATATTATAATTGTAAAATGTTCTCTGATGCTTTGATCTGTTATCTAACAGATGGACTGAGAAAACATTGCCAGCAAATCAGTATTGGAATAGGGCTATATTTAAATTTCTTGGGAGGGGGCGTGGAGATTTCTGTTGTAATGCAAAAAATAAAGTCTTTTAATTTTGATTTTATTTTAGGAATTAGTATCTGATACCAACCAACATGTCAAAACGGCTCTAGCTTCTGTAATTATGGGATTGTCTACCATTTTGGGCAAAGAAAATACTATCGAACATCTTCTACCTCTTTTTTTAGCTCAGTTAAAGGATGAGGTGAGTCTACCTATAATTTCTGTTGCCTTGATAGTCATTAATTTGATAAGATTTTGGAGTAGTTTTTACTAAAATAGGACCCAGACTATGGAAATGGATTTAGGAAATCATACATTTTAAAAAATCATAAACTTGTGACAGGTTTTGTATTTGGATATGGGGTTATAGTTTCCTCAGAAAATGGACATAGGGACTCATTAAAGCAAACCTAAAAACATCTATCCAGGCTACTGTGTTTTCTCTTGCTTAGTGGCTTACTTCACACTGTATGGTGTACAACTTTTCCTACTTTTACATGGCCCAGACTTGCTCTGCAGAGCCTGTTTCTTTTTCTACCTTTAATAAAACTTTGCTACCATTAAAAATCCATCTTCTCTGTATGATTTTTCTTTTATATTCACTGGTTCTTTTATTTTTTATTTATTTATTTTTTTGGTGCTGGGGATCGAACTCAGAGCCTGTGCTTGTAAGGCAAGCACTCTAACCACTGAGCTAAATCCCCAGCCCCTGCACTTGTTCCTGTAAAGCTAATCTTTGCTTAGAAAACATCTTTTTTTAAAATTTAAATATAATATCAAAAATTATAGTGATAGCTGACACTGAGTGATTAATATGTACCAGGCATGATACTGAATACTTTGTATTATTGTTACATGTAATCTTCATTTTTGGGGGCAGGTACTAGGGATCTAACTCAGGGCCTTGCACTTGCTAGGCAAAGCGCTCTACCACTTGAGCTAAATCCCTAACCCCACATGTAATCCTTTTAAGGCTCTTATTATTATTATTTCCATTTTTCAGATTAACTTGAGGTATATAACTTGTCTGAGTTCTCAGCAATGGCAGATAGAAGATTCGAGTACATGTAATTTAATTCCCAAGCTTATACTTTTTACCATCTCATAGACTTCTCACTGAAAGTTCTGGTTAAGATCAGTTGTATTTATGTGTCTTGAATTATTTGTTTACTCAGTGTCAAGTATCAAGTATTTCCTTTAAGGCTGTACTTTTTTTTGTGGTGATGGGGATTAAACCCAGAGTCTTGTGCTGGTAGGCAAGTACTATGTCATTCAATTATAGCATCAGCTCCATTTTTAAATTGTATTTATTTATTTATTTAGTTAGTTAATTTAATTTTTTAACCAGAGTCAATACTTTCTAATTTGAAAATTAGAATTTTTACCTTATTATTACAGGAGAATCTTGTGCAGAAGGCATAATTTTTACCTGTGGTCTTTGGGGGCTTGTATATTTGTAGTGTCCTGAAGTTCGTTTGAATATCATCTCCAATTTGGATTGTGTTAATGAAGTGATTGGAATCCGCCAACTGTCTCAGTCTCTGCTTCCTGCCATAGTGGAACTGGCTGAAGATGCCAAGTGGCGGGTGCGGCTGGCTATCATTGAGTATATGCCACTGCTGGCGGGCCAGCTGGTGAGTATATGCTTGATGAACCTAAGGGTAGTGTCAGATCGTGGAGATCTACCATGACAAATAAGAGCCTGGATAGCCTCCTATGTTTGTTTAAATGCATGGAAATATACTTTTGTCCTTGTCGCCTTTGGATGTTTTTTGTTTTCATATTAGTGCATTAACGTCTAACAGAAAGGTATTGTAGAAGCACGTATCACCTTATTGCTGCTTAACAACAAAACCATGGAAGAATGTAATCAGTTTCTTGGTAAAAATAAACTTTGTAATATTGAATGCCTATCTGATCAAAGGACTAATCAGTGAAAAAGAAAACTGTGGTGTCAGGTTAAGGCAGTTTTGCTTTTTTTTTTTTTTTTTTTTTTAATGGTAGCAAAATTCTGTTAAAGATAGGAAAATAAACAGGCTCTGCAGAGTGAGTGTAGGCCAAGTAAAAGTAGGAAAAGAAGCATACTTTACAGCATGCTTTTCGTTCAAGGCACCTTTCTTGTTTGCCTATTTTGTAAGCAAATGTCCCTAGGAACCACTTTTCCTATGTTCTGATAAAGAGTGTTGAGAAATCAGCATGTAGAAAAACCTTGTAATGCTAGTTATTTTTGCTAAAGTTAGATTTATCAGGTTACCTTTCACTGTTTTATGATTAGTTTTACTCTGATAACTACTGTACTTGAAATTTCAAAGCTGGGCTTTATAACTACATCATTTTCTTTCTTTTTCACAAGGTGCCCTTGACAGTACTGTACCCTTGTCCATGTTGGCAGTATTTCAAAGTGTTGTAACTGTGTGTTACAGTCTAGTTGGAGATAGACAAGTGATCTCTTTTAGGAGAGGAACTTTGTTTTATTTTTAGTGGGTACCACAGTGCCTGTTTTTTTCTTTCTGAGACAAGTATCACTATGCAGTTCAGGCTGGCTTTGAACTTACTGTGTAGCTCAGGTTGGCCTCAAACTCATGGCAGTCTTCCTGCCTCAGCCTCCTGAATGCTGGGATTGCAGGTGTGCACCACCACACCTGACAAATTTTTTTTTTTTTTTAGAAAACTCATATCAGTTTGCTGCTGACATTATTACAGTGCCCCCTCACTCCAACCCTTACCCCACTTCCTTTTCTTTTGGATCATAGCATATGGGGTTTATTTTTTCTTTTCTTGGACCACTGAATTTGTATTGCTAATTTTGATATATTTAGTGTATGAACATACATCTTGTGGATGTCTGTGGCATTTCATGTTTTATAGAATTTGAAATGCTTCATTCTTCAAAATGGATGGCAAAGATACCAGCATATCTAATAGGACTAAACTTATTTTGTCAAATTTTTCCACCAGTCATTTCCAAATGTTATGGGTCATTTCTGTTCTTTACTTGTGGCGGTCACAGGTCACTCTCCAGAGTGGAAAGCGGCCACGGCTGATGGGTTTGCTGAAGACTGAAACAACTCTCTGGAAGGGAGAATTAATTTTAGTTTCATTTCTTTCAACCTTTACTCCGAGGCCTGGAAAGTCTCCCGAGGCTGCTACCATACAGAGCAGCATAGAAATGAAGCAGATGGTGCCTTTGACTAGCTTCTACCTGTCTGGCAGGGGTGACATACATTAGTCATGAACGTTTTGTTTTATAATTAGTGCTTCATTTTTTTTTTTTTTTTGGGTGCTAGGGATCGAACTCAGGGCCTTGCACTTGCTAGGGAAGCACTCTACCACTGAGCTAAATGCCCAAGCCCTAATTAATGCTGCTTCTTTTTTTTTTTTTTTTTACATAATCAGGAACTGTTTATTTGTTATAGGCAGTGGGTGTAGTGTGGTGAATAAAAAACATGATCCATACCTTTGTGAAGTTTAAAAATATAGAATGCTTCACGAATTTGCGTGTCATCCTTATGCAGGGGCCATACTAATCTCTGTATCGTTTCAATTTTAGTATATGTGCTGCCAAAGCGAGCACATAATGCTTCTTATTAGTATACATATTCTCCTTAATTTTTTTTTTTTGTGTGTAAAGATTTTCTTTACCAACCAATTTATAAAATTCTCCTAAGACTATATGGCCTGTTTTATAGACCATGGTGAGCAAATAGAAAGTTAAACCATGAAAATCAGGACCTAAAAGTTAATTAAGACTGAAGGAATTAAATCCAAAATTAAAAGAAATCTTTTGAGAGTTGACATGGTAATCTAAATATCTGCCCAAACCCATTCATAGTAATCTGTAAGATAAAGCCATTTTATCTCTTCAACCATTGCTTTCAGAGCATGAAAACTTTATATCTCTTTAAAATATGTCATCCTTGGTCAAGACTTTTAAAGAATTCAAAGAATCAAAAGACTATAAGGGTAAGGAAAGTACATTACAGCCCTCACCCAGGGTGAGAGGTTAGTATGGATCATCTCTGGGAGCTCATCCCCATTGACTGGAGGAACGGGGCTGGGAGAGCTGGGACGGATCTGCCTGTGACTCCAAGCAGAGGCTTCTTGTCCTGTACTCTTGTACCTACTTTGTTCTCCATCCAGTGCTTTCTCCCATCTTTCCAGAAATACTGTATTTTACTGGTGGTATCTAGATGTCATTTGCGTCATCCTTAAGGATTTGTTATGACATTGACCTAAAAGGGAAAACTTCTAAGAATTATTAATACTATTGGTGGATATATTCCTGAATAATTCATTTTTACAGGTGATCTAGGTTTTGCTTGCCTGGCCATCCACATTGCATTCTTCCTACTCTTCTGCAGTATTGTGTCAGGCTTCTGGCCACCTGTATTCTCCTACTTGGCAGGGCCTATGCCATCTCATGCTTTTCTTTATGATTTCTATGTAATAAAATAGATCTATAATTTATTAAAATCAAGGTATCCTTTTCTGCTGTTTCATGAGTTTTTTGTTTTGTTTTGTTCTGTTTTGTTTCTTTTTTTTTTTCTTTTTGAGACAGGGTCTCTATGTAGTTCAGCCTTGCCTTGAACTCACTAGATTGCCCAGGCTGGCCTCAAACTCAGGGCAATCCTCCTGCCTTAGCCTCATGAGTGTTGGGATTATAAATGTGTGTCACCACACCTGGGTGGAAACAAGTGTTTTATAGCCTTCAGGTAATCATTGTGTAATATTAATAGAGCATTGTAGTCACATTGTAGGTGTGGTGGTGTACACACCTGTAATCCCAGTACCTGGGGAGCTGAGGCAGGAGTTTGAGGCCAGCCTGGGCTATATAGTGCATTCAAGACCAACCTGGACTACATACTGAGACCTTGTCTTAAAAAGCCAATAAATAAATAAATAGATAGAGCATTTTGATTTCTAAACTTTGGAGAAGTTGTATTAATGGAACTTTTTATATTCATAGGGTATGGAATTTTTTGATGAAAAACTGAATTCCTTATGTATGGCCTGGCTTGTGGACCATGGTGAGTAGATGAAAACAGATTATTATAGAAGGTCCAAGTTTTTGCATATATCCCATGATGTTCATTTCCTTTTAGGAAAGAATCCTGATCTGATCATGTATTTTGCCTTAACAATGTAGGGATGAACAAAGGCTTTGATTAAATTCTATTTAGCTTTTTTGAATATAACTTTGGCATTTCTATTTTCTATTATTTTGTGTGTGTGTATGTAGTATTGGGGATTGAACCCAGGGCCTTTGCACTGAGGTTACAGTGCTACCCTTTGCTTCTTTTTTGTTTGTTTTAGGACACTGAGTTGCTGAATGCCCAAGTTGGGCTTGAACTTGAGATCTTTCTGCCTCTCCTCCACCCCGTAGGCTGGGACTACACACCTGTTCCACCATGCTCTGCTTGGTGTTTTTTTGTCCCTTAAGTTTATTTTCTTCATTAAGCAATCTCTTTGTTTTGTTTCTCATTTACTGTATTACATGATCTTCAGAGTATCTCTCTCTCTTTTATGTACTTACTCCTTCTTTATCCCAGGGTCTTCTGTTTGCCGTGGTGTTTGCTATTGGTGTGTTCAGTAACTTTAACCTAGGGATAGACAGGGATTCAAATCAAATGAATTGCCTGACTGGGAAGAAATAGCAAGTTGGCTTTTCTTAGGTGACATATAGAGAAGGATGTATAGAGTAGGGCAGTACAATACAGGATTCTTAGGAGCAGGAGATACTAGCTATGCCCTGAGATAAAGAGGGTTTGGATGTCTGGTTTTGGTGAAAAGAAAAAGACTTCAGAACAGGTAGGACAACAGGAATGAGCAGATGACTGTTAGATGAGAGCTCAGGTAGATGTATATGTGTATATTCTTTGGTATGCCAGATAGCAGTGGGTACAAGATATACCCTCAACTAGGTCCCAGGACCAAAGTTGGCAGCTTCAGTGTGGCCTTACACCTGGTTTTAGTGAGTTTCCTGTTTGTTCCATGTTTTGATGGGTTTGTTAAGCATCTTGTTTCAGTTCCACGGTATCCTGTATATGCTTTATGTATGTACTGAGTGTATCTCTTTGTTCATTTGTGGGGGCTTATGGCTGGGTAATTGGGAAGAATGAGAATGCTTGTGCCTGCTTATGTAGGTGATTTTGTTAAAAACATATTTGAGCTGAATATAGTGGTGGACATCTGTAATCCCAGCACTTTGAGGGGGCAGCAGACAGGAGGATGGCAAGTTTGAGCCCAGCCTGGGCAATTTAGTGACTTAGCCAAGATAAATGCAAAGAAGCTGGACACCATGGTGCACACCTATAATCCCAGCATTTGGGAGGATGAGGCAGAGGGATCGTGGTGAATTCCTGGCCATCTGGGCTACATAATAAGTTCATGGTCAGCTTGGACTACATAGTGAGAGCCTGTCTTTCAAAAAAAAAAAAAAAAGAGCTGGGGGTGTAGCTTAGTGCAAAGGCCCAGGGTTCAATCCCCATAACACCCCCATCCCCCATGCCTAGCAACATACAGTATCATATGGGAGATCACATGGTGAAGAGTATGAAGAGTGTGAAAACTGTGATGGTCTGGAAGGGTGTATATAAGGGTACTTCCAGTATTTCACACAGACTGTGAAGACTATTTTTCTCCTCTTTTCTTTTATCTCTTCAAATAAAATTAGCAAATTATAGGAAAGAAATTCCTCTTTTTTCATTTAAAAAGTATTTATATTATTTCTGTTAAATATTTATTGTTAGTAGGAATGACATATCCCAGCAGATCATTTTGTACTTGCTTTGAAAGCTGGTGTTCTGGATTGACCGCTTACCATTCCAATTATTTAAATACAGGAAGACCAAAAATTGCATATTTTTTGTTAATTTTTGTAAGATAACATAACAGGAAATATAAAAATGGCAATTTTATCAGATTGATTCAATATAAGAATTAACTGAAATGACACCTCGGGACAGATAGGCAGTACATGAACTAAAGTGCTGCTCAAGTGATGCTTGGGTCAGCTGTTAAGTGGGAAAGACATTTTATTTTGAGAGACTTTTACAGTTCTAATATACCACGAAGAATTAAATTCTTGACACCCATTCTATGTAGGATTGCTCTCTCTAGGCTACTTAGTTAATCCTTTCTCACTTCTGATTGTTTTCTTCCAATTTGAGAACAGAAGAGACTCTTATTTTAATGTAGCAGGATACCAAAGTGGGGACTGTAAGCATTCTTTGAACCAATGAAATAAATGGCTCTTCTGAAGTTGTTTTGATAATCATGGGAATTTTCTGTTGCATTTTATTTATTTTAGAATTTTTACTGTGTTTTATAATTTGAAGAAAAATGTTGCTTTTGAATTTTTTAAGTGTTGTAGTGTGATCACTGACTTTTTTGGAAACATTTTCTCCTGGTTAGTAGACTACTAAAAAGTGTTAGTCAGAGTTGGTGAGCACAGATTGAGTTAGGTATAAAGAAGACCAGCCAGACCTTGAGGGGTAGGAGAGATAGACAGACAGACAAAACAAACTGAAAAAACAGGCAGAACTGTGAAATAGTTTGCATTTTTCTGACAGAATTTCGAGGAGCCCAAAGGTAGTAGGCATCTGGCCAAGTAGAGTTTAGTGCAGTTAAGGTCTTTGTCAGGGCTTGAGCATGTGTGTGCTTACTTGCTGGTTTTTCTGGCATTGGGGTCCCTTTCTATGTAATGGCATTATGATGAGGAAAATCTCAAGTGTATTAAAAAACAGTAGAGGAAAAACACAGATGTCATAGTTCCACTTTAGGATGAAGAGCCAGCAAGGGGTTTAGACTTAAAGACTGTGCTGGAAAAGAATCTATCTTTCTGGTAACCTGCTCCTCGGAGAGTCCTCTGGGTTGACTTGAACCTGCTCCTTGGAGAGTGCTTCTGGGTTATTTTAATGTGTTGGTATTCGCAGAGACTGTCTTTGCTGTTTTCTTCATTGTCATTGCCCAGAAGCATCAGTGGGTTGAGAAGAGTTGGGTATTTCCTGTCTGGAGACTTGTTATAGTCTAAGACAGTGGCGTAAACCTTTTAGAACTTTCAGTGATACAAACAGCCTGCTGCAGCATCAGTGCCATAGATTCGTTACCACTGGTCTAGGATCAGGGCTGTGACTTGGACACCTGTTCCTGCAGATCCTTAAGAATTAGGGCCTGGTTGGATAGAGAAGTAGAATAAAATGCTAGTACCTGCCACCCTTGATCTATTATCTAAAGCCACATTTTGAGACTTTCTGGATCTGTGAAATGAGGTAACACCAGGTTTGTCTTTGTTCCCAGATGCATATAGCAACTAATCGTGAGAGGATAATAGCGCAGACCTTTATGTCTAGATTCATGTTTTTGATAAGTGGTGTTATAGGAAATTATTAGATGTTAAGGGAGGCACATTTACTTAGAGAAGACATTTGATATCTTGTCTCAAACTAAGCATTTTTAATGGAAAAGAGGCAAGTTGGTGCTTTTTATTTGCTGGTGTAAATGACGAGTGTCCGTTACAGAATCTCCCTGACGGCATTCTCTTAGCTATTGTCTTTGCTACTGCTGGATAATCTTGTCAAAATACTACGTTGGTCATTGGGTCACAGGTTTGCTTTTAAAAACTCATTATTTCTCCTGTCAAGTATAAATTTTTTTTTGAGACAAGGTCTCACTGTGTAGTTCAGGCTGGCCTTGAACTCAGGGAGAACCTCCTGCCTCAGCCTCCTGAGGGCTGGGATTGCAGGTGTGTGCCACCATGCCCTACTTAAATTTAACTTTCAAAGTGTTCTTTGGTCTAGGCCCACCCTAACTCATTCTCTAGTCTTAAAGATTCAGGCTTTTTTCTTTTGTGTGCTGGATACTTTTTTCCCTCCCCTTTCCCTCCCCTTTCCTCCCCTTTCCCTCTTCTTACTCAAATCCTTCCTGATCTTCATCACCCAGTGTAATACCTCTTTCCCAGAGCACCCTTGTTCATTCTTTAAAATCTTATAAGCTTTCATAGGCTTTACTACACTGTGCCATACTTCATTATACTTTATCCTATACCTCTTGGAGTGCCTTAGCTCTCATTTCTCTGATAAGAGTACATAGAGTTTATGATTTTTTGTGGAGGGCGAGTACTGGGTATTGAATGCAGGGCTTTTTGCATACATATTAGGCAAGTAGTCACCACTGAGCTACATCCCCAGTGCCAAGAGTATATGATTTTTGGGAGCAAGTGTCCTCCGATGTATTCTTTCTGTAAGATAGGATCTAGTAGGTACTTGTGTTTGTTGCTTAATTGATAATATGTAGAACGAAATCTTAGCATCCCTCTCCTTGGAAGTAAGCATTTCAAAATCATTAATAACAAGTCAGTATGAGCTGTGGCTGAACATTCTTGTCATTGTACTGTGAGTGTGTTTGATTCATGTTTTATGTTGATATAAGTCAACTAGGTTGTGCTTATGAAGTAAATAGTGTGTGAATATGTTCTTGACCTCTTCTATAGTGTATGCCATCCGAGAAGCTGCCACCAACAACCTCACGAAATTAGTTCAGAAGTTTGGTACAGAGTGGGCTCAAAATACCATAGTTCCAAAAGTGCTGGTAATGGCAAATGATCCTAATTACTTGCATAGAATGACCACTTTGTTCTGCATTAATGTAAGTATTACATAAGCTCAGGCATTAAAGCAGTTATCATTAAAGCAAGAATTTCTGAATTCTGAAATATACTGTCTTCTATTTGGAATATATTTTTATGCTGATTAATTTGGAATGTAGGAGATAAGAGAAAATGCTGATTTTCAAAATTCATGCTAATGTTTTTGGTAGTATTTTAAAAGTTGCAATTTAGTTGTGAATTCTGATCCAGTTCTCTGATTTTTGAATGCTACCTATATATCTCTAAATTTATATGCTCAAACTAGAAACAGTTTTCTGTTGGTCAGTTGTTTTCTTTTTAAATATAAATTTATCTTGCTAGATTTCAGAATTTAAAAAGAAGTATTTTAAATGTGCCATCTTATTTATTTTTCTAGGCACTGTCTGAAGCCTGTGGTCAGGAAATAACCACTAAGCAAATGCTGCCCATCGTATTAAAAATGTCAGGAGACCAAGTAGCAAATGTTCGTTTCAATGTAGCCAAATCTCTTCAAAAAATTGGGCCACTTCTAGACATTGAGTAAGATTTTAGTGTTTGTTGTTCTTGTTTTAAAAGTGTATTTTAGGGGCTGGGGATTTAGCTCAGTGATTAGAGTGCTTGCCTTGCAAGCACAAGGGCCTGAGTTCAATCCCTGGCACCACAAAAAAAAAAAAAAAGTATATTTTAACTTATAATGGAGAGTAACAGCTAAAGTTAAGTTCAGTGATTCTCACTTTATGTAGAGTTAAATAATTTTAGCAACCATTTTTGAGGATGTCCACCCTTTTATATTTAAGCTCTTGTATATGTGCAGATCATTGTCTGAAGCTAATTTTGCTAAGGACTTTAGAAATTACGTAGTGTGGTTGGCAAGTTTTTAAGTGTTTTAAAATATTTTTTATTTTAAGTTTTAAAAGTTATATAGCCTACAGATAATACCATAGAGAATATGTATCATAAGAGATTTCTCTGGTGTACTAGATTGCCTTTGACAGATAATACTTTTGAATTTTAGTGCTTTGCAGGGGGAAGTTAAGCCGGTACTGCAGAAGTTAGGTCAGGATGAAGACATGGATGTCAAATATTTTGCACAGGAAGCTATAAGTGGTATGTATTTCTATTTTCTGCCTGAGAGCTCTTTTAAATAGGGGGATTCATCTGTGTTGTGTGAGTAGTGTGGAGTAGGTCGGGGGGATAAGCAGGAGGGGAAATATGGGGAGTGGTAAATTCCTGGAATGCTAGGACCCCTCTGTGGTTAGAAACTTCTTGATCCACAGTATCACTCTGTCCTAAGTGAGCAAAACTAGTTTTTCAGTTCCAGGTCTAAGGCTGGGAAGGATTATGATTCTTACTGGCAAAGCAGTTTTAGTTTGGACTTCAGTTTTTAGCGTGTAGCTGCTGATTATCCTAGCAGAATAAAGAAACTGACCATAACAAAAAGATCTTGGTCTCATGCATTTGGATCATTGTTACTTGTTTAATGTTCATATAGATCTATCATTCATGAGTTTTCTGTACCACTAACCTGATTTTGTTTGGAATTTTTCAGTTCTTGCATTGGCATAATGAGGAACAGGAGGGAGAAGCCATTATTCTTATCACAGATTTCTAGTCAATATTTTCTTAAATGGGGTGCAGAGAAAATGGGAAGCCTTCAAGACCGCATCCAAGCAAATGGCAACAACTTAGTTAAAATCAAATTTCAGTGACATGATTCTTTCTAAAGATGAAACAGGATTGATTTTTTTGCTCATCGCTGTGTTGGCATAATTATTTAAGCCACTCTTATTTTCCAGTTCCTGAAACTAGGTACAGTCATCTCTTCATTGTCTCCTGATGTTTTTCTAGCACCTTCTGGATGATTTGGACCCATAAATGAAGTGGAATGATTCTCTTACTGTTTACATGTATCTGTGTGCATATATCTCCATCATTCCAAAATTAGAATAACTTATATTGTATACCTCTCTCCTTGGGAGATACATTGAAAATTGATTGTAGCGAAAGCATCCTGGATTAAGATGGTCTGGATCAGTGTCTCACATGAACTGGGACTGTGTAAGCTCAGGGTAAATATATTGGTTACCTTCATTTTTATTTACTCAATTGTGACTGTAATCATGTCATTGAGAAGCCAAAAGTGTGGCTCTATCTTGGAGCTAGCATGTGATGTTGAAACTTAACACTGTGACTGCCTTCAAAAGTTCTCTCTTCTCTCCTAAGAAACTTTTAACTTCTGTGCTTTCTCATAAGAAGCTGTACTCTTTCATTATAAGATTGCAGTTTTGTCTTTTGAATGAGTATAGGAACCACTGGTATAGTATCATTTGGATTTCCTGTACTTTACCTGGCTCTGCTTCCAGAAGTGTTAGCATTTGTCCTTGCTACCTTGTACAGTAGTTTTCCAAACTGAAGTTTCACTGCTAATTTTTTGGTGTGGGTGATACTGGAATCTTACTTAAAATGCTTCATTTTCTACTTTTACTGTAAAACCTCATTAATTTCTTCTGAAACTTAAGATACTGGGCTAAGCCAAAGACTTTGATGAAGCAAATTAGTAGTATGTAAGGAAGATTGAATTAAACAGTTCTAGTGCTCTCTTTAGAATGTACCCATTTACCTGTTGACATGGCGGTTACCAATCACTCTTCAATTGTATCACACACTGTCCATGAAGATGTCTAAGGGGTTGTTGTACCTTTTTTGAATGAATTCAGTATACTTTTTGTCCTGGAAACAGATACATTTGTATTTCATGGAGAATTTAAATATTTTTTCTTACAAATTTATGCATGTTTCATGTCATCAAACTCACCTTCTCTTTAATGACTTTTAATGTGGTTTTATTGTGTTTTTCTCTCATTGCACTCTTGCTGTGTAGTTTGGTATTTCCATTTTGGCTTTTGAACTGTTGATTTCATTTACAAGCTCTTTTAAATCTAATAAGCCCTGTTCTATTTTGCGAAGGCCCAAAGATTCCTATAAAACTTTGTATATTAAATAATTACATAAAAGCAAGTTGACTAAATACTTTGAAGTTGTCCTACCTTAGATAAACAGAAGAGAAATTTTAAATCAAAAAATTTCTTCTTGTATTTTTTTTCCTTCCTGTATTTTAAACTGCAAAATTACCTTGTACTGAGTTTCTGTTTTATGATGTCTTGGGCCAAGAACTAAATATTTTCCTAGGCAGAAGTCTTTCCTACATTCTCATTTTAATATCCTAAGCTATTTTGCTGTAAACAATTTTAGTTTTATGGGTCCCTTTTTTTTTTCAGTTACCTTGGAAGTTATATTCCTCTTCTTGAATTTCGTATTTGAGAGACCGTTGCCTTGATCCTTGAAAGAAATTTGCACTGGAACCATTGCTTTATTTGTTTGGAAATACCATTGGTTTGGGGATAGACTTTTAAAATGTTCTGTCTTCCCCATGCCCTGTTAAGGGAGAGACAGCCATTGCTTTCCCATTCATGGGCCATAGAGCCCAGCAGGGCCTCTGTCTTTTTGAGTGACTCCTTAAAGACCTTCATTATTTCTTTCTGAATTAAACTATAGGAAATTCCTTTTGTTACTGTTCAGAAGAATTGGTTTTTGGTTTATAACTTAACCATTTTCTCTATGTAATAGTTTTTGGTGGTGGTTTTTTGTTTTATGTTTTTTTGAGACATGGCCTCACTGTCTTGCCCAGGCTGGTCTCAAACACCTAGACTCAAGTAATTAATTTTTCTTTTCAACCTTTTAAGTATTGTGTCTGCAGGCAGTGTGCCAGCCTACATGGCGGCCACAGATTAGTTTTCCTGTCTTTTTTTTTTTTTCTTGGTACTGGAGATTGAACCTAAGGCCTTAACACGGAACTACATTCCCAGCCTTTATTTTTTTTATTTTGAGACAGGGTCTCAGTAAGTTGTGCAGGCTGGGCTTGAATTTGCATTCCTCTTGCGTCAGCCTCCCAGAGTGCTGGGATTACAGGTGTTTACCATCAAACCCAGCTCAGTTTTTTCCTGTCTTGATTTCATT
The DNA here is from genome assembly GCA_004026905.1 of Hystrix cristata. NCBI lineage: Eukaryota > Metazoa > Chordata > Mammalia > Rodentia > Hystricidae > Hystrix > Hystrix cristata. Next base: position 51,952 of record PVJO010000016.1, read on the forward strand.
AAAGTATAAGCTCCAGGAGCGCCGAGGCCAAATATTTTTATTTTGTTTTGTATTTTTCTGTATTATCAATGACTGGTGCAGTGTCAGGTGCTCAATAAAAATGTGTTCAATGAATGTATTTCTAAAATCTGTCCTCTCATGTGTTCTGTACATGGAACAAAGTCATCAAAGGTACCAGACTATCTCTGTCATGGGCACAAGTTAAAAATTTGTCTTCTCTTTGGAAACAAAGTTTATGTGGCCCTTCTCCAGTCCCTCAGCTCAGGAAACCCCGTTCCTTTTCGATTTGTCTGATTGCCTCAAACATACATTGCTATTGTTTTTCATCCTAGGCAGTTTATATCCATTGTTTGGTTTATTAGGAAAGTGAAGGTAAGACATACAATGTATGCCAATAAAAATGTCTTCATCAGTAAAAGAATTCACCTTAGTGTTTCTTTCTATAATTTGTGTGGGGTTTAAGCTTCATGGGCTTAAGAGATCAGATCTTGTTTCTCTGTGCTGTCAAGGAGATAGAAACCTGAAGATGTGTTTTGTTCCCTAAGAATAACAGATAATGTGTGGTATCAAATGAAGTCTTGTTGAAATAAAGGACATCCTTCAGCTCCCGGAAATACCACAGTGTGGCTACTGTGACTCGGCCTGGGGGTTCTTTGCTGGACAGCTTGTTCTGGCTCAGCAGAGGCAGCAGCCTGACCTTTGAGCTGTCTTGTCCAAGCATTCAAGATGCTCGCATAGACCTCCATGGGAAGCAGATATGTCCTTTCTGACCCAGTGGTTGCTTGTTGCTGTGTTGTCCCTTTATTAAACTGCTGTGTTGTCACTGAGCTGAAAGATAGTCTACTCTTTTCCAGTAGAAATTACATTGGTTCCATCCCCCCGAGTGGCAGGGCAGGCTGGTGAAACAAGTTGGATACTTGTCTCTTCCTCTTGCTTTTTTCTTAAATTCCTTAGCCACCTTCCTCTCTTTTGGTATCCTTAAAGCCCGGATATGAAACTGTAGAGAAGGCCTTATCGCCTAATATTCTTGGTTAACAAATGATGTGATTGTAAACTTCTATGATTGTTTTCCATTGGTTCTCTAGTGTTTTGTTTCCATGCAGTTCCATGCTCCTCTCTCCACCTGCCCCCCCACCATGTCTCCAGTCTACTTCTGTACTTAGAATAGTTCACTCTTCCCCATTTGCCTCCACAGGGCTGCTGTTTCCAGGAAATTACATAATGTTCAGTTGAGATGGAAATCTGGAGGATGAAGAGCTTAATTACTCACTGGGTAGAAATGCCAAGTCCTGATTTATTCAGAATGGTTGTTTTAAACTGATATCATCAGCTCTAAAAGGAGCTGAGGGGCTGGGGATTTAACTCAGTGATTAGAGTGCTTGCCTAGCAAGTGCAAGGTGCCGAGTTTGATCCCTGGCACCAAAAAAAAAAAAAAAAGAAAGAAAAGAAGCCGGATCTTTCGTTTGTTCTGGGCTCTGTAGGCTGTCAGTGACCAACATTTGGGGGATCCCTAACTGGCACCCTAAGGCACATATAGGATAATCCTTTTGAGGACTCCTGAGGATAAGGTGACTTTAGTCAAGTCCTAGAGTTACGTGGCTTTCTCTGTGTAGGGCCCCTGCCCTGGTAGACTGCTGGGCTCCCATCCCCATGCTGGAGCAGCAGGGTGCATCCTGACTGAGAAGCACAGGTGGGTTAGAGAGGGACATGCCCTGGTCAGAGACAGTCACCATGCTGCTGTCTGTGTCTCTAGTGGTGGCACAAAGACTGAGGAAGCTAGATTTTCCTGTGAAGGACAGTGAAGAGCACTGCACCCCTGGGCCTGACAAGAACCACTTTCTGAGACCTGGAATGCCTGGAGAGGATGCTGGGAAGGTAAGAGCCCCAGAAACCTAGGACCAGAGTCCTGCCCCCTGAGGGCTGAGGGCAGCCATTATAGCATGGTATCAGAGAGTTGTAGCAAGATGGGCAGTGGCAGCACTTCCTATTCTGTCCAGGGAAGACAGCTGGTTTTAAGAGCCAGAAGAGTTAGCTTTTAAAGTCTCTTCTGTTTTCCTTCCTTTGTTCTGAGAATGCTTTGTGGGATGGGGTTGAGGCTTGCTGTCCACAGCTCTGTTGCTGCAACTTGAGGTCTGTCCAGTCTCCTTTCTCCCCCTAGTCAGACAGTGAGGCCCATGTAGGGGACAAAAAGACTGACTGGTGAAGAGTTACTTGTGGAAATGGGCTGTTTCCAGGTTTTCTCCTCGTTAAAAAATTATTTGCCACAGTTCCTTTTAGGTAGTCTTACCTTTTAAGATAAAATTTTTGTCTGCAGTTTTTCTGTATGCCAATCTGAATATTTCACAAGCCCATTCGATGTCACTGGATGGGAAAGGGGTACAAAAGTTCAAGTTCATCAGAGTTTGTGCTGCCCTTGGCCTCAAGGCCATTCATCAGAAGGGCAGTTCATGATTTAGAAGGGCATTCACAATTGGAGAGGATTGGTCATCTGGTGCCGATGTCAGGCTACATTCATTTTTTTTGGGAAAAATTTGGCAGTCTCATGATGAAAATTTGAACATAAAAATGTTTGCCTTTTAGCCAGGCATCAAGAACCACTTTCTGAGACAGCTCTGATCTCAGCTACTCAAGTTCAAAGCAAGCATGGGCCTCTTTAGACCCTGTCTCAAAAAAAAAAAAAAAAAAAAAATGGGCAGGAGATGTAGCAGCTCTGTAGTAGTGTGTCCCTAGCTTGTATGAAGCTTTGATGATCCCCAGCGCTGTAAACAACATCCCAAAAAAACGAATACTTGCTTTTCCTGTTCTGCAGGTCCTGAACATGCAGTCCTTTAACTTCGAGAGTGTTTTTGCCTTTCTGTGGTGCTGCATATTGTTGTCCCTGGGCCTGTGCTGCCAGGCAGCTATCATTCAGGTGGACCTAGGCCTTCTGCAGTGACTGCAAGGCAAGAGGAAGTGCTAGGCGACTGCTGCTCGCAGCTGAATTGGCCCCTGGACCCTGACAGATGTCTAGGGTGGCCAGACCTTTGGGTCCTTTTGTCCACTTCCTAGAACTTGGCCCTAGGGAAGAGACTTTGGCTGAAGGAATGAGAACTATATATATTTATTTATTTATTTTAGGCCTAAACTCCAGACTTTTTAGGGAAGAAAGCATTTATGTTTTCCTGCAAATTCAGGAGCATTTGGCCATGCCATTTATCTCACAGTATCTGCCTGATGTGAGTGCTGATCACTGAGGCACCTCCTGCCACAGCTCACTGACTAAGTCTGAACGAGCTCGAAGGCTGAGGAAGGCCCTAGCTGCCATCCCTTGAACCTCAGCAACCATAGCACCTTGATGAAGTCTCACTGAATCCTCACAGCAAGCTGGGCAGTAGGCATTGTCATCTCTTTGTCAGGTGGTCTTGAACCACTTGTTAGGCCACTCAGGTTGCAGTTCATCCTGAAATAATCCCCTCCCTGGCGACTCAGGGAGCCTTCCTTGCATTTGTTTCACTTAAGGAAAATGACCGAAGGGTGAGATGGAAAAGGAATTGGCTGTTGCCAGGGAGAGCCCTGTGTGTGAAGGGCCAGGAGCCAAGTGAGTGATCCAGGAAGTCATCCAATTGGAAATCAGAAATTGTTCTTAACTCCTCACTGTCTGTGGCACACAGCAAACTCGCTAATCTCCTGGTGGGGTGAATGAGTATTGGAGTGTGGAGAGCCCTGGGAACTGTCTTCAGTTCTTGGCCAACCTCAGGCCCTGAGGGAGCCATCTAACACTCAGGGCTGTGCCTGCTACTTGGTAGAGGAGAGAGCAGTTGAAGGGTGAGAGCAAATTCTCAGTGAAGAAGCCTCCTCGGAGCCTTGGAGATGGACTCTGGAAGCCTGCAGAGAGCTGCCTGCACTAGATGACACATGCAGCACCCTCATGCAGGACCTGCCAGGGAGCAGAGGGCCACTTCCCACATACTGCCATCCCCAGGTCAGCTCAACTACTGGAAGGTCTGCAGGCTGCTCTGACAGCGTAGCTGTTGACAGGCCTGTCAGGCAAGGGTTAACAGAGGATTTGTTTATTGAATCACCAAGTAGCTGTCACATGATTTTAATCAAAACACCATTTCCCTGACAACAGTGATGTCAGTCTTGTTATTGCAGGAAGGAGCAGCTGTGAGGGACATTCAGTCTCCATGCCGAGCCCAGGTTCGGAGACTCAAATCAAGTGAAGCATCCTTTAATAATGGTTGTAGACACTGGCTTACAGAATCTACCCCCTCTTTCTTTTCTTTTCCATCTGCACAGTCTGTCCTGTATAGACACTGACCAGAACCCAGTCCCTACACCCTAAGTCTCAGCTAAGACTGCACCTTCTGCGTCCCTTGCTCCATCTACTCTTGGTTCCACTGCTTTAAAAATTTTTCTTTTTTTTCCTGTTTACTGTATTTCTCCTAAATTCAGTTATTTGGGCCTGTGGGGGGGTCTCTGGACTGTGCCTTCTGGCATCTTTCTTCTCTGGGATCTAAACCAGCACCTGCTGGTGAACAGGCGTTCTGGCTTTCCTGAGGTGGGAGCCATTCTGCTGCACAGGACTGTGACTCATCCCTCAGATTAGTGGGTAATAGGTGCCGGCTGAGGGTGTCAAAGGCAGTTCTGAGGATGAAGGGTAGGAACACAAAGGCCTGCTTGCCACAGGATTCTCTTCAACCGGGAGATTATAGGAGGCTTGAGTCCAGAGGACTGATGACAAAGACCAAAACCTTGGGATACTCAAGCCCATCTCTAGAGGACCTCCAGTTAAGGGACTTGGATCCTAAAGGCGACGAAGAGGTCAGAAGTGGGCTGGTCAGCCGGAGCACTTTCCTTGGACTCCAGTCTATATTGTTTGTTATCTCACAGTGGCGGCTTCAAGACTGAGTAGCTGTCTGCACAGAAAACCCCCCAGCCATTCTAATCCCTCTTTAACCTGAAGTGTGACCTAAAAACTGGGGTGCAAAAGGTCGTTTAAATGGGGCATAGAATCTCATGGATGGTCTTATGTGGTACTCATAGCTGGGGTATTCCCCAGAACTCATCTCTGAAAATTCAGAAATCCTGGAGCAGAATTCTTGGTTCTTAAACCTGGAGCAAATGTTCAGAATAAAGCAACCACCTTTAAATCTGCAAGGAGAGGTTTCACAGGCACCAGGTAGATACTTTTTGTAGTCTGGTGCTCGGGTTAGAGTGGACACTGACAAGGGGGCTGCTGGCGTCCTCTGGGTACTTTCACGTTCGAGGACAGTACCGTGCCAGGCAGGCTGTTGAACCTCACAGTAAACCTAGAGTTGTCAGCCACTCAGTTTTTCCACGTTACTGCTGGAAATGAACCTTTGCAATGATTTGCCTGGGTAGTGGCAGGGCTGGGAGTGGTGCCAAGGGGCTGAGAACCTGGTCAGAGTTAGTTTGCTGGTGCTTGGGCTGCCCATGGCAGAGGGGGTAGGCACCACCCTGCCTGAGTGCCTTTCTGGCTGAGTGGCTGCCCTGGAGTGGGGCAGGAAGCAAGGCCCTATTCATCCCAGCTTTATTTCTTGCTTAGCCTTTCATTCCTGGGACCCCTCCTGCCTGCTATTTTGGCCCTCACTTTGCTGGTAGAAGGACTCCCTGCTAAACTTTAGAGCTTCTCTGGTGACCTAAAGCAGTTCCGGTGGGCCTCAGACTAAACTTAGGGTCCTTTGCATTGTGCCCTTTGAGGAAAGGTGAAAGTGGTTTTAAAAAAAGTCAGTTATGTCCTATCCCATCTCCATCTCTGTGGGCAGCCCTGGGGTTACAGTTCTCAGGCCTTCTTTTGGGCATCTCAGGCTCCCTTATTCCATCTTTGAGGAATGGTGAGGAGGAAGATTGAGTCAGAAACTTCAAAGCTATATGAGGAGAGAGATGACTCAGTTCTCCCTTCAAGAGGTTGCATCCTTAATGCCTCATTTTCTCCGGGCCCAGATTTTCTGGACTTTCTGCCCAGCCAACTCTGGGGCTTGGCTCCAGGGGAAGTCCACTCCTCATGTGCACTATCTCCCCTCCTTTCTCAGGCACCTTGCTTGTTTTACCCAGGCTTGGAACCTGTCCTTGCCAATGTCAGGTCTGATTAGTCATCCTTCGGAAAGCCCCGCAGACACACAAAGGGAGGCACTGATGTGGCTGAAGGGCATTAGCAACTGTAGGTGCACAGGAATTCAGCCTTCCTGGTGGGTTGGGATGTCACCAGCAGAAGTCTCCTAAAAAGAGTCTTCTTAGGCTGGAGACACAGCAAGCTCACCATGCTGCCCAACTTTAGGTTTGTCCTCTGGTTTATGGTCCTAACTTCATAACTGGGTGGAGGTAGGTATGCCAGTGATGGCTCCATGCCTGAAGTGTGAGGGTCCAGCCTCTTGTCTCCTCAGGGACATGCCCTGTCTGTTCTGCACACTGTACTCCATCCCTCCACAGCTCCTCAGCCTTTGAAGGCTGGAGCTAAAGTGAGAGGGCCGAGTTGTGTTCTCGCCAGTCCCAGGCTGGAGCGGCTGTGGTCTGTGCGGGCAGCATTTCCTTCGTAGCCCCACAGCACTTGAGACTCAGCGCACAGAGCCCAGCACTGCCTCCATGGTGTCGGGCTGCAGGCAGAGCAGGAGGCTCCTGGTTACTTGGACCCGCCAGGGAAGAGATGAGAACTCCCTCACCACGAAGGTTCCCTGTAAGATCCTGAATGTAGAAGCTTAAAGGCTAAGTCAGGAGTTCCTAACCTCTGTCGTTGGGTGGCCCTCAGGGGCTCCAGGAACCAACCTTCTCCAGAACTGGGTGTTTCATGTATGCATCCATGAGGGTGTTTTGTAGGGAAGAAAGTCCGAAGATGGTTCAGTATATCAGAGGGACCTGTGACCTCTCAGACAAGGATTGGAGAGGCAGAAGGGAGCAGCTCACCAAGAACAGAACCTTGGGTGTGTTCACATGGGGCCTGGCTTGCTGATGGACACTTCAGAAGGGTGGGCATTGCAGGTTGGTTCTGCCCCTGCCCCCCTTCCCTCTCTGCAGAGCCTTTGCTCTCAAAGGCCACAGAAGTGGAGGTGTCCTGAGAAGTGTGAGTGTTAGGGGCCTGACTGGCTGCTGGGCTTCTCTCTGGTGTCCACTGGCAAGTGGTCTGTTATGTAGCCTGTACCCTGGCTTACTGCAGTTGATTTTGGCAACACAATTAGAATGATGAAGAAATTTGGTGGAAAGAGGAAAGTGTATGAAACAGTTACGAGTAGGGGGGTGCAGAGAAAAAGGAAACTTGGTGATACTGAATTTTCAGGTAGCCATGGGTAAGAGCTGTGTAGAGGGAGGAACGCGCACCCGTGAGTGTACTACAGTGCTGCTGTACAGAATCCCAGAGCAGCTCCCCTCTCCCAGCCTTGCATAGCCGGCCCAGATGTGGCCTGCAGCAGCCCTCCAGGCCCAAATGTGGCCAGCTGGTGGTTCCTTGGTTTGGAAACTGTCTCGGTTCCATAGCATGGACTCAGCGGAATGGTCTGAGCAAAACTAAATCTCAGTTGAACCTGCTGTCAGAAAGCAGGATTCAATCTTACCCTTATACTAAGGGTCTGGCACTACAAAGAGTCCAGAATGAGTAACAGCTCAGCAAACAGATTCCCCAGCACCCTGAGGGCTTGGGAGTTGGGTCTTAAAAGGATGCCTGTCCCTGTGAGGAGTCCATGGTATGTGTGTGTGCACAGTGTGTCTTTGGCAGACTCCAAAGAGGTGACATCCTGATAAAGTAGTATCTTTAGCTGGCGTTTCTGGCAGCCAGGAGCAAGCACCTCCTCTCTGTCTAAGCTTGGTCTGCAGCTTGTCTGTTCTGGGAGAGCTGGAGATGGTTCCTGCATAACCTTCCTTCCTCCTACTGTGGCAAAAGGCCCTTGCCCAGGCTACCTGCACTGATGGGCTTTGCCGGGAGACTCTTAAGACCAAGGAGCGTTAATTAAGCCCAGTGGGGCCCTGTCTATGTGCAGGCTGTGGTCAGCAGTGCTTCCGTCAGCAATCTGCAGCAGCTAACGTGTACTCAGGCGATTCAGAGCAAGGTATTATTTACCCTGCTGACGTCAATAAGAACATATTATCCACTGTCCTTTTCTGTGGCCTGAAATAAGCACCAGAGCTCAGAGAACATAGCTACCTGCCACACTTAAAATTCTACTTAAGGCCCAAAGATGTAGAGGCCCTACCTCTTCAGCCTGACACTCATATCACCCAGGCTTTGTAGAAAACAAGTTGTTTTTATTTTAATTCAAGAGGGTTGGAAACATAAAAACAGTACATTTTCCTTGCAGAAAATCACCCCATTTAAATTACTGTTTGGTACAAAGATCATTTATTAAATTGCATTTTAAGCAATTTTCTAACATTGACAGGTTACACTTTGATTTTTTTCTCACATTGGTGCTATAATGATTTGCATTCAAAATACCAAAGCTATTGAATTCACCAATTTTTTCTTAGTGATTAAAAAAAAGCACACAGAAAAATAACTACAATTAGATTAATCTTATCAAAAGTAACTCACAGACCAAACATCCAGCAAGACCACTCTTCTCCCTTCAGGAATAAGCAAATAATCTTACCCTTTCTACAAAGTGCAAGTATCTCTGTCACTTTTTACTTCTTAAATTGCAGTCCCCAAATAGAAGCCTATCTCTCTCTGCTTTCCCCTGTAGAGACTTTGGTGAAGGCAGATTTATCATCACCACTTGAATTTCTTTGAGCAAATCTTGAACACTCAGGCATCACGCTGCCAGCAGCAAGACCTAGTTATCTGTGTTTGCTAATGTGACATTATTCCATCTGGGGTCATACTTTTCCAGGATGTTGTTTTGTACTTCCATTTTTATTCCCCTCTCACCTGTCTGCCTACCCACTTTGACGCTGAAAAGACAAAGTTCAGTAAAAGCATGTTGACTATTTTTTCTTCAGTCATAAGTGTCTAATATGCACTCCAGATGGAACTTAACTGTAAGAAAATGTTCTGTCTCTCCTCAAAATCAAGGCTGAATTTGCGATTCTCTGAGCAGCTCCCTTCCTTGGGGCTGGATTTTTGACCTGCAGTGGTGGCTGATGCGGGACTGTCCAGTCCCTTGGCAATCACGGTGGGTGTGTCTTCCCATTATATACTTTCCAAGGAAATGACTATATCACTTTTAAAAAGTGGGCCTCTTTGATATGAGCCTGAACTTTTACGGTCTACTGAGCACTGAGAGGATGTCCAGTCTGGAGTCTGTCTCCCTCAGCCTTGTCCAATGCAGGCTACCTGGAAGGCTGTCACAGTCACCTGAAAGCCAGGCAGCTGTCAAGTGGAACATGCAGCTGTGAGGACAGTGTCACATTCACCCAGTGCTTGACCACAACAGAGGCTTTCTTTATGTAGCTGTTAGCTTATGAAAGAGTCAGATGCCAGAGAGGGAAGAGGCTTCGCACAGCCTTAGATGCCAGCCAACCCAAGTGTTTGGCCTGTGAGTTCTGTGACCTCAGATACGTCACACACACAATTCAAGATCTTTGGTTTCCTCAGCTGTGAAAAATAAGGACAGTACCTCCCTGCTACCTTCACAGAATTGTGAGGATTATAAGAGATTACTTGTGAAAGTGCTTGGTAAGCTAATGTAAAAATAGAAGGAACTGTTCCTTCTGGACAGGCAAGCTGAATAGCATTTGGGCAGGAACCATCAAAAGTGTCACTGGCTGGGCCCCCGGGCAGTGCTGCTGTCTGTGTCTCAATCTATGCAACAGGGTGTGCCTAAATCTGCCAAATGTGAAATCCACCCAGACAAGATGTGGACATAGATGGTGGTGCAGCTAGGATGGCTGGGTATCTTCTAAAGTCGGCCAGACCACCTTAACTGGGGAAAAATTTGTAAAGCAAGTATGTGAGGAGGGTACTGGAAAACAGGCTCTGGGGCGACAGGCCTTGAAAGGCACTGCCGTAGTTCTGCCATCTCTAAGGGCCAACAGAAAGAGCTTTTTATCAGTCACTTGCCTGGGCCACAGGCAGAACCTGTTAAGAAGGATATATAAATTTAAAAATTTTTTGTACATTTTAGAAGCAGAGACAGATGATACTACTCTTGTCTTCCATAATTCACTCTGAAGATAATTTCTGTAGAAAATTTCCAGAAACAACGAAATGACCAAAGATCTCTGCCTAAGCAATTACTCAAACTTATTACCTGTTTTCCAGTTTTTACCTTTGATGTGTAGGCACAAAGATACTAAGCAGCTTGGGCGGCTTCTGAGGAGACAGTAGAGGCAGCCCAGCTTAGGGGTATGAATGCAGCCGAGGTCAGTCCCAGCACAGAGATTCCCCAACTTTCACAGGGACTGGTGCTGTCAAATGATGTTATATATTATCTCTGACGGAGGAGGAATGTGACAAAGTTATCTGGAGTATGAATTTTCTTTAACACAATGGGGAGCTTAAGTGGAACTGTTGACATAAGTTCGTAAATGTAATCCAGAGTAGAAAAAGTCTGATCCCACCATATCTCAGAAACTGGGATTTGCCTCTAGGTTGGAGAAGCCCGTAGAGGTGACAACTGTGTCCCTGTCTCCTGTGCGGCACATAACCAGAGACTGTTCCCATATCCACACACCTGGGACTCTGGACCACCTGTCAGTGCTTTCTGCCTTTCGGGCATCTTTCAGTTTCTGCCTCATCGCCTAATCACTCTCTAGGTTAATTCTGTGCTCTTTTCCCATTCTAACAACTAGGCAGAGGTCCTTGTGTGTGTCCCTGCCTTCAGGTATAGTCACACCCTCAGTGCATGGCAAGAGGTGTGTGAGAGAGGTCACCTAGCTATTGGGGGGGTTTGGGGCAGGGTGGAGGGTGGTCCCGCTTTTCCCCATGACTCCAGTCATGAGAGCTGACTTCGTCTCCACCCTTCCGGCACCAGGGCACAGTTCAAACACTTGGGAGTTCTCGATTTCTGAGAATGAATGACTTTTCTAGGAGGCAAAGTCTGACCAGAGAAGAAAGGGTTTTAGTCTAGTGAGCTCTAACAGTCCTTCAGTCCCAACTCTAGCCCTCCTGGTGGGCCTTGTTGTCTTCCATTCCGTGGACTCTGGAGGGTTGCTGGTGTGTTGCCAAGATGGCAAGAGGGCAGTGCAGGCCCGGTCAGGGCAAAAGTGGGGTTGGGGCAGCCCTCGGGAATTAATGTTGTGCTAAGAGCTTTATTTGCCTTACAGGGACCAGCATTTCAGTTGCATGTAATTACTGGAAACACATTTGCCCAACTGGAAATTGCAGAACTAGTGCAGTTTTCCCAAAGCAAAGACTAACACCCTTGGATTAAAAAAAAGATCATAAAAAATAAAAAAGTACCACACATATTGCACTTTTAGCCAAATGAAATTTTTACCTCACATTCATCTCACCAAAGTCTCTTCAGAGGAGCCTGGCTGACAAGATAATAAAGCTAATGATTACTATACAGTAGTGTACACACTGCTGATGTGAAAGAGACTAGTGAGTAAGTCAGTATTTTAAAGTAGCCTCTCATCAGAAGAGTGGTCCTAAGCCTGCTTAGTGTTACTTTAGTATCTGTGAAGTGAAAACTGCTCAGGAAGTGTCCAGGGCACTAGATAGTGAGAGGAGGTACAGAGGCAGACAGACAAGAAACACCTAACGGATCAACAGAACCAATCTCCGCTCACCAGCTTACATTTCGTGAAACACATGTGGCTGTGGAATTTATTGGTTTCTGCTTGAGATAAGTGAGAGAAGCAAACAGGAGCTTACAACAGAAGTTCCAGCAGGACGGGTCGTACTCTTCACCAGGTGATCATTCACACCACCGCTGTCATGCCTAACAGGTAGGCCGCTGCTTGCTCACTGCATCCCAGCTTCTCTCTGGGTCCTTCCAACAGCCTCTCCACCATCCCTCATCTGTCGCCTAACTGTCCTGCCATGGTTCCTACCTAGGTCTCCTGGGCTAAGCAGCCACGGCCCTGCTGGGGGGCAGGATTTGATGCCGGTCTGTCACTGTGCCATGCCTCCACTCCTGAAACCAGCGGCCCCCATTTTCAATCTGGAAGGTATTTCAATTTTATCAGTATTACAGCGCTTCCGTAGTATATTTTGGGGAAACATCCTCCTTTAGTCTAAACAAATCAAACCTTGTTTTATAACTGGCTTCTTTTGCAAAGACTTAGATTAGAGATCTTAATGAAATGATCTCTTAAGTGATGTTCTCTATCTCACAAAATCATCAATCTTAAGCATGAGGAGGAGTAAACAACCCATAAAAGGGATTCAATTCATTCTTCCTGGATTTTCACTGTTATATAAATCACAAAAATGACGCCCCCCGCCCCCACTACCCCTTCCTGCTGACACCCAGAGCCCGACTCCAAGCAGAGTGCCTCTGTGAAGCAACCTGGCACTGGAGGGAGCCCAACGCTGAGGCGGTCTCTGATCAGCCACCAGTGCTGCTCAAGTCCCCAGCACTGGCAGGGGCGCAGCCGGGCCGGCGCCAGGATGGTTCTCTCGGACGTCCCTGCTTCCCTCGCCTGCTTGGGTGCTGACTACAGAGAGGAAAGGCAACTGAAAGGTGTTTCTAGATGCAGCATCAGTGTAGTAGCTCTCTTCTTTGTGCTTTAAGGAAGATGCTTTGTGCTTAACGCATTCATCTGCTGATAGGACAAGCCACTCTAAAGGACAGAAATTATAGTTTTTATAAATAATGCTGAATTTGTAACATCTGGATGTCACTGTCCAAATAACAGATCACTTGTTACTTCTAGGTACAAAGTTAACTAGCCATAGCATCTATTTTTCACATACTTTGACAAATGAATTTTAAGGGTTAAGTTTTTCTAGTAATATAACATGTTCAGCAGATGATCTGCTTAAATGGTTAACACATCTGTGGTTCTCTGAATATTGCTGTTAATACTTGAACATTTCATTACAAGTAAAAACTTTAAGGAAATTAAGAATGCTGATTCCCACATGGTGGAAAACAAACTGAAGTGACTTTGGATTTAGCATTGACATAAATGGAAAACTGTTTGGTTTCTACAGAAATGAAAGAATTAAAGCATGATTGGGGGTAGGGGAAGGCACAGCACTACCATTTCACATGAGACATAAAAGTTCATTTTTTGTGTCCTTCAAATTTCTAAGCCCTATATGAAACTGTTGAAATATACAAAGCTCAATAAACTACTAGCAATGTTCAGTATGAAGTCAAAGGAATCACTATACTATAGAAGAAATGAGAGGCCGTCCTCTGGAGACTGACCACCCAGCCCCAAGTCTCCACACAAGACTGTGGAAGAGCTCATCTTCCCACCAGAGTTGGTGCTCCTCATGCTCTCTCCGGTCCCCTACCCCGGCCTCCACTGTGTGTGCTCCTGCTGAACCTACGGGAGACGTCTTTGGAGTCCTGAGCACATTCTGACACTCAGTAACCCAGGGGCACCTTGAGAGAGACGAGTGAAGGTCTCGGGGCCAGTACCACCTGTTATTTAGTGGACCCTGGAACAGCTCATGCCCCACAGCTTTGTGACGGTCTCAGGGACAACCTGCATCAGCAGCATAGAATCCATGACTCAAAGACAAAGTACAACTTTATTTTGTGTGCATCAGATTTCATTATGTATTCTTGATTTGCCTTGAAGCAATGTTGCTTTGCTTCAGTGAAAATATATTGCCTTTTTCTTTTTGCCATACATATATATGCAATGGCACACACTTGTCCAGCTTTCACCAAGGTTTTCCTCAATAGTGAAATGCTGTAAGCCTGCATAAAACCTAGGTCTGGATATTGTCTTATGAAGACATTTGTTTCTGCCTCCCTGGAGAGCTTGCTCCGTTTTACCTAAGGGCATGAGCGTCAGCCTACAACTATGCTCCAGCACTTGCTGCAGAAAACTGAGTGGGGCAGAGCCAGGAAGAAGCACATCCACTCCAGCGAGGCCCTCTAATTCCAGTTGGGCGACTTGATTTTTCCCCACTAGGGAGAAAGCAAGAAAATAAGCTTTAAATTTAAAAGGGTGGAATAAAAATAGAAATCGTCTGCCTTCACTAGATTCACCTCACTTCCTGTGCTGAGATTAATTCACCAGGACATAACCATTGTGTTGTGGATCCACAGCGTCTAGCATTTCACAATCAAAGAGTCCCGGTAACTCAGAGAGGGCTAGTGCGTCATAGCTGGAGGGGGTCTCCTGCAGTCCTGAGCTCCTGGGACAGTCCGGGCCTGTGAGATTGCTCTGCTGTGCTCCATCCGCGGGATACTGACAGGGAGCGGGATAGTCTGCTGCAGAGGAAGCAGCACTTGGCAGCTCACAAGTCTGATAGGAGAACTGTACAGGGGCAGGGGCGGCCCCTGGCTGTTGTGGCGGAGGAGGTGGTGGGGGTGATGGCTGCTGCTGCAGCTGTGTGGGCAGTGGAGGAGGCGCCCGGGAACTGGGTGTGGAGGGCAGGGGCTGCAGCTGCATCTCCTCGTACTGGCTGAGGAAAGGGCTGTATTGCATTTGCTCAGAAGAAGGCTCCAGGACGGGGCTCAGGGGCTGGGTTAGGCTGAATGGTGGGGGCTGCTGAGATGAAGGTGGAGTCTCCTGGTGGGGAAGGGGCAGCTGCTGACTCGGTGGAGGGTACGAGCTCTCAGCTATCTGCATCTGATTGAAATACGCCTGCAGCTGGGACTGCTTCTGGAGGAAGAGTCGCTTCTGCTGGAGCCTACATTGGCAATCAAAGGAGAATGTTTTAAATCTCAAGTAATGACAGTTTCAATGTAAATCCAACACCCGGCATTAGCTCCAGATTGCCACTTCTTTCTTTCCCACTCAAGGGAAAAAAGGTGGGGTAGGTGTTGGGTTTCTGAAACCTAATTTCACTTTTTACCCCCTAATTCTCACTGACCCCTCAATGCTAAGTGAGCATGAATGCATTTTCTCGACATTGCTGAGTTTTTCTCCCTATGAAGAGAGGATGATTCCTCATCTGGATTGGTGAGCAGGGCAATGATTCCCTGGCCCCTGTGGGTGTCTGGAGGTTAATGGATTAGGACCATTCTACCTTGGCCAAATTGCTCCTACGAGGCCTGTGGACATGGACAATGGCTAGAGAGGAGGCCTTCTTAGCAGCCTACTCCACTTGATCTGCTGTAGGCCACTGACTCTGAAAACTCAGGTCTGGTCACATCCCAGAGGGCTAAGTGCTAGAAGAGAAGGAAGAAGCACATTTTGGGGCTGCTACTGCCTGACAGTCAATACTGCATGGATGCTGGGAGAGAGCCTCACTAGCAATCATGCTGGAACACTTTGAATATTATGGCACAGCCACCTATGTTCCCATGTGGGGCAAACATGAATGGGAAAGGATAATACACCCACCAGTTTTAAAAGTTCTGTGAAAGTAAGCACCTCCTCTGGTCACAGAACCTCTCACCTATGTTCCTGTAGCTGCTGTTCCAGGCTCCGTGGTGGCTCTTTACAATACAGCTGACAGGTATTCTGGGCCTTTGATAGAAGGTTAGGTTTCTGGAAGAGCAGAGAAACAACATAAATATGACAATATATTGTCCCTCAGGACAGTCAGACTGCTTTGGTCCAGAGGGCGAATCCAGGGGTGGCTTCCAGAATCCACACAGGGTGAAGTGACTGAAATTTCTCATTGATACCCCAGAAGGACATCAGATCAGCCATCTAGGATAGTCTCAGCTCTTGTTTTCTGCTTCTAAAAGTCCTCCAGGACTCTGAGTTTTATTGGGATTAAAAACAATGAGAAAAGCAGGCTTAAATCTTAGCAGTGCTGGCTTCAACATATGCTCAAAGAAGAATGGTTTATTCTTAATAGGATCTATATTGTATCGTTTCTCAGGATTTTCGTGTGGGAGTGTAGCTAGCTTAAGTTAACATTCTGCAGACTTAAGATTTCCATTTTATTCACTTAAGATGGATAAAATTAGAAACAAGGAGGTCAGATCTCCCTTTTCTACCACTCAGTGGCATATCTTCTCTAAGGCCCATGGACCAATCCTTCCCACTACCAACACAGAGTGTAAGGTTAAGTCTGAACATATTTCAAGAAGTAAGTACAGCCAGAGTCAGACCTCCTGGTCTATAGGGTGAAGCAGCTACCTTAAGTAAAACAATACAAAAAACAGCCCTCTGCTTTGAGAGAGGAAGATTCTGGATGGGCAAAATGAGCTGGAGTAATAAGGACCCTACCTGAAGCCTATGCTGCAGATACTGAGTTTCCAGGCTGTGCCGCTGGGAAAGCTGAGGATGCACACTGCTAGCGAGAGTGGAGACACTTTCCTGCGGCTGAGGAACTTCCTCCTGAGGAGCAAGGGAATGAAAATAAGTTTTCAATTTTCCATGTGGCAAAGTTTCAGTTCTTAATTCAAGCACCTTTGCTAATGACCAAGAGGAATCTCAACTCTGTAAGACATAATATTAGAAGTTTTTCAAAATTAGTAGATGAAAGGTTAATTACTTTGCAGAGAATTTATACATGTATTAGCTGTAGTCAACAATTACCTAGAAAGATTAGAATAAACGTTCCTGGTGTTACCTCCAGGTCTTACCAGGAGGCCATTACCTTCATGTGGGCTTTGAACAGTACAAATATCCTCAGTGCATAGAAAACAGTCTCAACATTTATTGGCTAAACAGCAAAGTTTATTGTATTTTTGGTATGAACTATCCACTTATATTTAATTTGGCGATTGCATGTCAACAGCAGTGTCAAGAAGCTTCTCATCTGGGTGGCTTATTACTCTTCATCTCTGTGTGTGCATGGGGGAAGGTCAAAGGAGACTGCAAGAGTCATTCCGGCACAGTCTGCCCTGTGCCCCAAACCAGTCTGCATGTGTCTAAGCCTCTGTCTGATGCTGACCGCAGGGCAGCGATGTGGCTGGCTCTGAGTGTCAGCAGCAGCAACAAGGAAAGCTTTTAGGCCATGGAGCTTCCAAAAGAATGTGCTTGTCCAGGACTGGAGGAAGTCCTCTATGTGCAAACCACTTACTTTCTGGAAAAACTTGCACTTCACACTTGCAGTCATGGCAGGAAGGGCCTGGCGTACCCACCTGAGGGCAGCTGCTAGTGAGGTCCTGGAGCTGAGGAGAAGCCGATGCCAAGGCAGGGTCGGCTTCTGATCCTATTTGTTCATACAGCAACTGCACTTTGTTCAACTCCAAAATTCCTTTGGTTCTAGCAAGATTCTGAAGATGTTGTCTAAATGCTACAATTCCTGGGAGAAAGTATGAAGGCCAAATAGTTTAAGTAAAATATGAGGTCTTTCAGTGGTCATAGGTGCACATCAATATGGCCATGACCCCCCTCCCTCCCACCCCTTCCCCACTACCATGATATAGGAGTTTTAAAAGGGACACGAGAAAGCACTTACCTTGGGTGAGGGAGGTATCTGATGCCCTGCGGCCTTCTCTGAAGCTCACTGGTGACCTGTTGTGGACCTCTCGTTTCTGGGCGCTCAGAGCCTGCATGGCTGGGTTGGTGGGTCTCAGGCTTATGAAGGGTGATGTCATGCGGGGTGAGGGCTGATTGGCTAACATGATATCCTTGAGGGATGGGTTGTCCTCCAGGAAGTTCAGTTCCCTCTGAGCCGACCCCATATCATACTCAGAGTCTACACTGTCAAGGGAGGCGTTGTCACTCATGGAGAAAATTTTCCCTTTAAGAAAAAACAAAACAGTGATTGCATCATCTTTGAACATAGGATACAAAGCATAATGAACTATAATCCTAACATAAGCAATGTCCTTAATCTCCAATTAAAATGCCCTTTCAAGTGATGCACACCTGTAGCCCCAGCTACTTGAGAGGCCGAGGCAGAAAGACTGGTTAAGCTCAGAATTTAGACCAGCCTGGACAATATGGTGAGATCCTGTCTCAACAAACCTCCCTCCAAACCCAAAGTCAAACACATCTTTTTTCAGAGCTGGGGAAGTAGTTCAGTAGTAGAGTGCCTGGCTAGCATGTGTGAAGCCCTGGGTTCAATCCCTAGCACAGGGAAAAACCAAAACCAAAATCACCCCTCACCCACCCCGCAAAAAAACCAAAAAAAAAAAAGAAACCTAAAAAGACTTCATCCTTTTCAGATCCTTTTTCAGGTCAATGTAATCATCAACTATAGTGGGGAAAACCCTCCAGAAACTACACACATAAGATCTTGGCTGCTTTGTTCCAAAAAAGTGAGTCCCCACCAAAGTGCATAACGTCACAATGAATCCTAGGAGGGAGGGAGCTGACTCAGACTTCACTTCAATCTGTTAGCTGTTGAGCAGGCCGAGTCTATGGCCTGTTAAATAAGTTACATACTAAATTCCAGGAACTGGTCAGTATCACTACTACTTCCTAGTGACTAGGCATGAGATTTTTTTGTTGTTATTTTATTTTTGTTTTTCTTGTTTTTTGGGGGGGGATGGTGCTGGGGATTGAACTCAGGGCCTTGTGCTTAGTAGGTAGGCAAGCACTCTGCCACTTTACCTAAATCCTCAACCCCTTGTTTTGTTTTTGACAGGGTCTCACTATGCAGTTCCGGCTGGCCTTAAACTATGTAGCCCCGGCTGGCCTCAAGTTCGCAGTGATCCTCCTGCCTCAGCCTCCCGAGTCCTGGGATTACAGGTGTGCGCCACCACACCCTGCTGATGCTGTGAAGATTTAACCTGGTGCTCTCCAATATCATACCTGCCCCTGGCAGCACGACCAGCTGCTGGTTGGTCACTTCTGAGAGTGTGTGCCGTCTCTGCCCACTGCGGGTGGACTGAAAAGCCTCAAAGGCATGACTGGGGTCTTCTTCAGCTTCGCCTTCTGTCTCCAGCCCTTCGTCGATGGAGGTCTCCATCATGTTACTGGGCAGTGACTGGCATCCCTTCCTCACCAGGATGGGAGGTACAGGGTCAAGCAGACAGCCGTTTACCTAAAGATGGCACGAGTGTGAGAGGATGCAATCAGCTGAGGCTCTGCTAGGACATCAGAAAAATCCACAAAGGAAAAAACGCCAGGACTTGTGGTAAGTTAAAAATTAAGGAAAATATTAAGGTGTACATCTTAATGTCTAATAGCAACACAGATTAGAAGTCAAGTCAACTGCAGTCCTTAGGGACACAGGCCCGTTATGCCCTGAGCTGGCACTCCCAGCGAGTTTCTCTGAGTCATCGTGATTACGATAAACAATATTTTTAGTGGTTTCCAGATGAACAGCAGTATATTAGTTTGAGCTCTACCAGTTATTTTTTTAAAATAAGGGAAACAAAGAGGGTGAAGATGAAACTTTTTTTCTCTTAAGTATATGGCTCACAGGTAAGAGAAAAGAGTAGTCACCAGAATTCTTGAAATTTTCAACCACAAAACATACTGGAAGGTTCTAGACACACTTTTATGTTTATAATTTAAGCACCTGCCCGTTTGATTTAGTCTTTAACTGGTTCTGTGTGCATCAGCAATGGAAATCAAGAATTCTTCAAAGATGGACTAACACTACAAGAAGAGTTTAAAAAAAAAAATTCCAATGGCAAACAGCCAAAGCCTTCCATTACAGAATAACAGATGACTCACAGGCCCCAAATTCCAGCAGAGGTTAAGCAGCCCGGGTGCATGTAACTCTCTGCTCCGGCGGCACACACATCAGCTAGGGCTCCTGTCCCACAGGGCTGAGCCCAGCACCGCTCCCGTGTGAGCCCTGCCTTCCAACACAACGCCAAGCACACCACCTAATGGCAGGCAGACACGGCACACAAAGGGAGTTGTGGTTTCCAGGGCTTCTGGCTGGTAAAAGCTCCAAAGAGGAGGCAATTATTTAGCTCATTACCTTAACTATTCCCCTGTGGAAATCAATCCGTTTTCTCCCATGAATAGCTGCTCAGGAGCAGCCAGCCCAGGATGCTCAGTTCTAAATAGTACTTTCACCTGAAATACGCCGGGTAGAACTACTGTTTCCTTTGAGAGCAGGAGCAGCTCATGTATCTGAGAGGTGACGAGGGACATCCCTGTGCAGGCACAGGAAACTTTCCTCTTATGGCAACCATCTGAAGGCACTGCAAGGCTCTTTATTTGGAGAGGGAAAGTTGGGTGACTCAGATCTTTGTTTGCTTGGGGGAGGGGCTGTTCATTCTCTAAAAACTGTCCTAGGGGCAGAGCCATGACTGGGATAAGGTAGCTAATGCATGACAGGTTTTAAAGTGAGGAGCAGCCACTTCAAAGGAAGAGTGGCACATGCTTTCTTCCCTGACTAGAACCAGTCTTCACCCCATGGCATCAGAAAACAAGAATCTGCAGCCTGGTGCGGGAACACATGCTTGTAATCCCAGCACTTGAGGGCCTGATGCAGGAGGATTGCTGTAAATTTGAAGCCAACCTAAACTACGTAGTGAGTTCAAGGCAGCCTGAACTACAAAGGGAGACTCTGTCCCAAAAAAAAAACAGTCTGGCCAGTAACTCATTTTCTTCTTGGCCCTTCCACAGATAAATTTTGCCCTTTTGATGTAGAAGACTAGAAAACAATGATCCGATTTTCATTGGTCTGACTTTTCATCCTGGGACAGCTACACAACAATGCTGTGTTTGAGAACAGTAAGAAATCCCCCCAGGCTGGGTTATCATTAACAGGTGTGAACACCTTCTCCGTGAGTTCAGGTTTCCTGAGGCAGCTGATCGTCATTCTAGCTCTGCCTGCCTATTGACCCAGGGACTTGATGTATAGGAGTTTAAACCAGCTCTAGGATTTTATGACTTAAATACTGGGCTGATCTAAGAGGTGACCTAAGTTGCCAGAAGTAAGATCTTTTTGCTCTAGGAAAAAATCTAGGCTGATCTAATTATATAATTTAAAAGCACAATGTAGGTGAAATGTACACTTTACATTGTTTTTTGTCTTTCCTTAAGGCCCAATCACTTCTAAGAGACCTTATATAACATAGAGTATCCGGGTAGCAGTCACTGAAAAAGCTCCCAAGCTGACCCTGAGGTTGTAGCACAGGAGAGTGGCAGAATGCTGTGCACTGAATGTCTGTGTTCCCCCGCTCACCCTCAATGTGGCTGCACCTGGGCCCTCCGAGGGACTGGCACTCTGACCCAACAGGATTAGTGTCTTAGAAGAAAGGATGCCTGAGATCTTAATCCCAACTCCTCCCTGGGCAGAGAGAAAAGGCTATGCCAGGTACCTTGGACCTCTCAGCCTTCAGAAAGCTACTACAGCAAAGCAAAGCACAATCCTAGATGGTAAGTTTGGGAGCTGGGAATGTGTCTTACTTACTTGTATCCCAAGTGCCTAGCACATTTGGCACTTACTGAAGAAGTGCTATAGGCCGAAACCTCAGCTCACCATTGCTTACTAGTTATTTAACCTCTATGAATTTTAGTTTCTTTCATTTGTAAAGTAGGATCAAAATTGTTTACTTACAGATTAATCTATAGGGAGGATCAACTAATCCATAATAAAGTAACACAGCACCTTAACAGCTGGTACTCAGTACGTTTTTATCTACTAGTATTTCTTGAGCAAAGAGAATACTTAAATACCTTAAAAGGATGAGAATAAAACTGCAATAATTTTTTCTTTTTGTTTTTTTTTGAGACAGGGTCTTGCTAAGTAGTCCAGGGTGGCCTTGAACTCACTATGTAGTCCACGCTGGCTTTGAACTCATGCCAATCCTCCTGCTTCAGGCTTCCAAGTGCTGCTGGGAATACAGGTGTGCACCACTACACCTGGCTCCTAAAACTACAACAATTTTTGAAAAGTATTTATACCATCTTGAGGAAAATTAAACAACCAGGTGAAGAAGCAATGAGTAACATCAGTTTTAGAAATATATCTTAAAGAAATAGAGGTGTGGTAAAAATTTAGATAAAAAGGTATTCACATTAAGTATACGCAAGGATGCAAAAAAATGTAGTTAGGTAAGGGGATGTCTAATACAATATATTAGGCAACTGTTAAAACTCATACTTGCAAGGACCATTTCATGACACTGGGGAAAATGTTCGTGACATAATGTTATATAAAAGAAGAAACAGAATTACTTATGACTGAATACCATTTTGCTTCAAAAAGTTTTCCTACCTACTGAGCAATCCTACCCCCTATCCACCCAGTCATCTCTAGGATATTAAAATATCCTTATCTTTGGGTAATGAGATTATGGATGAATTTTCTCTTTATCCTTCTCTGGATTTTTCATGCATGATTATGACTGGTTTTAATTTTCAATGTAAAATTATATTTTGCATTAAAAAATGTAAATTTAGAAGTAAAATTGAAGGCCTGGGGGCATAGCTCAGAGGTAGTGTGTGTGTGGAAGGCCTCAAGCTCAATCTCCAGTACCACTGGAAAAAGGAAAGGAAAAGAAAAGAAAGAAAATAACAATGAAATTTGTCCCTGAAGTGTTAGAGGTTAACACTTAAGACACTACTACGAGTTTGATATATGTCCTTTCAGACCTCTTATATATACTACCTTTCCAATAAGAAGTGATTAGTGTGTAAGTACCCATGAAACACTTCTACTGATTTTGCATTGTTATAGATCAGTCTCACAGTTCTCTTCTGCCATCAGCTATGAAGGTGTTAGCTTGGAAAATTCTTTTTATTATCATCTCTACTATGTTAAAATGATGTATGTGTTTCTATAAAATCCATTATTTACAAAGAAGCAGTCAAGGAAGGGAGATGTGCTCTCCAGGGTTTATGTACCTCTCCCTGCCCATGGTCCCTGTGTCACCTGTGGGTCTCAGGTACTACTCAGACCCACATTCTTACCCATGGATGAATGACTTCCTCAGAAAGATGCTATTTTTATATTAAAATTTGCTATTCATTCATTAATAAAAAGTGCATAGTACAAGCCCTTTATTCCAATCCAAGTACAAGGTGCTATTTTTAAAAAATAGAAGTCCCAAACCCAAGTTTCAATTTTGATCCACTATGGAATTTTTACTGACAGTTTAGGAATGAAAGACTTCTGGGAGGGAAGGAGAGGTAAATTCTTTTTGAAGTAAGTATTACTAATCCATGACTGACAGCACAAATGAAATCAGAAACACATGCAGCTATGAAACATCTTTTAAAAACAAATGAGTATTATAGTAATGTATATGAAGTGATATGAATATGAACAAAAGGAATGGTATCTTAGTGGGTTTTTGTGTATGCATTTACTTATGAACCCCATAGAAAGAGGGAGGGAAGACGGACAAGCATTTTTGCTGACATAAATGAAATGATCCACAATAAGACCAGTGGATATTTATGGCCTGGCTAAGTGTCAGGGTGGCACTGCCACTGTGGGTGGCCAGTTCAGCATGGCACTGTTCTTCCTACTAATGCAAATATACCATCTAGCTACTGTCTATATCTTTCACAAAATCATTCATTTCCTGTCTGTTTCCTAGTTACTGTAACAATCACAAGCTTTAAAAATAGTTTGCCCTATATAATACAGCAGACAGTCCCCAATCTGTGTTGTGGGCCTGGTGCCCTCACATACAAGACTTTGGCAGACTGCATTTTAATTTTCTTGAGAGAATTAGATCTTCAAAATAAATGAATTATGCTGCCTGTATTTATGTCTAAATTTCCAGCAGGAATGTAAGAGTAATTTGTTAAGTTACTTAACATGCTAAGTAGCCAGCAGCAGAGAAAGCAGACCTTCCACAGGAAGTAAATTCATCCGGGGGGAGTGGACACTAACTCCTGTTCAGTGACCAGCTGAATGCTCGCTGTGGAGCTGCCTGCTCTGGCTGTGCTCCAGCTAAACTCAAGATTTAACTTCTGAATTTGCTTGAGCTTTAGAGTTCCTGATTTCTTTTTTTTTCTTTTTTTTTTTTGGTGGTGCTGGGGATCGAACTCAGGCCCTTGTGCTTACAAGGCAAGCACTCTAATCACTGAGCTAAATCCCCAGCCCCTAGAGTTCCTGATTTCTGAAAATGACACACGCTTTCCCAATCCTCTAGGCTCCAAATCTTGTTATGGGTTTGGACTTCTCTCTAAATCCTGAAATTCTATCAATTTTATCCCCACTGTCTCACTGCTACCATGCCCTTGTCTTCTGTTTTGTGGCCACTCTTCTGGCTCAGGCCCACGTCTTCTCCCTCCTGGACACACACACTAACCTCCTGTTACCCTTGTCCCAGCCTCCCCACATCCTGTGTGTGCTGGGGAGCCACAGGGGCTAATTTTCTGAAGCAAGCACACATGTAGTGCATCCTTGTTCAAAAATCTTCAGTTGTCTCCTACTACCCTAACACCTGTCTCTTTTTAATTGTTTCAGCCAACATTTAAACTATGCTCATGTTGACACAACCTGGAGAACAGTCTAAACTGCTGGACTTGCCATGCAAAACTAACTGCAACTTCCCTGCACATGCCTTTTTCCTCAAATGGAACAACTGCTCTGGTTTAGATGGCCCTCGAATTTCCTTAAGTTTGATTTTGCTCAGGCTTTCCTCTCCACTGAAGATATTTCACCTGTTTTCAACTATCTTGGTTCTAAACATCCACTTCTCCACTCTCTGCTCTGACAGTTGACCAGCAGACCTTCCCGATCAAACTGCCCGCCTCCTTCTAGCCTCACTTTGATTACGGCTCCTTATGGGACCAATCATATTTCATCTTTTATTAACTTATTCTGCACCTAGCATACTGTCTTCGATTATGTATAATGTCGCTCCCTGTAGATTGTAGTCTAGCAGATTGTGAGGCAGCGTTCATGTCTGACTCACCTTTTTAGTATGTAAAGAGGATGAAAAGTCAGAAAACCAATACTTACCTAATATCTAATCTGCCCCAAACCTCATATACATTACCTCAATCAATCCTCACAACAGTCTTATAAAGCTGGTATTCCCATTTCACACAAGAGAAAGGCTGGTCGCACTGCCCAAGTTCACACAGCTTAGTGAGAGCAGAATTTGAGTACACCCAAGACCTACATTCTTCCACGACAGTCTGCCGCCCACAGATCAGACCCATGTAACACTTGATGTGAAGTACATATATAACATATAGTGGGAGATAAATAAATATCCATTCAATGAGAGAAGCTGTCATCTTCCATATGCTAAAAGCCAACTCTCTGGAGTACACTAAAAACAACTCCTTCAAGTGTGTCCAAATAGGACACACAAAAGATATTTAGTTGACCAAAAAGACAGTCTATCATTCTGTACCTACAACATTCTTAGCAGTCAATAACAATAAATACAAAGCCTGGTTTAGTGCAATAGGTAACATTTTTGTTTTCAAGCTACAATTTATGTAAAAAAAGATAAACCCAAGCACTTGAAGAGAGAAGGAACTGGTTAAGGAAGGAGAATGATGACTTTTGAGACGCACACATGAGGTCTGACAAGCTATTTACATAATCACTGTAATTATAAAGCATTGATGAGAGTTTAGTTCTGGGCACTTTTCTTAGATTCTTCACCACAAAACAACATCCCTGACTGGGTCGAGGAAATAGCAGAGTTCAACAAAACCACAGGACAGAAATTGGGGATCAAACCGGTCTCCAGGCACACTGCAAACTCTGTCTCTCACACACACCCACGGTACCTTTGGAGTGTCAACACACTCTTCTTCCATAAAGGCAGCTTCTGCCTGACAGCCGGCTGCTGGAAATGAAAAGGCCTCCACATTGGACGCCTGTGGGAGGAGGGCAGATCGCATCAGTCTCATGTTTGGCGAATGCACGGTTGCTGGGAGTCCCACAGTTTGTGCCTGCAAATACAGAAAGAACAGACAGCATGGCAGCAATAGAGATTTCTCTATGAATACACAATTTTTAGAGTAAAAGAATTCTTCCTGGTGCAATTAAGAGATAAAGAGTTATTTATTGCAAACTCCAGAAAAGATCTGATGAAATACATATAAGGTACAGGTATTCATTTGATGCAGTCTCAGTAATCAAGATATTTTGACATAGGTTGTAGGCAGTTTTGTTCCTGTCCCATGATGAGAGGCGTAACTAAGCTAGTCACTGTCAGAAAGCACTTTGTCTCAACAAACAGATCATCTTTTTCTTTAAACATATTACTCGAAAAGATGTAAAGAGGAATAGAAAAGGCCCTGTCAACACTGACCCTGAGATAGATGGGTATACACACACTTGCCCAGCAGCTACAATACACAGTATGATGAAGGAAGGAGACATTCATGCACACGCGCTCTCTCTCTTTCTCTCGATGCTATCTATTCATTTCTAGCCAAGGTTGTGTATGAAGAGCAAATGAGCAACAACAGTTACTTGAAGGTGAAAGGAATGTCTCCTTGTTCTTTTGAGGAGATGCACAGTGTGAACACAGCCTGCTGGCCTGGTGAAGGACAGATGCTCACTGAGGCAAAGTTACGTTCCTGAGGTTAACCTATTACAGAAGGGTCCTAGTGGGTTTAAGTTCACTGTCTTGTCTCCTTTGTTGACTACTCTAAATAAGCATTACAAACTCTTTTTTAAAAAAGTCATTTAAAAGAGAAACCTCCTTATGACAATTGGCAAGGACTGATTTTTCATGATGAAGCTGCTGAATGATCCTTTTATCCTCAATCTTTCAAAACTAGAAGAACAATTTATTAGATGTGTTTTGAATGGAATGGATATGGAACAATCATCATACCAAACTGTAAACAGCAGAAGAATTGCCTATATTTTTCCTGCTATAGTCACTTCAAGGGATAGACAATGGTGAGTTTTAAATATAAACAAAAGGGAAAAAACAATGTAAGATTCTAGCTTCTCTCCCAAAACCTGAGTTTGATTTCTGACTTCATCACTTACTAAGCCAGGCATGTGATTTTAAACCAGGCATGTGGCACACGCCTGTAATCCCAGCACTTGGGAGGCAGAGGCAGGAGGATTGCCATGAGTTCAAGGCCACCCTGGACAACATAGTGAGTTCAAGGCCAGCCTGAATTACACAGTGAAACTCTGTCTCAAAAAAAACCAAAAACAAAACACCCAAAACCAAACCAAACAAAAACTAAGTGTGTGACCTTAATCAGGTTACTTAATGTCTCTGAATCTTATTTTATTTATCTGTAAGAAAGGGCATTGGGGACTGGGAATAGAGCACTTGCCTACCATGCACAAGGCTCTGCACTGATGCCCAGAACTGGGGAAAAAAGTCTTAACGCTTGCTTTACAGTGGATATTATAAAACATAACATGTAAAGTCCTTAACTCGGTAATGTTAATGCCTCCTATTCTTTCTAAAGTCCTAACAAGAACACAGGATTATACTGCAAGATGAATACTGTTTTATTCTCAGCTATTATTCAATGGTTCCCTGTAAGAATTTCAGGCTTATGACTTTCATACCAAAACCAATGGGACATCATGAAAGCATTTCTCAGAGGGAAGTTTATAGCTGTAAATGCACATATAAAAAGAATACAAGAAATCCAAATAAGTAATCTAATGATTCATCTCAAGGTCTTAGAAAGACAAGAACAATTCAAATGTGAAACTCATAGAAGGAAAGAAGTTATGAAGATCAGAGCAAAACAATTAATGAAACTGAGACTAAAAAACCAATACAAAGGACCAATGAATCAAAGAGACGGTTCTTTGAAAAGATGGGAAGAAGATCTGGAAGTAGGGGGAGATAAGAGGGAGGGGAGAGGTAGGGGAAGTAGAAAGGATCAACACGCAATGAGTATATGTGCCAATTCTCCCACAGTGAATGTATTTACTATGCGTTACAAACATATGCATTAAAAATTGAGAAAAAATATATAAAGTTTAAAAACTTGAAAAACAAAAGTTTATGGTCGTCAAGGTGAGTGATATCATACTTTAGATTTCAATACACATATGAAATATACCTTATATTTGGTATAGTCCAACATTAGTATTATTGGATATACTGCATGAGATAAAGAATAAAATAACAATAGCAAAATGTCAGAATTATATGGATGGTAAAAACAGAAAAAGTACTGCACACTATTCTAAGCATGATAAAGAAACAGCTTTTCCTCAGGCTTACATACTGTGCTACTTTTGAGGATAAATGCCCTTTTCTCTTTGCAAACATTGGTGATTAAATTGCTCTAGTCAGAATGTCACACTGTAAAATTTAAACTTCTAGTGAAATACATTTGGTACAACCTTGCTGCCCCCATCATTAGCTTTCCAATCAAAGGACAGAACCGAAGTTTGATTTCTCTTTCCCAAATTTAATAAACCTGCTCCTTTTCTTTGAAAGCAGGGAAAGCACTACCCAAAGATAACACACTGGAAGTGAGATGCTGCATGATAACTATGACGTGCTGCCCCTTCTCGTTCTGTCTCTCATGAGTTCTTTAAATGGCAGGACTGTTTTGGGTCAGGCCCAATATAGCATCTCTTCCTTGACAACTTTTATATCCTACCTGGACTACAACAATAACTGACCATGAACTTGGACAGGACAGCGGAGTAACATTTTGTTGTGACACTCACTTCCTGTGGAACAGGAAGGTGGATTTTATTAGTCTGTTTTATAGAAGTCTTGCAATCACTGAGAGGACAAATGAAGTCTTTCTGGGGCTCGGGATGTAGCACAGTGGTACAGTGCTTGCCAAACATGTGCAAGGGCCTAGTCCTGCCACAGGAAGTAGGTATTGCCATTTCCATTTTATACTTAAAGACACAGAAGCTCAGAAATGCTGATTTGAGCAGTCACTCAGATCAGCATGGAACTTAAGGTCTACATAATTCTATAGTTCATGAGTTCCTTGTATGAGATTATATTGTTTCTTCAATTTGTTACTGCTACACATCAAGTAACCAAGTGATCTGCCCGTTTTTAAAAAAAATTAAAATATCAAAGAATTAAGGCAAGAAGGCTGTATTAAAACTTTAAGCATATATACAGAGTTTGCCAAAAAAAAAGTATATACACTTCAGGAAAAGGTGCACGTTCTCCTGATTTAACACCTGCAGACTTTTATCTATAGGGGACCCTAAAGGATGTTGTATATCACAGAAAACCCAGTATGCTGCTGAACCTTAGAGAAGAAATTGAAAATGCATGTGCAGCAATCTCAATGGACACTGCGACCACGGTTACCCAAGCAGCAGTTCTCTGTACTAATAAATGCTTGGAAGCTAATGGCCACCACTTTGAGCACCTCTTGTAATAGTAGAAGCCAACGGTAACTTGTATTAATCTCCTGATGTCTCAATAAATTTAGTATTAAAATATTTATGCAAGTTTTTCTTTTACTGAAATGTTATACATTTTTTGTTGGATTCTGTATATATATACCTGTTAACCACAGAAATCTATTTTTTTACAAGTTCCACACTGAATCATGGAATGTGATTCTGAAAGGAAGGGAGGTTTTCTTTAGTCACAGTGCCTACTTACATGCCTACTTATACTTACACTTGACTTTTCTTATACGCCCACTAGTCTCCAGAAGGCATGCAAGACAAATTGGTCAAAGAGTCCTGGACATGTGAAGTTACAGTAAGTAGGTTTCTATTATGATTTGGGTCAGTGCATAAAGTGAGAAGAACTCATGGTGTGTTTGTAATAAAAAACAAAGTTAACGAATGTTAGGAAACCATGTCATACACCTGAACCTCAATCCAAACTAAATACAGTTTGAGATATCTAAGGGAATCTGCTTGAAGCTTGAGGGAGCCTGCTAAACATCTAGGCACGAAAAGACATCACATACAATAACGTACAAATGCTCAGGAACAAGTGTCTATTTGCCCTCGCCACTCTCTCACTTGTGCGATGTTTAAGGAGAAGAAAGAACCCTGGCAGGGAAAGCTTGCTCCTGCACGGGGGAATTGCTGTTTCCCACCCACTGTCCTGCATTTGCTAGCAGGAGGAGCACCCCGCACCTCACATTGCTACTACAGCTTACCATCGCTCATTTCTCTCCCTCCCTTGCTGCTTGAAAGCAATACGATTCAATTTTGAAGGTTTCTTAAGTGTTCAGAGATACTCTATCCCAAATACCTGGAACTGCAGTAATACATTATTTTATTCATGTTTGTATCAATGTATGTTTTACATAAAGCATATATAAACAAAATATATAATTTTACATGTTCTGTAGAAATCAATGCTAACTTTTATATGCTCATAAATTTTGTAAAATTGCAAAGAAATACAAATTTAAAATTCTTCTGCTCTTTATTTTACTCTGAACAAAGAAAAGCTGCTTGCAGAAGTGGACAGGAATCCTAAGACAGCACACAAACAAACCACGCTGCTCAACCATGACAAAGATGACTCCCCCAATCTCCCCAGCCCCAGCCAGTCTCCTGGGAGCCAAGTCTACATCCACTTCCTAGTAACTGAGTTAATGCTGTCACCGTTCCCTCAGGCCTGAGCTCCAGGACAAAGTCATCTCTTAACTCACTGTTGTCTCTTTGTCCCCAACACTGATTTATTACTTTCCAAAACAATAACTTATATAACTCTTACTATAAGCCAGACACTCTTCTACATGTTTCACAAATACTAGCTAATATTGTCACAACATTCTTGATATTACCTTCATTTTATAATTGGGAAAGTGAGACACAGAAAACACTTAAAGAAAAAAAATTTTTTTGACAGTATTGGGTACTGAACTTAGAGCCTTGGACATGCTAGGCAAGTTGTCTACCACTAAGTTAGCCCTTTCTTCATTTCTTATTTTGAGACAGTGTCTTGGTATAGGCATGTGCCATCAGGCCTGGCTCTTGTGAAACTTTCCTAATATCACAGCAAGAAACAGAAGAATCCTGGGATTTGCTCCGGAGTCTCCACTTTTAACCACCACATGCAAAGCACTGCTAAAGTCATATGGGATCTACCCCTGAAACAGTCCTTATCCTTGCCCTTTTCTTTCTGTTTCTGCCAGCACAATGTTAGTTTAAATTGTCAGTATTTCTCATCTCAATTACTACAATAACTTCTAACCGCTCTCCAAATTTCTGCTTTTCCCCATTCAGACTACATTTTCAATGCTCTCAGATTAATTAGCTTAAAGAATGGATATAATTCTATCACTTTTCTGCTTAACAGTGTTCAACAGTTTCTTATTGCTTCCTAAATTATAAGTAAATGCTCTGCCTTGGCTTTCAGAGCTCTTCACAACTTACTACTCCAACTTTTTATTCGCTTATACTTCAATTCAAGTGGATTAATTGGAAGGAAGCTTACAATCGAGCACATGAGTACTTCTGCTCATCTCATGCTGTTTATTCTGCCTGTCTATGCCTTCAAGTCCTGCCTCTCCCAAACAACTCCCATTCATCTGTGAAGTTCTGTCTTAAATGCTACCACTCCCTCGAAGTCTTTCCCATTCAGACGTGCCTATCTTGTCCTTAGCTCATCTACAGCATTCATCTTTCCCTACTTTGAATATTTATGATCTTGTCTTATTTTGCTTCTTTAGTAAGATGTCCATAAGGGCAATGATTGTGCACTACACTCCTAACTCCTATAGTGCCGAATAACAAATCTTGGACATGGTAAATCTGCAACAAAATTTTGCACTGCAAACTGAATAGACAGGCTAGTTACATTAATTCTCAACACTTCTTAAAAGAAACACCTCTTAAAAAAAACTGAAATAAACTTAATCTTTAAAAAATATGAAGATTGTAAAACATTTGAGAAGCTAGTGAATGATCAAGGTTGAAACGTTCCAGAAAAAGAGAATGCAGATGAAATCCTAACCCTTTGTACTTCAAGATGAAAAATGCGTCAAACGTGTGAATAGGCACAAGCACAGATAAGACTATTGGCTAATGGGGTGTTACCTTGGCAACTGTTTGTTCAGCAATGGTGCTAGGCCTACGCTGGCGGCCATCAAGTCTCTGCTCCACAGGAAAACTGCTCCTATGTGATTTCAGGCGCTCCACCAACAAGAAATAAATGGCAGCAAAGTGGTTATAGCTCTTGTTTTGCAAAGACTGAAAGAGAAAACAAGTGGTAAAGGCAGAGAACCATAAAAACCAATCCAATGATTTATACCTTTCTAAAAGAGCGGCGGAGAAAATCATGTGTTCTTCAAAATAAAGTAGCAAAGTAATGCCTAAAACTGAAATCTGTTCTAGAATTTAGTGTGGAAGGCAGAAAACTGCAAGTTTCTGTAAGTATCAGCTATATAAAGGGTAAATATCTTCAAATGATTTCCTTGGCTCCTTTACATGATCCGGATCCACTTATTTTTCTGCACTGTGAGAAAACGTCATTATTTTCTCAAGTAGACATTCCTAATGCAGTCATAGGGCCCCGACTCACAGTTATAACTATGGTGTAAGGCCAGTTACTCCTGAGCACAGAAGTTCTAAATCTTCAACTCCAGTCCAAAGTCATTGAAAACTCTGAAGCGAGTGATTAAAGTCTTTGGGGAACTTTATGGTGATAATACTGGGCTAGAGAGCAACATCTGGATGCTAGATCGAGGGACACTGTGTTTCTGTTCTTAGGTAATTTTTTCCTCTTGTTTTTACAGTCCCACCCATTTGAAACCTTGAAAATAAAGTTGCTTCCCAAAATTTCACATCTGAAGCCTGCCAGCTTTCCCAGAATGCTAACACAGCAGAGAAACAACTGCTCCTTTGGCTTCTAATTCTAGCTGCCAGTCTACATGGGTGCTGTTCTGAGCACCATGGCTGGGGAGCACTCTCAGCAAAGACCACAGACCAGGGCACTACTCATGGCTGCCGTTCTGGGTCTACTTTATGGACAAGTACAGAAAAACATCCCTGGGCACACAATGAGGAAAGCAGGAAGAGTCAGTTTGGTTTTGTTAATTGGCACAAAAGGGGACAAGGCAGCACAGTCTGGAACTTTTGTTCTTTCACACCAAAAAGGGGTATTTGATATTTCTTCTCATTATACTTCCTCCTTAAAAGGCACTGTTTTTTTTTTTTTTAATTGCTGTGAAGGGTCTTAAAAAATATACATATGTCCCATAAATATGCTAACTCTTGCAGGACAGATAAAAGCCAAGAGGAATTTTCC
This sequence comes from Hystrix cristata, assembly GCA_004026905.1. Lineage (NCBI taxonomy): Eukaryota > Metazoa > Chordata > Mammalia > Rodentia > Hystricidae > Hystrix > Hystrix cristata. The sequence continues at coordinate 84,885 of PVJO010000016.1, forward strand.
AGGTTCATGACCTTCAAATCGGGACTCCACCTGATTCTGCCCTCTTTGTTTGTCCAGTTTACTGTCTAAACCCAACTGCTTTCTTAAACCTGATGCCTTCCCTTGTTTTCTGCTCAGCCCTTAGCCTCGTTCCATATCTGCACATTTACATTCTATACAAACTAGTTTAATACTAATATGAAACTTCATGCTTTATCTTGGGAAAATGTTCTACCTTGTGGTCATTAAATATCCATCTTTGCCTTTTCTGAGTCCTCTATAAACTCTTCCCCTTTAACTTTTGGCAGATGGAGAAAAGTAGGGAATTCGAATATTGAATAAAAACAAATATAAACAATCTGATGTAACTGTCAGGGAACACTGAACAATATTCCTAGATGCTGGAGACAGATGTGCTAGAAGACCCGGATGACAAGAGAGAGCATGGAACTTCAGGTTACAAAGTACAGATGAATCCTAATACATCTTGGGTCAAATCTGGATCACTTTACCTCAACAGTCTTCTGCTGATCTATTCCAAGGCTGTGCATTAATCGCAGAACCTGCTCATTAAATTCCCCAATGGATGGCTCATTTTCTTGCTCTTGTGGATAGAGAACAGGTCTCTGTACAGGAACTTCTATGAGCATCCACTTATGCTCCTTGATTTGAGCTATGGTTAGCCGTTTAGATGGGTCTAGGACCAACATCCTTCGAATGAGATGCTCACAATCTACAGAAGACACAATTGTTACAAAAGTCACATAAATCACTTTGTACTTCAGGTTTATCTGCTTGGCTCATGTGACTTTGTATCCTTTGCTGAAAAGTAGACAGTCAAATGAATAATCAGAGAGATGCGTCTATGTGTCAAGTTCACAAAGTGAACGAATAGAAAAACAAAAACAAGCTACATTCAGAACAAGCAAATAATAAGTTGGTCATCAATGACATCTAAGGGTGCTACACTAAGGGTATGCAGGTGAGGCAGAGCTCGCCAGCTGGCTCTTGCTTTTCTCATCACTGCTGCCGAGAAAAGTGTCCATGAAATGTGATTTACTTCTGCTTACAGCAAGAACACTGCACTGCTGCAACACTGAGCCCAGCTGACTCTCTGAGCTGGCATCATGCTCTGCTCACATTCACATCAGCTAATCTTACCGCACTCACTGGCACCTGGCTCTGTGCCCAGCGCTTCATATGGAGTCATTTAATTAGCACTACAATGCCCGAGGGCAGAAACCATTGTTGTTTCTGTTTTACTTTATTTATATGTTGTTTTTTCTATTTTATACATGAGGAAGTACAGAAAGGAGCTATGACTTGCCAAAGCCACATAGTCAGTGAGGGTGGACTCGGGACCAAAACGAGGTAGTCTGGCTCCAATGCCAATGCTCTTAGCTACCAAGAGGACTTCTGTGCTTCTGCTTTTAGTAGGAACAGAAGAGGTACGGATTAAAACCAAAAAGGTCGCTAAAGAGTAAATTTAACTATGTAACAACTCAATACAAGATAGGCAGGGGTATGGCCTTTCAACTTTAATTCACTGGAGTTCTGCCAGTTGGCTTTTTTTTTTTTGAGTTTTTTTTTTTTTTTTTTAATTTTTTTATTTTGTGGTGCCGGGTGCCAGTTGGCTTTTAATTGAAAAATTTTTAAATTCTGGAAAATCCATTTCATACTTCGAGTAAAACAGTTGTGAACCTGTATCTATGAAGTGCTTCTGTAAGTCTAAAATAAAGTCGGGAGATTTATAGACCTACAATGAATAGGAAGACTTGCTGCTCTTAATCTGGGAAACTTCTGTTCCTAGTTGCAAGTAGGAAGGCTGGAACTTTTCTCATTTACATGGAAGGGGCTGCCTATTTTTAAGGCTTTGAAAATGACTCAGTCCTTTTATCCAGTACCCAAACTCTCACGAACAGGGAAACTTTCACCTAGACATTTCTTTTGGAGCACAAATTCTGTAAAGCACAGTTAGGAAGATGAACAACTTGTTACCTTCTGACATGAAATATGGAATCCGAAATCTTCCTTCCAAAACCCTCTGCCTCAAAATTGGAAGAGTTGGTCCATCAAAAGGTAGAGCTCCACAGACAAGAACGTAAAGAACAACTCCCATGCTCTGGGAAGAAAACAGCACAGTCACTTTCCAGGGGAACTTCAAATATGTCTTGTTTTCCTAAACATCCCCAGGGCTCTTGAAATCATATGGACTGAAAAATCCCTGTCCAGATTTATTATTTTCTCAGAATTTTGGGGAAAAAAAAAAGCCAAAACCCTGACTACTACAATAAATATAATCAATATCAGACGATCTGAATCTGACCATTTTTCTTACTGCTTAACTTTGTTTTTTTTTTTTTTTTTGGTGCTGGGGATTGAACTTGGGCTAAGTCCACTGAGCTAAATCCCCAGCCCAAGAAGGTAACATTTTATTTTTTGGTGCTGGGAATTGAACTCAGGGCTTTGTGCTTGCAAGGCAAGCAGTCTAACCACTGGGCTGAATCCTCAACCCCTTACTGCTTAACTTTAAATTATTACTAATATTAGGATGATAACACCTGTCCCTATATAGGGATCCATTTCAATATGCTCTAATTATAGTCCCTGGGTAGGGAAAACACAAAATGCTGTTTATGCGTTGAGTACCAGGAGCTTCTAGGATGGGTCCAAGTGCCAACTACTGTCACGATAGATGCATTTAACACAGCAAAGCAAAGCAGTACCCAAATATCCAGCTGTGGTCCTTCATATTGCTGCCCTTCAAAGACTTCTGGGGCTGCATAAGGGGGGCTGCCACACCATGTTGCCAGCAGTTCACCACTTTTAAAGAAATTTCCAAAACCGAAATCTATTGGGATGGAAATAAATGTTACTTTCATCTATGCTCTCAAACTACACTACATTTCTCTGTAATAAATTTTATAATACGCCACATTAACAATGTCACTATGAGCTACTCTGAGAGGACTGGGATGACTTCTACCTTGTGATGCTTTCCTAGCAATTAGCATGATGGCCAGCAAACAGTTAAACACTCAACAAATACTGCTGAATGAATACACACATGAATTAAGGTTTCTTTTCAAAAAGGGTGGATGAGAGACTGCAAAAAGACTTAAAACCATGTATTTTTAAGGCTAAAAGAGTATCTACTGGTGTGGACAACCACTGTGAATTTGATAATCACAGAATTCAATGATTACTTTATGGCTGATAAAGAAACAAATGAGTAAAACACAAATGAGTGACCAGCTGCTCTTAGAGCCATTACCTGATGGTAACATGATATATAATTTTAAGAAAATTTAAATTTTTGCAGTACTGGGGATTAAACCCAGGGTCTTTGCACTGAGCTTTATCTCCAGCCCTTTATTTTTATTTTGAGACACATCATACTAAGTTGCTAAATTGTCCACACTGGGCCCCAGCTAGTGACCTCCAGCCTCAGCCTCCCGAAGTAATGGAAATCCAGGTATGCACCACTAAACCTAGTTGTTATACAGTCTTTTAAGGCAAATGAGTACAGTGTTTACCAAGTAATAAGTGATGCCCCATACCTCCTATTTGCCCCATACATCCTAAGTATGCCCCATATATCCTATTTTAGGCAGAGGCTCTTCTAAGTAGCTCATTAACATATAAAGGCAACATGGCCCAGCCACAGACCACCTATCACTATTGTTACCTTCTCACTCACTCATGGAATACAGTGGCATTGTACTTCAAGACAGCTGTCTGCCCCTTATAATCCTAGTCACACCGAATCGGTTGAGATATATAAAATGCACTCTGAAAACACTGTACTCAAATGCCTTCAATATGCACAAAAAATTGAGCGAGCTTTGGTATAAATCCAAGTTTACTCTTCTGCTAAGCCTTTATATCGCCTCTTATTCTTACTGAAGAAACATATTCCTTCCTATTAGTTTGTAAGTTCTCCTCTGTGGTGGATTTATTGTGGTCAACGAGCAGGAATGCCCAGCTGGACTGAGTTGGTGTGGTTCTGGTGTAGAGGATCCACCTGAAGATTGTTGCCAATACAACCTAAAGGAGAACGGGAGCAGAAGATGGCAGCCGGCTGTTTCCCAGGAGAAGCTCTGTTGCGGCTGGTTCTCCAGAAGAGAACTCGGGCGTTCTCATTGCAGAAGGAACTCGGGGCCTTGCTGTCATAGAGGATGGCTGCTGTTTGCTTCGGGTGAGCTCTGGTCTTTTTCTCTGCTGCGAGCATCATATCCTGGTTTCAGTATAGATGTCTTCAGCCTTTTAGTGCAGATACGAATGTACACGGGACAGTGCTGTGGGCTCCCAGCCCTTGATTGGATCTTTCAGGTCTCCAGTGTACAGATAGATGTACTGCATTTTGTCTGCGTTTGGCTTGCGTGTGTGAATGTTGTAATGTGTAAATGTCCTGTATTAAATCTGCTCTCTTGCAAACCATTGACTCTAGAAAAGTAACTAATACAGAAATTGGTACAGAAGTGAGGTCCTTGCTGTGATGTTGCCTGGCTATGTGGTTTAAGAGCCTTTGGAATTAATTGGAAACAGTTTGAGAGGCGGCCAAAGAGGCAGCCTTGGAACACTTTATTATATGGGAGATTCTGGTCAGAGCCCGGAAAACCAGAGTAACTGGTGGAAATGCTGCCGGTTAGGATGAGGCTCATGAGGTTTCTGGTGAGGGCTGCACTGGCTGCTGGATCCCAGGAGGTATATGTGTGCTTTGGCAGAGGTTGGCCGGCATTTTGCTTGTGTTTGGTGATAACTGCCTGGGTGGCAGAAAAATTTCAACGCAGTCTAGTGTTGGGACGGCAGCATAGTTGCTGTTGAGGGCTTTTGGCCAGATCTGTTTTGGAAATTGAGAGGAGAGAGCCAGCAGAGTGACTTAAAGCGTCTGGCCAGGGGGGAGCTGTGGATTGCAAGGATGAACAAGAAGAAGGGTTGTGAAGCAGAAACAGGGCAATGGAAAAATAACCTGAGGCCTCCTGCCAGAAGAGAAGAGTGTATTTGGGGGTGCAGGAGGTCCTTGGTGTTATCTCTTAGTGTTGCTGTGCTGTTAATGGAAACCAAAGGAGTTTTAAAATGTGAAGCTGTATTTTTTAATGTGGATACACTGTATTGGTATATTGTACTTTGTAAACTATTTATAAACTTTTTTTAGAACACACAAGAGTCAGAAGAGAGTTGTAAAGTATGTATAGTTGTAGTTTTTGGACACCTGTTTGTAATCAGTGTTGAGACTCTTTCCAATATTTGTTTCTGGTGCGGGACTGAGGGCAGTAAGAATTGTATTGCTGATGTAAATCTGAGGAGACCAAGGTATATTAACTCTTTACAAATCTGCCACTGGAGACTATGGTTTAAAGAAATATGTCTCGTTATCAAGTTGACCAGGGGTGGATTGTGGTGGACTTATTATTGTGGTCAGTTTGAGCAGGAACGCCCAGCTGAACTGAGTTAGTACGGCTCTGGGTGTAGAAGATCCACCTGAAGGTTACTGCCAACGCAGCATAAAAGAGAACAGGAGTGGAAGATAGGTGCTGGCTGTTTCCCAGGAGAAGCTCTGTTGTGGCTGGTTCTCCTGAAGGGTCATTCTTGTTGCACAAGGAGCTCGGGGCCTTGCTGTTGTCGAGGATGGCTGCTCTTTGCTTTAGGTGAGGTCTTTTCTTCATCTCTGCTGCAAGCATCGTATCCTGGCTCCAGTATAGATTTTTTCAACCTTTTAGTGCAGATGTGGATGTACACAGGACATTGCGTGGGCTCCCAGTCCTCGATTGGATCTTTCAGGTCTCTGGGGCATAGACAGATGTTCTGCACCCTTCCTGCATTTGGCTCGTGTGTGAATGCTGTAACTTGGACTTACCCTGTGTTAAATCTGCTCTTCTGCAAACCACTGACTGGAGAAAGGTAACTAATACATCCTCCTAGTGTCTTACGTTGTTATATATGGCCTTGGGAATGTCTGACAGGGGTGACTCTACACCTAGCTGGTCCGCAGTGCCACACTGACTGGCTTTGGGACTCTGGTTCAGTCAGCAAGCCTTACTTTCTCCATCTGTAAAGTGGCAATAGTACACAACCCAATCAGCAGGTTATTGTGAGAGTCCACTGTGTTAATGTGAACTCATACTTCATTCACGTATTGAGACTATGCACATATCACTACCTCAGGCAAAGCATTTCCTCTGATTGCTGATGTAGGAAATGGTTGCAAGCAGCAGTTTGTGGCCATCACCTTGGCTTCCAGGAAGAGTATGTTCATGAAATGAGGGAGAACTAGAGTTGACTTTCAGTTTTGCCACTTTCCAGCTTCAAGTCTCCTAGGAAAGTTTTTGAACTTCCTTAGCTTCCATATCTATAGATGTGGGCCTAATCCATCTACTCATAGGATTAAATGAAACTAAGAATATAAAAAGCCTGGAGCACAGATGTGAAATGTCAGCACTCCTCTGAAAATATTATCACCAACAACTGCCTTCCAGAGGTAACAGTCCTGAGAAAATATACAGGAGGGCTAGAAAAGTATAGTGGGAGCTTAAGGGTTCAGAGATAAAAGGGGGGGTGTCTGGGGAAAGAGCCTTAGCCACAGTCTGAATCTGGAGGAACAACTCTGTGGAGTATGTGGGAAAGGCTGCCCCTAAGACAGATGTGTGTGTGTGGCCATGTACCCTCAGGTCTGTCTCACACGTCACTTTCCAAAATGAGTGCTGGAAAGGCTTTAACTCTTCTCTCTTTAACTTCTGACTAGCCACTCCTCTTACTTTCTAAACCGTATATGCACACAGAGGTATAGTTTTTATTTTCTAAAATATCACACTCTCAAATGAGTCAAGTGCTGTACATCCTAATCTGGTTTAAAGAGGGAAAGGTTAATTTTATTCACTAAGAAAAGCAAAAGAAGCTCTGGGAGATCCTGAAATAGGTCATAATGGCTAAACTTTAAACTGCAACCACAGGATGAGTTTTAGGATATGTAAATTAAGGACACTTGCCACACGTCACTGTAAAGTTGCAATGTCTCCTCAAGCCCTTCTAGAGCTACTTTGTTCTCAACGTCCCACCCTCGGGATAGGGCTGTCCCAAAGCAGCCTGGCTGTGGTGGTGGTGGCTCTCAATGGTGCCCTTTGCAAGGGTGCAGGAGCTAGGAAAGCCTAGCTGTGGCTGTGGGAAGTCCAGTTTCAACGTTGGCCTTACGAATTCAGAGCAAAGAAAGCTTCCTGTTCACTCACAAGAAGAGTGGTACTAAGCAGCCTTGTACTTTTTTCTGTATATAACTGAGGCAAATAGGAATTTAAGTCATTAAAGAAACACTGAAAACATCTCGGCTCACCAATCTATTACCACGTCACACATTCAGACAGCTTCAAACACCATTTGTCATCACCTGATGAGAGGGTTAAGGAAGATTTTGCAGTCAGGCAGATTTGTGATCCAATCCTGTTTTTAATACTTAGGCATGTAATCTTGGGCAAATTACTTCTCAGATATGAGTTTCCTCATTTGCAAAGGAAATGCAGTTTATAAAGTTCTGAGTATTGACATAAGCAGAAACAATATATAATGCTAGTGAAACATGGTAGGTGCTCAGTAAATGAGATCAACTGTTGATATTACAATTATTGTCACTATTATTGCATTTCTCCGTCTTCCCTATCTGACTAAATTCCTTCAGAGTGGGGGAAGAATGTCCCCAGCCCCATGGCATGCTGTCTGCAGACAACAGCTGTTCAATCAAGGTTTGCCTAATGATTCATTCTCATTCTCTCCCTCTCTGTCTCCCTTTCTGTCTCCCAGCATTTAACCCAGGGCTGCATGTGCTCCGTCACCTACCTCTACATAACCCGCTCAAGTCCTTATCTCCTCTAAAAGTGCTTTGGTTAGGTGCTGATCTACACACTAACAAGAAGATCATTATTTCTTTTTCTCCCCCTTTTTCTTTTCTTTGTTGTTCTTCAGTACTAGAGATTGAACCCAGGTGTGCCCTACCGTGGAGCTACATGGACTCGTTAAGTTGCCTAGGCTGAGCTTGAACTTGTGATCCTCCTGCCTCAGCCTCCCAAATAGCTGGAGTTATAGTTGTGTGTCACCATGCCCAGCAAGATTTCTTCTTAACAATTCTATGAGGATGTCTTATTTTATAGACGAAAGTGAAGATAGAAGATTAGATACTTTACCAGAAGTTATATAGTTAGCTACTACCTTGCAGAACTGGAAAAGAAAGTAAGTTTGACTACAAAACCCTCACTGCTAACCACCACTTTTAAGTCCTTCCCTAGCACAGTGATAAGTAGCTATTTTTGAGCAAGTTAATAATTGTCAGAGTTAAAAAGTGGCAACAGAAAGGTACTTAAAAATAAAAGCTTTTTTTATTTCTTCAAAGGAATCTGGATAATTTTCTTTATTCAGTCTGTAGCTTTCTGCCAAAGGTATATAGTTAGATAAGGGTTCAGTAAGGAGGATGAAAGGTGAAAATTCAGGATTTGTTCCTTATCACCATGCATTCAAATGGAACGGACTACACAGGAATTCCTCAGTTTCTGCAAGGGACTCCTTCCAGAATCCACACATGCTTCTGTCCCTTATATGAAAGGGTGCAATACTTGCACACAATGTATACACATCCTCCTGTACACTTCAAATCATCTCTACATTTTTATATATAGTACCTAACACGATGTAAAAGCTATGTAAATCGTTGTTATACTGTGTTGTTTAGGGTGTAATGGCAAGGAAGAAGGTCTGGGCAGCTTCAGTACAGACACAACTGTATACCAGGACTAATTACATCAGCCCATGTCAGATTTTATTTCTAAGTATTTTCCATCTATGGTTGGTTGAATCCCAGGATGCAGAATCCACAGATACAGAAAGCTGGCCATACTCATATTCCATCATACTGACCAAATTCATTCATTCCTTCATTAAATATCTGAATGCCACACATGCGTTAATCATTGTAGAAACACAGAAGAGAGTTTTACGACACAGAATAAAAACAGACCACACACCATCATCTGACTTTCGGAAAGCATTATGAAACAATCACTTGGATATTCCTCCATATGCCAGGCTGAGACCTCCCTGGCCATGCTGGAAAGGAAATATCTTTCTGGTTTAATTCTCTCATATGCAAGTTAATACCTAAACATATGGTTACTATGTCCCTCACACATACTGCTTGCTACTACTTATGCCATACAATGCTGGATGCACTTTATATATTTTTAACTTTTTATGCTGAAATACTTTTTACAGAAGAGTTGTAAGTCAGGAGAACTCCCTCTTTCACCCAGCTTCTGCTAATGTTAACATTCTACCTAACTACAGTGCAATGATCAAACTAAGAAAGTAAAGCTGATTTAATACTGTGAATTAAGCCACAAACTTTATTACAATTTCATCAGATTCTCATCCTTTCTCAGTTCAGGATTCCACAATGTATTTAGTGTCATGCCTCTTTGGTCTTCTCCAATTTGTTATAATTCTTTAGTTTTTTCCTTGTTTTTCATGATCTCAAAGAGAACTAATCATGCATTTTACAGTGTAGTATCTCCCAAATTGAGTCTGTCTACTATCTCTCATGATTAGACTAAGGCTAAAGCTTTGGGAAGAGCAACTCAGAGGCAATATGCTTGTTTTAGTGTGTCATAAAAGGGAATGTGTGCTATTAGGACTCATTATTGGTGAGGTCTGACTCTGACCACTTCATTAAGGTGGAGTCTGACGGGTTTCCCCATTGTGAAATGACTATCTTTCCCTTTGAAATTAGTAAATATATTTGAGAAAATATATTGAAAGTATACATACCTTTTTCTCTTTGAATGTTTACCCAGGATTGCTGAATTTGATGGTAGATGTTGATTATATCAATGAGTACTTTGTGTTCTAACAATGAGTTTTCATTTCCCTTATTTCGTCTACACTTTTTAAAATTTTAACTGACAAATAATAAGTGTACGTATTATATATTTATGGCACACAATATGATGTGATATGTTTGCATTGTGGAATGATTAAATCTTGCTAATTAACAAGTCCATCACCTATTAATTATAACTCTTCTCCAAGGAGTTGTTGTCCCGTCTCCTGTTATATATATATATGCACACACACACACTCTCTCATTTAGTAATCTATATTCATTTTATGAGTACAGAAACGAGGTGTGGTGGCAAACCCTGGTAATCCCAGTACTTGGGAGACTGAGGCAGGAGGATTGCTGCAAGTTTGAGTCCAGCCTGAACAACATACTGAAACCCTGTCTCCAAAAAAGGGCATATCAAAGTGTAATAGATACATTTTGTATCAAGATGATATATGTTCCCATCCCAGCACTAAGGTATATACTCCAAGCTTTTACTCTAAGAACGCTTTGAGATTTCTTGATGTATCCATATTACCACATACAGTTTTTGTGTGGCCTGAATGTTTACAGCAGTAGGATTGGAACTATAGTCTTTAACCACAGATCAGTTACTGTCATAGAAATTAAGACCTCCAAAACTCAATCCTATAACTATCTCTAATACAACTAACAGTAACAGACATGGCTCTATTTGACCATATGCTAAAATCGTTATTACTGTTTTCTGCTCTGTATTTTAAAAGTTGACTGATTTTTATCTTCCTGATAACAAAACCATTACTACTTCCACTGCTCAGTTACATAAATTACCTGTGCCCAAACATCATTAGCAAACAGCCACTGTTTCTGGAGTAACAGCGCCTAATAAGCTGGTTCTGATGATTACTGCCTTTTTTTTTTTTTCCCCTTTTTTGAGATGGGGTCTTGCTATGTTGCCTAGGCTGGCCTTGAAAAAGTAGTTCTTTTGCCTTATCCTCCAGAATATAGGTGGGACTAGAGGTGTGTGCCACCGCGCCTGCCTTGGATGATTACTGTTTAATTGTAACCAAGCCTAGCAAAGAATTTTGTTGTATTAACTGTTAAAATGTACCTGGGGGAATTGCTAAAATACAGATTCTGATTCAGCAGGTCTAGGGCTGGGCCTGAGAACCAGCACTGTTAAGCTCACAGGTGGTGCTCATATTGCTGGTCTCTCTAGCAGCAGATCAGTCTACTCTGAGTACAAGGAAACAGAGTAACAGAAATTGTGAATAAGATAGAGAAGATGATTAAGCTCGTCTATGTTTACTGTTGCAAAATGATTTTATAATTACTAAATATTTCAGGATTTTTATTATCTGGAGAAACTGTTAGGTGAACTACTCAGTTTAAAAAAAGTAAACAAAACACTGAAATCCTGTTTTCAAGCTGAGAAAAAGTAAATAATTTCTAGGAATCAACACAACCAAGGCAATTTTTAATCTCTAGCAGTGTGTTACGGTGTTTAATTTACAATTAAAAAAATCCTCCTACAGAGCAGCAGATGGTTTTGGGGTTAAATTTATCCTCCTTTTTCAAACTACCAGCAGGATTTAACTCCAGCCTTGATGAAGAGTTACACATCCTTTGGAATCATGAAAACAGTAGTGAAGAAGACAATTATGAGCAAAGGAAAGCTGGTTTATTAAAGGCAGCAGAGTGATAGGGCCAAAGCTGACCCACCGCACAAAATGAACACCAACCGGCCAGCACAGACGTCAGTGCACACTCTGCTGCCCGCCAGCGAGACAAGGCCAGCTGCATGGTTGACTTCCAAACATCCGTACTCTCCTATCTCACCGGAGAGCAAAGGAGTAACTACCACAGCTGAGATGAAACGTGATCTGACCAGCGTGCAACCTCCATTTGTCCAACCCGGGAGTTCTGTGAGCTAGGAAGCAAATCAATGATCTTCTTTAACGTCGATGAACAGGGGTGAAGGGCAGAAACCAAACCAACAAGTGCACTGAGCTCTCTCCCGTGCTCCAGCCTTAGTGTGCTGCTCCTGCTAAACAGGACCGAAGGACACAAAGTCTCACTGTGCTTGCTCAAGCAAGGCTCTTTTTACCTTTTACATAATATGAGTGGCAGGAGGATTAAAAATGGAAGGCTTTTCAGTAAATGTTTTTCCAAAAAAACCTGTCTTCACCTCATCTGTTTTCAGTTCTAGGGGACAAAACTAGAATTGTATGCACAAAAACCTTGTCCCAAGATCTTCTCGTAGGTAGGAAAATTTTTAGAAGCAACGAAAGAGATGATGGGCCACTATATCAAACCTGAAAGGAAGCATTCCTCTGGGGCTAAAGCCAAGTGCTGGTGGTACCAAGGGCAGATTACTTGGGCTAATTACACATTGCTAATTACATTTAAGGTTCTCTCAGAGGACAAACTTAATTTGCCTTAAGCAGAGATAATTTTCAATATAAGCAATAAACTTTCCTTGTTCCTTTAAGAGTTGTATTAATAAGGCTTTAAGGCTGGTTAATTAAAAAACGTGATGAAGGGGCTATCAAAATTTTAAGGCTGGGCTTTCACATGGAGTTGATTATACACTGAATACAAACAATAGCCCCCTTTTATTGAGTGTTTATATGGTGCCTGGAGCTTAATTAACAATTTACTCAACAAACACTTAAATAGCACTATGTACCAGGCACTGTTCTAAGTACTCTGTAAATATTAATTCAAGTAATAACCACTATGAGATATGTACTTGTGTCATACCCCCTTTACAGATAAGGGAACAGAACAGAGAGCTTAGGAAATGTGTCCAGGGTCACTAAGCTAGTAAGCAAGAGTGTCACAATTCAAACCCAAAGCCCAGGCTGGGCTTGAACTCATGGTGATCCTCCTGCCTCAGTCTTCTGAATGCTGGGATTACAGGCCTGTGCCACCAAGCCCTGCTTAAAAGCCAGTACTGATTTGCATTCAGCCTCTCACTCTGAATGTACTAATGCTAATACTTTACAAGGACTGGAGGCCTCATGACTGTGGCTCTGAATACACACAGGTGTGGGCGAATCCATGGCTCCTTCGAGTCTGAACTCACTAGCTACTGTATAGAACATAAATTGGACACTGACCTTAAAGCTGTGCTTCTGTATTTACTAAATTGAACCATGCCTGATGCTTCTATTCTACTGTCTTATGAACAAATATTTTAATTTAAAAATAGTTTTGCTTTGTGCTTCTTTTCAATTTCAAAATGCAAGATGACTAGCAATTAAAGGCACCTTCATAAGTTTAAGAAGCAGAAAAAAGTGTAAGGCAATAATTTTGTAGTTTATTCTGGGTTCTTGCAATCTCTTTCCATGGAGTTCCATCTTTCCTGTGTTAGATTTCTTTAAAAGTCAAGAATTCTCAGATCAGAAATGATGTTCTCAAAGATAAGCAGGGCCTTGAAAAAGTTACAAGATCTACAGATGAAAATAAATATGCTAGAGAAATTCTTTAGAGAAGACATCTAAACTTTTTATGACATTGGAGTCTGTGCCACAGCCTCTGCCTGTCTTGGCTCTTCTATCACTCCTCACTGGCACTTACTACACCCCACTACTGCAGGCCTGCAGCCTCCCTAACACTCCAGTGCCCACTCTGGCCTCTCTGCTTTCACACATGCTGATCCCTGAGCCTGGAGTAGTTGCCCTGTCCCCTCTCTTCTTCCTCTCATCTTCTCTGCCTGTCACATGGCCAATCTCTCCACAAATACTTTCTTCTTAATCAAGTCTTAGCTAATAATTTCCTTGATTCATCCACTCTTTCTCCCAGCCTCAGGCCTTGAAAACAATGATGTGTTCTTTTTGTGTTACATTTACTTAAAGTTCTGTTCTCTACTTTGATTAGCTGCTTAGGGTGAGAACAGAGTTAAGGTGTTTTTTGTTGTGCCATTGTTGTTTTTGTCTTGAAAAGTTTGCATCTCTAGCACTTAGCCCAGAAGCATAGTAGATGCTTAATAAACATTTATTAAAATTTGGGGTTAAGAGTAGTGAGGGTGACAGAAAAAAGTTTGAGCCTCAAAATATAAATAATGAGCAAAATAAAAGATAGGTAATAGGAAACAGGGAGCCAGATCTTTTGCAAGTAGGAAGGGGACCCAGAGATGGAGTGGGGAGAAGGGAGGGAGGTGGGAAGGAGATGGAATCAGAATTAACATGTGTCATGAACATGTTCCAACTTCTCATGAGGTATGTAATCATATGCTGTAAACATCAACAAATAAAACAATTCTAAAAAGAATGTACTAGAGTGCTCAGACACACTGTTCTGTCTGTGTCTCCACTTCCGAGGGAAGGAAGCTGAGGACATTAAATGTATAAATATAGAATGATAGAACCCAAAATTCAGTAAGTGAGTATCTCTGGAGTAACTGACATGTAAAGATCAGAAACTATAATATTGTGGCCAGTGAGACTAGGGTTTGAATTGTAGGCCAGCTATTATCTGAGTCACCTGAGCAAATTATTTAAGCTTTTTGTGTTTCAACTTTCTCATCTAAAACTGGCAAGTAGCTATGCAGCAGTTCGTGTTTCTGTGAAGGCAAATGACAGAAGTACCTAGCAAATTACCTGAAAATGGTGAGGGCTCTATTAAATGTTAGTTGTCATATTATCAGAACCCAAGGGAACAACTTTAGGTATCTGAATTTCACTGACATATATAATGAGAAGGCCTTGAAGTTTAGATATTCAAAAACAAAAATAAAAATAACGACTAACAAAAACTTAAATACCACAGTATAACATTAGACACACTGCTTTGAAATACCTATATTTTAGGCAGAATTACAGTAGACAGACAGGCAAAACTTAGTTATAAGCTTGAGTATTTACAAGTTTCTTTGATGTCTTATTTTCACATTTTTTTTGAGAAGTTCCAGAGGACTTTGTAATTCCTGTGGCATATGATTCACACCTCTGTCCTAGCTCTGCCTAACATGGCTTCTTTAAATTGTTGTTTTGGTAGTTAAGGAATGTAAAGATAAGTAGGAGTTTCTTCTTTCTACACAGCTAGGACTTAAAAAAAAAATTCTCTCTATAAAAGGCAATTTTAGCGCTTGCTTCAGCGCTAAAATTGGAACAACAGAGAGATTACCATGGCCCCTGTGCAAGGGTGACATGCAAATTCATTCCATGTTTTTTTTTTAAAGGCAATTTTAGGGTAGCTGATGCTCTTACGGAAAAGTACACCAACAAACAAAAAACTCTGGTGAAGTCCATTACAAAAAGTTGGCAAAGCCAACTAAAATGGATCAGACCAAATGCAAAAGGCAAAAGATGATGATGAAGGGAAAAAACATAAATGGGAGAAGTAAATAGAAATTAAAAAAAAAACCCATAAACCTGGAAAAAAGCAGTATTAGCTCTCCTAATTTTAGATAAAGTAGATTTCCAGCTAAAACTGATCAGAAAAGACAAAGAAGGTCACTACATATTGGTTAAGGTAACAATTCAATAGGAAATAACAATTATAAACCTACATGCCCCAAATACCGGCACATCCAACTACATAAAACAAACAATATGAACATGAAAAATCAGATAAACGCTAATACAATTATAATAGGGGACCTCAGTACCTTCCTGTCACAAATGGACAAATCAACTAGACAAATCAACAAAGAAATATCAAAGTCGAACTAAACCTTCAAACAAAGGGACTTATTAGATATCTATAAGTGTTCCATCCAACAACAGAATACACATTCTTCTCAGCAGCACATGGCACTTTCTTCAAAATAGACCATATACTAGCCCATAAAGCATGCTTCAGTAAATACAAAGGAACAAAAATTATCCTATGCATATTATCAGATCATAGTGCAATGAAACTAGAAATCAATGGCAAAAAAAAAATCACAGAAACTATGTAAACAAACGGAAATGAAACAGTACCCTCTTGAAGACACAGAACAAATCAAGGAAAAAATTAGATAGTTCCCACAATCAAATGATAATTCCAGAACCTATGGGATACAACAAAAGCAGTCCTAAGAGGGAAGTATACAGTGGTGAATTCCCACAACAGAAAAAAAGAGTGAGGGCTGGGGATTTAGCTCAGTGGTTAGATTGCTTGCCTAGCAAGCACAAGGCCCGGAGTTCAATTTCCGGCATCCTCCCAAAAAAGAGTGAGCTCAAATAAATAACCTAATGATGTACCCCAAGGTTTTAGAAAAACAAGAACAATCCAAATCCAAAGCTAGTACAAGGAAGGAAATTATAAAGATCAGAGGAGAAATGCATGAAATTGAGACTAAAATTCCATACAAAGAATCAACAAGTCAAAGAGGTGGTTCTTTGAAAGAATAAACAAAATAGACAAACCCTAAGGAAAGAAAAAATCCATATCCATGCAATTAGAACTGAAAAAGGCAAAATCACAATGGATTTTGCTGAAACCCAGAATATCACTGGTAACTACCTTGAGAACCTGTATTCTAATAAAATGGAAAATTCGGGCTGGATGTGGTAGCATACACCTGTAATCCCAGCACTCAGGAGGCTGAAGCAAGAGGCTCACTGTGCGTTCAAGGCCAGCCTGGGCTGCAAAGTAAGTTCAAGGCCAGCCTGAATGACATAGCGAGACCCTATCTTAAAAAACCAAAATTAATAAATACATAAATAAAATGGAAAAACTGAAGAAATGAATAGAGTCCTAGATACACATGAACTACCAAAGCTGAACCAAGAACATATAAAAATACTGAATAATCTTAGTCAATGAAATTTAAGAAGTAATTAAAAAAACCTGCAAACTAAGAAAAGATCTAATACCAATACTCAAACTCTTCAATGAAATTGAAAAGGAAGCAGTACTCCAAAAGACATTCCTGGAAGCAAGCATTACCCTCATTCCAAAACCAAAAAAGGACCCAACCAAAAAAGAGAACTACAGGCCAATCTCTTTAATGAACACGGATGCAAAAAATCCTCAGTAAGATACTGGCAAACAGAATGCAGCAGATCATCAAAAGATCATACATCATGAGCAAGCAGGATTCATTCCAGGGATGCAGGGATAGTTCAACATATGCCAATCAATAAATGTAATACACCACATGCCAAGCAAGGACAAAAGTCATATGATTGTCTTAATAGATACAGAAAAGCATTTGACAAAAATCCAACATCTATTCATGATAAAAACCCTGAAGAAGATAGGTATAGAAGGTCTTTATCTCAATCTGATAAAAACCCATTTGTGACAAACCAATGGCCAACATTATATTAAATAGAGAAAATCTGAAAGTTTTCTCTCTAACATCAGGAACAAGACAAGGATGTCCACTCTTACCACTCCTGTTTCACACAGTTCTTGAAACATTAGCCAGAACAATTAAAGAGAAAGAAATAGAAAGGATGTGGATAGGAAAGGAAAAAGTTAAATTATCATTTGCAGATGGTATGATCCTCTACATAGAAGACCCCCAAAAACCCCACTAAAAGACTCCTAGGATTAATAACCAAATTTAGTAGTGTAGTAGGATATAAAGTCAACACTCAAAAATTAATAGCATTCCTGTACACCCATAATAAACTCACTGAGTAATTAGGGAAATAGTATCTTTCACAATAGCATCAAAACAAACAGAATACTTATGAATTAACCCAATTAAGGAAGTAAAAGACCTGTGCTCTGAAAAAGGAGATCAACGAAGACATCAGAAAATGGAAAGATATCCCTTGTTCCTGGATAGGCAAAACCAATATAGTCAAAATGGCCATACTGCCATTTAATGTACTTCCAGTCAAAATACCAACAGTATTCCTCCCAGAATGAAAGAAAGCAACCTCAAAATTCATAAGGAACCAAAACTGACCCAGAATAGCAAAAGAAATTTTGGGCAACAAGGACAAGGCAGGGGGCATCAAAATCCCAGACTTCAAATTACACTACAAAGCTACAGTGATAAAAACAGCATGGCATTGGCCAAACCAAACCAAACCAACCAACCAACCAAATAACCAAATCAGATTGTGGATCAGTGGAACAGAACAGAGGATGCAGAAACAACTAAATCTTTAAAACAGCCTATATGGTATACACAATGGAGTACCACTCTGCCATCAAGAAGGATAAACTTGAGACATTTGTAGAACATTGGTGCACCTAGAGACCATAATGTTAAGCAAAGAAAATCAGACACACAAGCTTAAATTTTGTATTGTTTCTCTTATATGAGAAACACAATATAAAAATAAAGTACAAAATAAAAGACAATAAAAAAAGTTATTGTAATCCAACATGACCAATGTATCTAAAAGTGTACCTTGACTTTTAGTACAATTATTTTATGTTTTTGGCTGTTATTCTATGCTAATTGATTTGATAAAGACTTATATGCAAAATCTGACACTGGCAAGGAAAAAAAAGAACAGTGGTAGAGGAGAAGGGGGAAGAGAAAGAATTGAGATGTGTTATGTGCATGTACCAATTCCCCACAACGAATCATTATGTACTTCAAACATAGTAATAAAAATTTTAAAAATTCCACAAAATTATGGGAACACTCTGTTACTGTGTTGCATTTTCACAACAAAAAAATGACAAACCAATACAAATCCTTATGTGTCCATATTTTTAAAATAAACAAATCAACTTAAAACACCTGGTTTTATTCAGATAATCTCATTTGGAAAAAGAAAGTCCTATACATGGAAAAATCCATTATGTGGCCTAAGACATATATCACACTGGCATTGAAATTAAATGAGTAAAATTTATTTACCTTCCCCAAAATACCCTAGACATTTGCTAACAGAAAAGGGCATAGATACAAACCAGTTAGTTCAAAGCACAAATCAAAGGCTTTCACACTTATGTTTTATATCACAATGCAGTGAACCGGGCAGGCTGCTTTTTCCTTAAACTTGCTGAGTCCAGTGAGTATCTAACCTAGCTAGTGAACCAGAAATTTCCTGGCCAGCTCTTCTCATCTGGATGTCTCCCTGCTCTTCCCAGACAATACCAGAACAAAAGACCACCACTTGTAACTATGCTAAGTTTCAATCCATGCCCTATCTTCCTCAAACCCTATCCAAAGTAAACTTCTCTTCCTCCACACCTTCGGTTTCTACTACACCTGCTCTGTTCAGATCAGCACGTACTTTGTTGCACTACTGCACTAGACTCTTCATGAATCTTCCTGTCTTCAGTCCTACTCACAGCTCCCAGCCATTGAAACTTTACTGCCAGAGTTATCCTGCTAATGTGCAAGGTTCATCATGTTGTCCCAGTTGCATGTTACCCATATACACACCTTAAAATTTCAACTGGTTAGATTTCCATTTCCTATAGAATAAAGTGTAAATCTTACATGGCATTTAAGACCCTTCATATTCTGGTCTTTACTTGCATGTTCCTCCTCTGTCACACCCCCGTGCCTACAGTTTCACATTTAACCAACACTGAGCTGCAGTTCCCACCATTCCATCTCCATCTACCTATCTGCAACATCCTGCTTGCATTTTAATTCTGAGCAAGCCTCCACAGTAACAGCTCCTTTTTGTGATGCTTTCCTGACTCTTCAGGTAGACTGATGTCCGCTCACCTATGTTGCTTCTGTAGTTTATATCGTGCCCCATTTTTTTGTGGTGCTAGGGCATCAAAGCCAACGCTTTGCTCATGCTGGGCTTGTGCTCTACCACTAGGCTACATCTTCAGTCTTGTACAGACCTTTATGATAGCAATTATTATAATTTTATTAGGGTGTAATTGGCAAAGAAAAATTGTATATTTTAAGCTGTACAAGTAATAATTTGATACACACGTACACTATGAAATGATTTCCACATATATTGCATTTAGTATGGCACAATACCTGACACAAAACATTTACTGAATGAAGAGTTTTGATTGAATAAAGAAACTGAGAAGATAAAAATATAACTTTTATAATTGTAAAAAGGTGGGAGGAAAACAAGCATAATAATCTCTACCCTGAGTGTCCATAATATAAATCGACACTACTGTATCAAGGCAAGGCAAGGACCCTCTCTGTCTTTCTGGTTTGTCTTTCTGGTTTGTACCCGCATTGCAGCCGTCAGTCACAATGAGGAGGGAGGTCAGACTGTGAGCACCCTGCAGTCTCCTCAGTCCTTCCAATCACTCTCACACTCGAGACAAAGGCTCCTCTTGCAACAGAGTCCAAGGTACCTGGACCCCCATCAGATCCCAGCTGCAGCCCTGCCACTGCGTCTATTAATAATGCGCTTACTCCCCTACTTGTAAGTACACACAGGACTAAGGAAACGGACACAACATACTTTGAGAACACTTGATGTCATTAGGTAGAAACACTCCTGAACTTGCACAGGCGGACTCCGCGTACATAGAGCAAAGGGTCACATCTGATCATGTTGGAGCCAGCCGCACCCCAGTTACCTGCTATTTTGATATTCATGTTGTTATCCAGCAGAAGATTTTCAGCCTTGAGGTCACGGTGCACAACCTTCCGACCATGACAATAATCAACAGCAGAAAGGATCTGCCAGAATTTTCTCCTGGCTTCAGACTCATTTAACCGGCCATGGTTAGCAAGGTAGTCTGTTAAAAAAAAAAAAAAAGAAGAAAGTTTAGAATTATTCATCAAAATAAAATAACTCCTGTATCAGCCTTCAGGAATTTTTTTTTTCTTTTTCACCTCAATCAGTTTTTTTTAAGTGAACACTTAGTGCTCAAATGACATGCAGTTTTCTAAGTTTCTTGCCTGGGGGGAGTAAAAGTCTAATCATATCTTACTGGATTCCAGATAAATATTGAAAATCCAAGATCAGATAACAGCAAGTGGCACAGAAAAATCATAGCTTTCTCAAAATAATTTTCAAGTTGGGTGTGTTGGTACACACCTGAAATTCCAGCTATCCAAGAGGCTGAGGCAGGAGGATCTCAAGTTCAAGCCCAGCCTGGGTAACTTAGCAAGACTGTGTCTCAAAATAAAAAAAATAAAAACAGGCAGGGGACATTGCTCAGTGTAAAGGCCCTGCATTCAACCTCCGGTGCCGCACAAACCCACCACCACCACCAAAATGAAATGTGGGGAAGTAGCTCAATGTGAAGGCTCTGGGTTCAATTCCCAGTGGGGAGTGGGGTGGGGTTCATGCTAAGCACCTCTTGTATTTTTTGTTTTTGCTTTTTTTTCCCTCAGTATTAGGGGCTGAACCAGGACCTCAAACATGCTGGGCAAGCACAGTCTACCAATGAGCTATGTCCCACCCTTTTTTTTTCTGGTGCTGGGGATCGAACTCAGGGCCTTGTGCTTGCAAGGCGAGCACTCTAACTACTGAGCCAAATCCTCAGCCCCCGTCCCATCCTTTTTTATTTTATTCTGAGACAGAGTCTCACTAGGTTGCCATGGTTGGGCTCAAATTTAAGATCCTTCTGCCTTGGCCTCTCAAGTAGCTGGGATTACAAGTGTGAACTGCCTGTATTTTTGTTGAAAAATTTATTGAGTATTTCTCCTAACCATATTTAAAAAATAAATTTATGTAAAACAAAGAACATGGATGAATTCTTTGGCATCTTACCAGACAAGGGACACCTAATTTTTTGTTTGTTTGGCTTTTGGTTTTTTGCAACACAGTCTTGCTCTATAATTCAGGCTGGCCTTGAACTCACTATGTAGCCGGAATGACCTCAAAGTTGCAGCGATCCTCCTGCCTCAGCCCCCTGAGAGCTGGGATTACAGGTGTGTGCCACTATGTCCAGCTAGAGACATCCAGTCCTAAACACTGTTCACACTTAGTATTAAACAAAACAAAGCACTAGTAATATGAGAGATGGTGGTACCTGGAAGTAGTTTAAATAATTCACGCCCATGTCTGTGTAAAGGAACAATTCTGATCTACCTAAGAACACATGGATTTGTTCTCCAGACCGAACACTGTCATGATAGCCATGACAAATGACGATAAGCCATGACTGTAGGACAAATACATTTTGTAAGATATGAGCGCATTAGCTATCTTTGTGCAATGCCATGATCTCTACTAAAGCAGTTTACCTCATATTCTACATATTCTATGTACATGAACTCAGCAGAACTAAATATTATAACTCATTCAGTTTTTATTGGAAGCTCTAAAAGCCCTCTGAAATTATTTTTTGAAGGGGAGAAAGACCAACATAAATCTCAAAAGATGGCCTGCCATGAGTTCAACACCAGCATGAATTACATAAAAAGACCCTATCTCAAAAAAAAAAAAAGACTTATTTAGGATAATTTTCCTCAGTAAGGAATTATACAGGTAAATCAATATTCAGTCACTGTCACACATTTTCTGCTCTAGGGCATATAGTTTACTGGTTTTAAACTTTCGTGCCTATGGCCCATGCCCTTCTCAGCTCTTGCTATAGATTACTAATATTTGCGTAAGACTTTATAGTTTACAAAGTGTTAGGCTTAGGTTCTTAAGCAGCCCCCAAAGATGATGTGCTAAAGGTGTGGTTGCCAGCTTGTGGAGCTCCTGGGAAGCAGCACAACCTTCAGGAGGGGCGTCCTCATTGGAGGAAGCAGGTCACTAGTAGTGAGCTTTTGAAGGTACATTCTGCCCTTGCCTTTTACCCTCTCTGTTTCCTGTGTGCCATGGGGTGAGCAGAGTTATTCCACCAAGCCCTTTTGCCACAATCTTTCCACCTCACCACAAACTGAAAAGCAATGGAGCCAGCTAACCAGGGACTAAAACCTCTGAAATTATGAGCCAAAATAAACTTTTCCTCCTTTGTTATTCTTAACTGTTTTGTTCACTGTGACAAAAAGCTAACTAACAAACATGTTCATACAGTGACATCTCATTTAATCTTCCCCAAAACTTCTATGGTAACTGTTACTTTAATTTTGATATTACGTATGGAAAGCTGAAGATCAAAGGGATTAAGTAACCTAGCTGAATTAACAATTCCTTAACATCATCTAGCGCCCAGTCTAAATTGAGATCTCCCCAGTTGGTTTATCAGACTCAGGATCCAAACAGGATGTACATTTTGTATTTGCTTGTCTTTGGAGTCGTTTTTATTCTGAAATAGTTCCCCTCTCTCCACTTCCCCTTCTCCCCAAGTCACTGATTAAAAACAATAGGTTGGCTGTCTCATGTTCTAGATTTGTCCTTTGCTTCTTCATAATATAGTTTTACTTATTCTCCAAGTTCTCGTATCTCCTACCAGCTGGAACTCAAATATAAAGGACTGAACAGATTCATAGTTTTATTGGGGGGGTAAGAATATGTCATAGCTGCCTCTCTCAGGAGGAGTGTAACATCTGGTTCTCCTGCTTTTACGAGTGCTTGCATTGCTTAGGGAAGAACTCCTCCCAGAACGGAAGGGAGCAAAAGCCTGATCATCCAAGGAAGGATTCTCATCAGTCTTTCTACTAGTATCATGATTCTCAAACTCCCCTGTAGGTACATTGTGCCCTGAGAGGGCTTGATAGCTGTAGACTACTGAGACCTATCCTCCCTTCGAGGTTCTGATATACAGGTGTTGGAGCCCCAAGAACTTGTAACTTTTTTAGAAGTATTCAGGTAATGCTTAAGATGTTGGCACAGTGGCCACACTTTGAGAACTACAGTTTTAGTACCCATTGGTGGTCCTTACATAAGTCAATAATTTCATTAAGGATTACAAATTGTGCTTTTCTAATTTTTTTGGATTCCTGCCATAATTATTGGATAAAAATCTTCTGTGGAGATTTTCTCTCATCAGCTAGGGTTAACTACCCTGAAATACAACCTGAATGGGTTAGGAGTCATGAATTCTAAATTCCTTCTCAATAAACACTAACTTCCAAAGTAAGGACTTGGCAGACTACTTCCAATAATGACTATTAAGATTTGTAAGTGTTTATTACTTAGCATTCTTTTTTTCTCTCTTTCACAATTCTTCTAATTATCATAACGAAGGCTTGGATTTTTACATATTCAATTTGTTTCAATTGACTGTAGTCATTACTCTTTTGACACTCCAATTTCCCCATCTTTGCCCAGTAAAAAACCCTTTATACAGTTTTTTAAATTCTTTGTTTTTGCAGTGCTGGGTATTAAACTGAGGGGCTTATGCACGCTGGGAAAGTATGGTGCCACTGAGCTAGTCTGTTTTTTGTTTTTAGCATGAGCATAGAAATAGTCACAGCTTTGCTGTTTTCTTGCCTAATAAAAATGTCCTATGCTGATCTTGCCTATGTCTTGCCTCGAATCTGGATTCAGTCATTTCTCTAAGAAGCTGAGTTCTCTGCCTTGGTGGATGGTATCTGGGTGCTTGAGATGCTTACTACTGCTAGGCTCACACTGCTTCTAAGCTTTTACAGAGAGAGCTAGAAGATAAGTGCCACTTATTTATTTTTATCAGTACATGTTTGCAGTACATAATGTTCATATTCCTTGTGTGGAGTTAGCACAGGCACGTAACACATCTTAGTTCCTTTTTTATCCCCCTCTCCTCTCCTCCCTCCATCTCTTGATCCTCTTGCCATCTAAGAAAAATCTATCTCCTTACTTCCTATTATCTATTTGTTATTTTGCTCTTTGTATTTTGGGTTTGTCATATGAAGGAAACCATGAGATACTTAAGCTTGCGTGTCTGATTTATTAATTTCATGGATTGATGATTCATGGATTTGTGATGCTTATTTCCATTTAAAATTTAACATTCTAGGTATTATATTTCTTTGATTTTTTTTTCTCTTTTACATTAAAAATCTTGGTTCTTAACATTAACAAATAACTTGGTTTGTCTTACAGGAGATATAAAAAGTTTCAAAATAGCTCTATTAATATTACTTACCGGAGGCTGGAGATTTAGCTCAGTGGTAAAGTGCTTGCCTACCAAGTACAAGGCCCTGAGTTTGATCCCCAGCACACACCCCATTACTTCCTGAATGAAATGTAAAATTTAACATTTCTTCATACTTTTTTTAATCTTGAGATTATATTGTCCTAGAATATGAAATCTAAGCACTATGTTTTAAAATTTCTTGAAAGAGGGCTGGGGATTCAGCTCAGTGGTTAGAATGCTTGCCTTGCAAGCACAAGGCCCTGAGTTTGATCCCCAGCACCAAAAAAAAAAAATAAAATAAAATAAAATTACTTGAAAGAGCTGTCTATGTGTAGTGTGTTACTAACACGATACAAAGAAGGGGGATTGTTTTCAAATATTAGAAATTATTTTTCTCTCTTCTTTGTTTTTGAATACGTAAAACACCTGATGTTTAACATGATGTTATAGCTAAAACTATGTAGTAAGACACAGTCAGAGAAGTCTTGCTGCCCTCTCTGTTCCCCTCTCCTGCCTAGAGGTAACTTTTTGGATTTTTTTGGGTAGTACTGGGGCTAAACACAGGGTTAATCTACCACTGAGCTACATTCTCTTTATTTTATTTTGTTTTGAGGCAAGATCTTGCTACATTGCCCCAGATGGCCTTGAACTTGTGATCCTCCAGCCTTAGCCTCTCGAGTAACTGGGTTTGTAAGTGTATGCACATACCATAATTAACTTTTTAAATCAGTTTTTTAATGTGCCCTTTTTGTGATTCATTGTATGAGAAAATAAGTCTATAACTGTATTTTTCCCACTTCTCCATCTTCTTTTATTTTTTGTCGTGCAAGCACTCTACATTGACCTATAACCCCAAT
Source organism: Hystrix cristata (assembly GCA_004026905.1). NCBI lineage: Eukaryota > Metazoa > Chordata > Mammalia > Rodentia > Hystricidae > Hystrix > Hystrix cristata. The sequence continues at coordinate 110,364 of PVJO010000016.1, forward strand.
CCTTCCCACTTCTTACAAAAATATTTTTTCTCTCTTTTAAAATTCATGGCAGAACACATAAATCTTCCATACATTTTTTTATATTTAATAGAATGATGATATTTAATACTTTATATTTAATAGAATGGTGCTAAAAATGAAGGCTCAGGAGTCAGCCTGGCTGAGTTCAAATTCTGTCAGAATTGTTAACTATGTGATCTTGAGTAAATTATATAACCTCCCAAATCCTCCATTTGCTAATCCAAAACTGGAGAATCTATCCCACAAGGTTATGTGAAGATAAAAAGAAATCCAATTAATAAAGATAAACCTTGGCATAGTACTTGACATATAAAAGTGCTCAAAAATGTTAACTATTACTTCAATTATGATTATTACTGTAGTTGTTGCTTTTACATTATCAGGGGTTGATTCAGGCTATCTTCCTTTCTACCTCTTAGCTCCTTCATATGGTTTCTATGTTTCACAATCCACTTGAAATTGCTTTAAATTCACCAACAATCTTACCAGGCTAAAGCCATTACCCTTTCTCAGTTCTCATTTTTTTTTTTAAACTTTTCAATTACATTTAACACTGAATTGGTCTCCAAAACAACTCTCCCTGTTTTTTCTCTTTACTTGGTCTTCCTTCATCTCTTTTAAATGGCTCTTGTTTCTATCCTAACTATGAAACTACCACAGTCTATTCTGGAACTTTGCCTTCCTTTATCTACAATGCTTCCCTCACAGAACTAGAGTATCACTTTTTTATGTATGTCTGATCTGCTTTATTCTTAGCTGGACAATGTTAGATCTTTTCTGAAATCTTCTCATTAAGTGTCTGTCTCAGGTATGCCTTTAGTCACTCCACTGGAGAGAGAACACTCTGACCTACGATGTTCTGTTCACAGATCCTACAGAAAATCTAATGAAAATGAAACACACATACAAATGCACACACAAGATGCTGCATGCAACTTTAAGAGGGGCTACTGAATCTTAGATTTAATGCCAGCTTAAGAAACTCTGCCCTGGGGAATTCTGTGTTACTTAGAATTTTAATAAAAATTTCCAGATTTGCCAACTATGTTTGACCTTTCAATATTTACTTAATTGTCTATCTATATAAACTTTCTGCCACAGCAGTGTTATTGAGAGAGTTTATCTTTTTAAAGATTACATTACCACTTCCTAGGACACTGTAGCTATCATCTTGCAATCACTTAACCTCAAATGTCAAGCGTCATCTCCTACCAACCTCTAAATTAAGTATAGCTGAAGTCTCAAAAAATAGGTTTCAAAGCATACAGATTTTTGTTTTAAAGATCATTGTGTTCATCCTGTTCTTGTATGTAGTTACAGGATAGTGCCTGATGCATAATAAATGCTTGTGAAATGTTATCTGCTATCATCCTCATCCTCATCACTGCTTAGTGGCATCTGTGGCCTCTCTCCCAGGGACAGAGGCAACCTTCCCAGAGTCTCATCAAAGTGGGAAAACCAAGCCAGCTGAGTTTGCTTAAGTTTCAGGGATGTTGAAAACTTCGCATGGCTGTTATCAAATTTCATATTCTTTAGTCGGAAATTATTAGCATTCCCAGCATTGGAGCTGAATGGTGGTTCAAAAGATCAATACTTTGCAAGTTTAAATACTCAACGTTATATTGAAAGGATTTAATTTGTGATTTCATCATTTCGTAATTTGGGAGTAGAGGCTGATGCCAATTTAACATTCTTAAAACGTCTGTCTATCTAGCTACCTATTTATGGGATGCTGGGGATCGAACTCAGGGCCTTTTGTTTACTAGGCAAATTGCTCTGCCACTTGAGCTAAATCCAGAACCCCTTAAAATGTCTTTTTAAAGACTTGGATAATTAAATCCTGGTCGTAGGTTACTAATCCACAAATCTGTGAAGATTTCACATTTCTAAACACTAAATTTGAAGAAAAACAAAGTGTTTTCAGGAATATAACCACTCTGAAACCCTCATTTGTGCTCTTCAAAATATTTTGAATATTTGTTTTCAATTTCCACATCTAGATTTCTATGTTTTTTTCCCTAATAGTTTTTCTCATTCATCTGTGCAAATGTTATGTGAAATACAACTTCATATTGTAGATCAGAATTCTAGTATTTGTCTACTTAGCATCAGGTAGTCCTAGATAAAACACAACTAAGAAAGGAAAATCTAAAATAAAAACCTGAAAAAAGTTTTCAGCACATTAATATATTTACCATCTGACTTGTACATTGACAGACGATGAATTAGGTATCTGATCTGTACTTAATTAGAAGAATCTGGGTTATCTTAATTTGATATTACATTATAATAGAATTTATAAAATTACAGTGAACCTTGAGATATTTATATAAAGCTACAGATTAAGAAACACTTTGTGTTATTCTATTTGTTTCTGTGAGCACATAATCATTTCAAATTGTGTGGTTGACAAAAATTAAGGAAATTGTTGCTTGTGATATGCTTTGGCAATTTAATTGTGCTTTCAGCAATTTCCCTACATTAGACTGTTCCCATCTGGTAGTCTCTGAATCAGTTCTTCAAGCTATGTGGAAGTACTGAAGCAAATCATGATCTTCTGAGACGTAAAGTGAGTTTTTAACTACATAGTCAAAATTTTTAAAGATTATTTACAATTGACTTTCATGACTATACGTTCAGGAACAAGCAAAAGCAAACATGTCAAACTTTTCTAAAATTATCTGAAACTATCACAGAGAAGCCAATACAAAGGTTATAACATAGTATATGCTGATAGTGGCAGATGATTTTTTTTTTTTTGAATGAAAGGAGGTTCCAAAATATAGTAGAAATAAGTTCTAGAGTCAGACAAGCCTGATTTTGAATCCTGGCTTTATTTCTCACTGCTGCATTCCCTTGAGTATTACGCTAGCTAATAAACTCCAAGTTTTGTTCTTGGTGAGAGAGTCAAAACTTAAACTGTTCTGCATGTGATTTCTAACTAGATGCCAAAAACCCTCAGAGGGAGTTTTATTTCTGCATTGGCCTCTATGCGATAATTAATTCTGCTTCATGAGATTATTGTGCTATCCTCAGCGTTTCACAAGACTACCAGTTATCACACTTTAGGAAAAAAACCTAAAACTTCCAATTTAGAAATATTTAATAAGGGAAATCAAGGCCTGTAAATATAAACATGTACAAAGATCGTAATTTTTGGCCCAGTTTCTGTATATGTGGTACAGTTCTTTCACTTCAGTTATTATCAGAATAAACTCAGTTACATATGAGTGATGAGCACACTAGCACAGGCCTACACAGGGCTCTCAACTGTGCTGTCTTCAGGTCAGTCTCAAAGTACAATGTTTTCTCCCTCATGGAGTCAAATTAAGGAGGAAAGTTAAATTACTGAGTTTAAAGAGTAAGAGTCATCTATTTATTGATAATTCAACAAATATTTGAATGACTTCTTTGTGCAAGGTGCTTGGCACTTTGTCCTCATGATACTTCTATTTTAGTGGAGAAAAAGATGATAAGTAAACAGATAAAAATGATAATTACAGGGTACAGTGAATGCCAGGGCAACAGTGTGATCTACTGGAAACTACCTGGGGGGCCACCCTCGATAGGCTGATCATGAGTGGCTTTGCTAGGGAGCTAGTATTTCAACTGGGGAGAAAGCGCTCCAGGATGAGATACAGCACATGGATGAAAACAAGGCAACCAATGAAGCGAAAGCACAAAGAGCAAGGAAGAGGAGAAGACATTTGATGAAAGTGAATCTGAAAAAGTTGTCAAACTAATCAAACATTTACAGGTCTAAAGAAGAAGTCTGTATTTTAAAATATTGAGAGACCTCTTAAGGGCTTTAAATTGGTGGGATGCCTCATATACTTTACATTTTAAATGCACTTAAAAATAATCTAAAACTGAACTCCCTACTATAAGTCATAGAATTCCAAATATTACATAAAAAATTTAAGCACATCTAAGGGAAGTCTTGATAGCTGATACAGAAATGCAATTCACTTCCTAATGCAAACAAAGCAAAGAAGTTTGTCTTTAATGCAAATAAATTTATAATTTATATGAGAAAAGAAGGTTTAATAGTAAAAACATTCATGGGCACTTTAAGACAATCATAGAAGAGATGTCATTAACCAATACTGGCTCGAAGACAAGATATTGTCTGATAGGGGTTGGGGATTTAGCTCAGTGGTAGAGCACTTGCCTAGCAAGAGCAAGGCCCTGAGTTCGATCTGCACCACCACCACCACCAAAAAAAAAAAGAGATACTGTCTGAAACACTATAAACTCTTCTAATATACTTCTGGAACAATAGCTAGGTTTTCTTATTTTATTTAATAATATTGCATTAACTATTCCAGAACTGTTTTTCAGGCATAAATTAAAAAAAAAAGTTAACTGAATAGTCTGGAAAAGTGCCCATACTCATATTTAATAGTACCAGATGATGGTAATGTCATCCCAATGGTATTAAACATTCCAGACAATTTCCCAAATAGGTATTTTCATCCACATATTTTTGTCATTTCTACAGGACCTCAAAGTCTGTTGTGAATTATTTCTGAGTAATGAGTTTGACTGGACTGATAAATGAGTCACTCTAAACTGAACCACTGATGTGTGTTATTTATTCATTTTATGGTAGTGTTATAATAATATTTATAAATGCAATCTGGTCACACTTCTAACACGTTCTTTACACAGATAAATACATACAGATAGCTATTTTGATATGCAATTATTTCCTAAGAAGGAAGGAAATGTAGTCTAAACACTATGGTTTACTAAACCATGCAGTTTTTAGGAATCAGGATTCAAATGTCAAACTTAGAAAACAAGATACTGATAAAGAAAGCAGATTTGTTAATTTTAACATTTTGGTTTCTATACAGACATATACTAAAGATATCCACATCTTTAGCAAATACTTGAGTTCTAAGACATTATCATTATTCACTCATAAATCAAAGGGTAATATATATATAGTTTTTATTTTTTAATTGAGTCCTTAAGTGAGTTGAAAGAATGAAGCCATGCTAGATTGGTTCATTCAGAAATGCACACAGGAACCCAAAAGTATGGACTGAGTTGTGCTGAGCAGGATCAATTTTTCAATGAAGCACTTGGTATAAAGTTAGCTAAAAAGTAAACCAAGGTCGTTGGGTTAACAAGTTCATGGAAAATCTGACCCTTTAGTTTACTAGCCAGTGGCCTGACTATGATAGATATTTACTCTATCTATCATAGTCACCAGTCAGTAACAATGACAATATGAAGTTACTTGTCAAAAAGGAGAAAAACTGAAAGGGAAGGGCTAGGTGGAAAAAATAGAACTCTGACCATCTGCACAGTCAAAGAGATCAAAGAGGACAGTTAATTCAGTGATAAACATATTACAAGGGTAGACTATTTCTGTAGTAAATTACTGTTCTCATTTCTTTACTCCCTCCCCATAAGAAAATAACTTATCTGCGCCCTCTGTCACGTGACCTTGCAATGTCTCTCAGTAAAATAGATGGTGTATATCCCTTCCTCTTTGGTCTTGGTCATGGGGAATGCATATGGCTTGATTTAATATATGGTATGTCTACCATCTACCATGAGAAGAATCTGTCCAGAATGAGACATATGGCACAGCTGAACCAGACTGATGGCCCGAATGAAGCTATAGACAAAAACTATTTGTTGATATAAACCACTGAATTGGGGAGGGCTGTTATATAATATTACCACAATAGAACAATGAATGGTATAATTTCTATATTGGAAAAAAGTTTGCTTAGCTAAAAAACTAAATATAATTGTGCAACAAAATCTTTGAACATTTTTGCCACACAATTTGTGATATTTTATGTTCTTTAACTCTTACACACACTTGTATTATTTTTACATATCTCAATGACATCTTAAAATATCAAAACCAATTGGCCTTGCAGAATATTTGGTTGGAAACTGCTCATGTAGACTGTATTCATTATTGGTTCCATTTTACAAGATGACGTACAAAAGACAAGTCCAAAGTTTCCTCTCAGAAAGAGGTCTCCTGATCACTTCTTTGAAGCCAGTTTACCCACTGCCTCCTGTTTATTTCCAGGTTCAATGCTGGGAAATGGGCACAGCTAATTATTAGGCAGGTTTCTAGAGAATGAATTATGATTCACTTCTAGAAATGAAGGAAGATAAAAGGCATCTAGGGGTTACTTATGGCTAACTCTTAAATTAAGGGAGTAATTAGAAAAGCTCCACAACAACACTGACTAATGTTAAAAACATTGGGTTCTGTTCTCAGCTGTGGGGCAAATCACTTAGTCATAATTTTATAGGCCTCAGTTTCTAAATATATGTAATTAGTGTAATCTCTAGGGTTGCCTTTTAATTCAATATTAATACTTCAATGGATATCAGCTTTGTATAAAAATGTGACTTCAGATTTCCCCTTGGTTTGTTTTTATCTCATCTTTTGCCTCGTAATTTCTAGTACAAAAATCACTAGGGCACTTGTTTTAGAGCTGGACAAAAGTTAGATGTATTGCCATGGCAGCTCTGAAACCGCTTTTCACTTAGCAGTGAGGCCAAAAACACAGAATCCCAGGTGGAAAACGACTGAGTGCTAGAAGCCAGAAGATAATAAATCCAAAAGGTCCACTGGAAAGACAAAATGTAAATGGCTTCAGTTTGGGCAGTACTGGGGGATCTAATACAAGCAGGAAGGCCTGTGTCTCTACCAAAAGTTGTGTCAGAAACCAAGATCTGACACTTCACAAAGCTAGCAGCAGTGTGCCAAAACATGAGTACACAGAGGGACGGAAATACAACCCAATGAAAGAACATTATGAGGTTGTAGAGCCCTGTAGTTATTTAACAAATGTCTGTTTAACAAAAGAAAGAGAAGCTGACAATGCTTATGAAATCTGCTGATCTTAAGAAAATAGTGAATATAAGGACAAAGTAGTGTAATGGATATTATATAAAAGGAAAATAATATACAAAGGAGAGGAGTACCAGAAAGAGGGAAGGGGGAAAAGCAGGAAGGGAAAAAACGGAAAGAAAGGGGCAAGGGAAATCATGGAGAACTGTAAATAAACCTGCTGTAAATAGGGATGGAGGGAACAGAAGGGGGGGGAGAACCAAGAGACACCATTTACAGGTACAAAACAAACATGTTAAATGTGACCAATATATGGACAATGTACCAATACATGTTCTTGGTTAAAAAATAAAAAATTAAAAAAAAAAGAAAAGAAAATAGTGAAGATGATCCTGAATAACAGATGAACAGGTGTAGTCTTGAATGAGGTTTTCCTTTGTGGCCTTTAAAAGATTCATGTTCAGCAAAAGGACATGACTTCATATAGTTGGTTTACAGATTTGACTCTTACATTAAATGATGTCTCCAGGTGGTTTAAGTGGTTAGTCTTGCACCACACACATGGTTAACCAGGAAAGAGATTAGCATGGGTTTCTAATAATTACCCTTAGAAAAGCCCAACACATTATTATCCTGAACTGCTGACACATAAAGCCTGAAACAAAATACCCTAAGATACAGTTTAGTATCGTTTTCACTAATCCTTAAGTTTTTTTTTTTAAGCTAGAGTTTAAACTAATAGTGGTAAGATCAACAGAATTTAGTATATATCTTACTCTGTAACCTTAGTTTAAAGGTCCAGACCTATCAAAGTTAGGAGATGGCTCTAAGGCTTGAAAAATATTAAAAATCCTATATTCTCTGGTAAGTTTTGTTTCTATAGATTTCAGACCAGGAATTTTCTGACCACCTTATTATTGTTGTTGTCTACAGCTTCTTGCACAGTTTCTGACCTATCTTTTTAATCAGTCTTTCTCATCTTGTTCCTTCCTCCTCTTGAAGAAAGAAATAATTTAATAATAAATCCACTTTGCTTTTCAGGAATTTGTTATTAGTTACTATTTATCTAATTATTACAAGAATGTTAGTAAAAATTATGATTCTCTCATAATGTTGATTATGTAATTAAGAATTGCCATTCTAAAGTTTAATAAATATCTTAGGCATAAACATCTCATAGTTAAAGAATATTCTTAAAAATATCCTAGTAAAGTTTAACATATCTCATAATTTTGGGGCCTTTTAGAACTATATAAATCCAAGAGGAGCTAAAGCTAAAAGCTTGGGGAAATTCTAGGCTTGTTCTATTTGATAGTTAAAGTCCATCATGCACTAATAGTACCAGCAGTTCAAATAAAATACCTTGTGTGCTGTTCAAATATTTGTGGACCACTGAGTTTTACATAAATAAGAAGGTCTATTGACCACACGAGTTGGAAAAAGCAGTGAAATTTGTTGAGGTCTTTGGATTGGATTTTTTGAAATCTATAAAATTAAGACTCAGTGCCATGCTTAGCATGTCTAAGGCCCTGGATTCAATCCTCAGCATCAAGAAAGAAAAATCAGTGCCAGCTTGGATTTATAATTCACATGCAATGGCTTTATGTTTCCTGAAGAAACTGTCATCATGTAAATGTATGACAAAGATTAAATTCACAGCATTTTAAACTACTATAATTAGGTTGCAATTTATACCCCGAGTGGAATAAAGTTTTATCAAATGCAAGCATTCCCATAATACACAGATATGAGGCAGAAAAGATATGAACAACTGAGAATATGGAGGAGGATTTGGATATGCAGGCTATGGTCAGGGAGAAAGGGAGAGCCAAAGTCAGAGAGATGAGAGGGGTTAGGGAAATGGTGCACTCAAAAGGCAAATCAAAATCAGGGTTTAAAGACCATTAGTCTAAATATTGGGCAAATTACCATAGCCAGAATAAAGCTAAGGATTAACTATTTAATTGCTTGTTTACCAAGAAGCTAATTCAAATTATTTAAATTTTTGTTTGTGAAAACATTTCTAATGTTATACAGAAGTCAAAATGAAAAGAACTTTGCATTATAATAATTTTGATAAAATGGCTATTTCATAAAGTTATGTCTCTACACAGAATTATTAATAACTTTTTTTGAGGTCGTATCTAAGATACAGGTAGATTTTGAGAGAAATAAATACACATATACAAATGTGTTTCTTCTTTATCTTTCTCTCTCCAACTCTTGCTTGTTTAGTTTTATTCTAATAAAAATGAGACTTGCCTGGAAGTGGAGAGACAGGGACATGTATGTAACTCATAATAAAGGAAGTAAGTGTAATTCTTTCGAACCTTTTTTCATATATTTGTTTTACCTGTCAGTTATTCGCTCATTAATAAAATAGTATGTACCTTGATCTCTAGCCTCTTTTATCAACTGCCTACTCACCAACTCCACACGGATATCTGCTGTGAACCTTAAACATAACATACCCCCAAAAGAACTTCTGATCATCTCTCTTAGTTCTGCTCCTTATCTAGTCCTCCGAACACAACAAAAGGTTACTCGAATCTTAGAGTTAATCTTGAGATTTTTCCTATCTCCACAGCCAATCTATCAGCAAATCCTGTGAACTCTATGATATACATCCAGAATTTCATCAGTTTTCTTCATGTTCATCAGTATCTCTCTAGTCCAAGTCACCATTTTCTCTTGCCCAAACAATTACAGTAGTCTTAAAATCAGCCTTCCTCCTTTTATCCTTATATCCCTGTCTCACATTCTTGATCCAGTAAGCCACAGTGATCTTCAGAAACAGTTACATTTCATCGGTCCTAAGAACATAACCCTCCAATGGCTTTCCATATCACTCTGAGTAAAAACCAAAGTTGTTACTATGGTTTAATAAGCTTCTACATGACCTGAAACTGAAAACTTTTTTGATTTACTCAAAAGAGTTTAAGTTTCAAAGTTACATAATACAATGAAGTGTGACTGAACACAGCTCAGACCTAAGATATTTACTCAAATTCATGGTGACTACCTAAAAAACTCAACACAATTATATTCACAAGTTTGCAAGGACAAGCATAGAAGTATGTTTATTTAAAATAGTTCACAGCTTGGGGATTTAGCTCAAGTGGTAGAGCACGTGCCTAGCAAGCACAAGGCCCTGAGTTCGATCCCCAGCAAAACCCCCAACAAAGTCCAAACTAGGAAACAGACCATTAATAGAAGAATGACATACTACAGAATACTATGTAGAAGCTGTTAAAAATGAAATCTACCCTTACATATTTACATGGAAGGTCTCTCTTTTCCAAACTGAGTGCAGTTCCCTATATATAGCCCTTACACCTGATGCTCCTGCAAAATATCTCTGCCCTCCTTGCTATATAAGAATTCCTGCTCATCTTTTAAGACTCATCTCAGAGTATCGCCTCAGTAGAGCCTTTCCTGATTTCTGACTGGGCAGGACAGAATAAAGGAAAAATACCTACATTCTTCATATTCTGAAACTAGCCTGAAACTTCATTCTTAAAATTAATCATTATCTATTCTCTCTTTCCTGCAAATCTAAGGTAATTTATTTGTGTATCACAAGAGCTACTACTAACACAGAACTTTGGCCTTTCCCCTGTGTTCTTAAGCAACGTTACTTGGAAATGTGTTGCAATGAGGACTAATTTTTTTTTTTTACAGCTTTAATAAGATACACAACAAAACATACAGGTCCTCTATTCAAATTTTACACTTTATATTTAAAAATATATTGTACTTGTGCATGTTTTCTAGTAAATGTACAAGAACAGTATATTTTTAAACAAAAATAAAACACAGTTTGAAAACTATCAGTGTGATTGCTATAAGACAGAACATAAAGGAAGTAAAAGCAATTATCCTATTTACACATCTATCTTAAAATACTTCCTCAAGAAAGTCCAAAGGAGTACCGTATTATTACAAAATGGGGGACAGGAGAGAAAAGAAACCTACATTAACCTCAATCTTATGAAGTGTTAAAAAAAAAAGACTTGTAGGATTTGATTAATATTTGTTAAATAAATACAAATTTCTGATTATTTAGTAAATTTTTCAACTGGCTATCATCCCAATCTTTTATTTTGAACATATTCTGAATGGAACTCATTACTTACCTACTTCCTTTTGTTTCCTCATTCCTGTTCATGGTACCAGTTCTCCCCTATAGTTATCTTTTATTTTGTCATATTCTGCAGTGTTCTTGCTCTTACTTGTAATTTCATCACTGCGAGTTCACACTCAGATATGATTTCCTGCTTCTATGCAATCTATCCAAAACTTTTAAGCTAGCCTCATGGTGTTTTGGTACGTGTAGTATACAGTACAAATGTGTCTTAGTTTGAACTCAGACAATGACAAAAAAACTAGGTCTACTTCATCATTTTAAAATAATTTTTATTAAGGTAACCAACAACAGCCATTAACCAAAATCACTTTAAAGCTTATATATTTCTCAGTAAGCCTAATTATTATCCATAACTAAGCCTAGCTTTTTTTATCTCCAAAATCTTACTGGAATGCTAGTGTAATCTTGGAAATTCTCTGGTTATGAAACACCTCTCAGGAACTATGTTCATTTCTGGCATTGCAAATCAGTTAAGTTATTCAAGAATTTAACTCTGCTGTTTTCTCAAATAGTAGAAAAAGATAATGACTAGATCTTGGAACTATAACAGAGTATAAATACATCATGGCTATTCTTCTGCACTAAGGTCTATTTTTCTATCTTTTTCCCTTTTCTGTTAGCGCAGGATTTGCAAATTAGGTGTTTCTTTACATTCTAGCTCCTTCTTTTAGCCTAATATCATAAGTGCAGAGTATTTCAAAAAGATTTTTTTAAACAGGTGGATTTAATTTGAAGCATCAAAATTTATTAATCTGATGTAAAAACCATGAACATATCCTAAAACTGAGGGGAAAGAGACGACAACAGTGAAAATTCAAGTGCTTGGATTTTTCCTAGGGCTACAGCATAACTAAAATTAGAGGAGGTAAAAAGTAGTAACAGCCTAAACTTGATCATACTACAGAAGTCTGTTGTTGCTGGCTCTTATTTCCATTTCCTTCAGCTTTTACAAACAACTGTAATACACACACACACACACACACACACACACACACACACCCCTCTATTTTTACCCCTTACTTTCAAATATAAATACTTACCAGAAAACAACAGGAGTAGATTCTGGCGAATTACCCTACCAACTTCACCAAAAGTTTCAATTAATTTTTTTATAACAGATCAGAAAATAACATAAAGGACCAATACCACTTATGAAACATCAGGAAATAACATAAGGAAATAACATAAAGGACCAATACCACTTATGAAAGAGGCCTTAAGAGAAAGCATCCCTCATCCATCTGTAACATCAGAATTTAACATAAACCTTACTGTAATTACAAAGACTTTCAGCTTATTCCACAGATGAACCGAAATCTCTATCCCCTCCCCACCAAGATCTTGTTGCAGATGGGGAAGGAAGGAGTGTCAGTCTTCTAAATCTTAGAGATTCCAACAGAAAACAAACACAAGGTTTGCTTCAGTGCCATTTATAAGAGCCTTCACCCTGCCTACTTCACGCCAAAGAAACAGTCACGGTCACATTTTAAGCCTCTACTGTTTGGATGTTTGGAACTCTCCAAGGTTCTGACACTTAATGGTGGTCTAGTATCATAGAGAGCAGCACTCAGAAAACCAAAGCCCACAGAAAACTAAATCATAGGTGTAGCAGTCCTTGGCCATTTAAAAATCTTGCTTCTGATATCTCCCATCCCTTCTGGCCTTACTCGGATCATCTGGTCCCATTCCTGGTCTACATCTGCCTCACTGCACACCTTGTACATTACCAATTTCTATCAAATTCCTACAGCATCTGGATTTGTTCTTTTCTTACTTCAACTACTTTCCTACATCCATTATTTTAGAAGTAGAGTTCAATGAATTGTGGGACTGTGACAGAGGCTGAATTTAACCCTGATTTGTTTGATTAGATTAGAGCCACTGCAATTGGAAAAAGCATTTCAAATGTGTAAAGTTTTTCCTTTTCTCTTTCTTTCTTTCCTTCCTCTGTGTGTGTGTGCACATGTGTGCAAGCATGCACGCAAAAGCGCATACTACAAACGGAACCCAGGACCTTCGCAATGACCAATAGCCCAACTCTTGAATTTTTTTTTAAATTTTGAGGCAAAGTCTTGCTAAGATGTGACACTGCCCCAGCTGATCTCAAAGTCGTAATCTTTCTGCCTTTGCTTCCCAGAATGCTGGGATTATAGGAATGTAACAGTACACCTGGCTTCAAATGTGTAAATTCATAAAACCGTTTTCTCTTTCTCCCAGAAAGTGCAATAAAGTCTTCGAGCTAAGGGAGAAAAGGGAAAAGACAGGGTAATATAATAAACAGTAGTAAGGGTTCTCCTCTTAACATGCAGAATCTAAGTAGTCACAGTATTCTGAGCAGAGAAATCAAAAGCAGTCTGTTCTCCCATTTCTCTAACCAGAGCAGTACCAGTGAGAGTTGGGTGGAGGGCTGGATAATGTTTTAAAGGACTGTTGGAATTAATCACAAAAGAACTCTTGGCTTCACTCTCTCTCACACTGTAGCCTGTCCAAACCTGCTGCCCTAAGCTTTTCCTGTGGTGAAAAATGTTCAGAAGACATGATTTCCTCCAAGAAACTTTGAAAGTCATTCAAAAAGTGTTTTACAAGAAAATGAGGAAAAGGCAAAGTTATACAGAATTAGCTCAAACACCAAGCTGATTAAAGAACAGAAACTTTATGATATCTTAAAATAAGAACCTAATAACCCAAACTTAAATCAGTGACACAAACACTGGGCACTATAGTAATTTTATATAGTTGTGACTTACTGGTGTATGTAGGTGGTTGTTTATATTGCTCACTGTCATAAGCAAAAGGTACAATTAATTGTGGTCTGTAAGCTTGTGTAATTGCCTGTAAGTTTGTGTAATTTTGGATAAATTTTAATAAAAATCTAAAAAAAAAAGAGGAACTTTGATTTTATTTCTTAGGAATTTTGTACACACTGCACAGAAAGTGGAAGGCAGAAGGTATTATGCAGTGTTTTCCAGAGAAAACAGAGGCCTGGTCTTGGCCAAGGGTTTCCCTCCACTTCCTCCCTGGAGGGGTCATATCACAGCTGGAACACAGGCTTTGGAGTTAGATTACCCGGGTTTCAATTTGAGTGTCAGCATTCATTAGCTGTGTGACTGTAGGAAGGCTACTTTTCTGTGCCTTGGTCTCAAGTGTAAACCAGAGATGATAAATACATCTACTTCAAAAAGTTTTATGAGGATTAAATAATTAGGGTTAAACATTTAAAACAAATCCCAGCGCAGGGTATCATCAATTTCTGTCAACTCTTTCAAAATTTACCCTGAAGTTGACTGCTTACTACCACCCACATTGTAATTTCCAGAGTCCAAGTCACCATCATCTCACGCCTATACCATGGCACTGCCCTAAGCAGTCTCAGGCTCTACTCTGGTCTATTCTCCAAACAGAAGTCAGAATGACCACTGAAAAACTGAGTCACACCATGTCACTGCTCTGCTCAAAACTCTGTAATGCCTTTCACTCTCACTCAGCATAACATCTCATTCTTATCATAGTCTATTCTGTTAGGCCCTACATGATTTTAACCACTCCTTATCCCTCCCCAGCTTTCATCAGTCACACTGAATTTCTACTTCAAAGTCTTTGCACACCTGCTGCCTATGCTTAGATGCCTACATTGTGTGACTGAAACATATGGTGAGTGTTTATAAATTTTTAAAAAATTATTACAGTAAAAGACACATTGCCAGTAATTCCCCTCAAAATGCCCCCCTCACTTTAAACACACTTATCTCATCATTCTTGCCACTTTGTGAAGCAGTTCTGAAGTCTTCTTTCTTGAGTGTCTTTGATTATGCTGTTGTGGCTGTTTCCATGTCCTGAACTGATTCAAAACATTTACCTTTCATGGCCATTTTGATTTTGGGGGAGAGCCGGAAGTCATGGAGTGCCAGATTTGGTGACTAGGGTGGACGAGGACACACTACCCTGTTTTTACTCAACAGAAATTGCAGTAAATGGTTGATCTGAGAGGTGCGATCAAAGAATGATGAATGTTTAAATAAAATAATTTATTGTAGTTAAAGACACACTGCCATTAATCCCCTTCGAAATTCTCTCTTCCCCCTCACTTTGAACACACTTACCCCACTGTTCTTGGTATTGTGTCTTTACTGTGCTAAGTTATTTTTTAAAAAACATTAACTGTATTTTCTGAATCCTCCTTGTACAGTGTTTTCTTCCTAATTTAGTTCAAAACTCTCTGCTTAAATCCACTCCAACCACTGACCCACAGACTCTACATTTACCTTGCTTTACTTTACTTTTTAGCCCTTTTCACCACTTTATATTTTCTATATTTATTTCCCTCTATCTTAAGATTTAAACAAAATGCAGGAAGACAAAGATTTTGAACTTATTTTTCTATCTCCTCAATCTAAAACAGTGCTTGGCATACAATAAATGCTTGACAAACATTTGTTGAATTGATGAGTGAACAACTATTTGCTATTATCACCTCATCTAAGAGGACTTTTTTTTTTTCTTCTCTTTGCAGTACTGGAAATGGGACCCAGGGTTGCTCTGCCACTGAGCTACATCCCTAGCCCCTTTATAATTTACAGACAGGGTCTCACTAAGTTGCCCCGGCAGGACTTGAACTTGAAATCCTCCTGCCTCAGCTTCTCAAAACATTGCTAAGATTACAGGCATGCACTGTGTTCAGCTTGTGACATCTTTTTATACCAAATTATTCTAACAGCTTCCAAAGAGGATTTTAGGCTACTGATCTCTTCCATCTCCAGTTCATTCTATATATTACTAGATCTCTTTTACTGAAACGTTGCTTTCATAATGTTATTCCTCTGCTCGAGAACATTCCTCCTGGACCTCATCAATTCCCCAGTGTGCTCTGCAAGATGTGAATGTATGTCTATAACAAGAGAGACTGGGTGATTAAAACAGTTTGGAAAACAAAGGAATAAAATGATGATTTACTACAGAAATCTTAGTCCTTACTTTACCAATGTGCAATACGAATCTCCAGGAGAAGGATATAGTCCCCTCTGTTTGTCAGTATAAAATCCTCTCTGAAGGAACAGGGCAAGGACTGCATTCGTGGAACATGCTATAAAAAACACTGGCCTGCAGAAGGATCTAAACCCATTTCCAAAAGTGTCCATCAGGGCTCTAGGTAAAACTGAAAAGAAGACAGTAGTCTTTGGTGCCTTCTTGCTTTCTAAACTCATCCATCTTTTATATTCTTTCTTTCTCTCTTTCTTACCAACAAGGCTTATTAAGATATCAGTCGGGCTGGTAGTATAGCTCAGTGACCAAGCACTCGGCTAGCATGTGCAAGATCCTAGGTTTGATCCTCGGCATCACAAACCAACTAACCAACCAACCAACCAACCAATCAGTCCACTTCACACTGCAAGTATTTTGGGATATATTTTTGATAACTGGGCTTTCTAGGCTTCTAACCTACTTCCGTTTTCTTTTTGGTCATCTCTTTCTTCAGTGTTTTGCTTACACACTATACCACATGGAGCACAAGATACTCAATATTTTCATCTTAATAACTGATGTGCATAGGCTCAGCAAGATATATACCCTGCAAAGTACGACTCTCCTTTGTAGAAATTACTTCTGAAAACTGTACCAGAAATAAGGTTGGATACTAAATCTATTAGGTTCAAGCTTTGGAAAATTTATCCTTACTGGTACTACATGATATGCTCATTGTGAGCAAGGGACTGTCCCTAAATGATATTCCACATATTGCAAAAATTTAATGTGACTGGCTACTCCATAATTTTTATGACAATAGTAAGATGCACTATTTACTAAAATCAATGCATTCATTACTGAAAATCTCTGAGGGAGTACTCTGTCCACAAGAATTTAGAAGATGGATACAATATATCCATCATATATATCCAATATATCCAGAAGGGTCAGCTAGGCCCTTCTGGAGATTTCCTGCTCACAATACAAAGTGGCCATGTTTTGTATAATACAAACACTATACTAGTCAGTTTCATGCTACTATAACAAAATAAATGATATAAATACTTAACTTATATATAGAAAAGGTTTATCTTGGTTAGAAGTTCTAGTCCATAACTGAGTAAGCTCATTGTTCTGGGGGCCTCTGACAAAGGATGCACACCATGTGGAAACACTTGGCAGAGGAAACTGCTCACCTTATGGTAGCCGGGAAGCAAAAGAGAAAAATAGGGAGAGAATGGGGTCCAAATATCCCCTTAGAGGGCATGCTTCCAATAACCTAAGAACCTCAAAGTTCTACCACCTTTCCAAAGCACTAACCAAGAAGCCAAGCCTTTAATACATGGTACCTCCAGAGGGTTCTTATTCCAAACCGTAGGATACACTACATACTAAGTATGCATGCATGCTACACAGGTACATACCAGACCCAAAGATAATTATAGTAAACTGTCTTTCATCCTGATAGAACTCTAATTTTGTTCAGGTGAAATTCCTGAAATATTTTTCATTTTATTTTATTTTATTATTATTATTATTTTTTTGGTGCTGGGGATCAAACTCAGGGCCTTGTGCTCCCAAGGCAAACACTCTAACCACTGAGCTAAATCCCTAGCCCAGTATTTTTCATTTTAAAAGAAAAGCTTGTACATCAATGTGCGTGGAAATATACTCTTAGGAGGTCCTTGTCTGTCTTACTTTTCTCATTCCTGAGACAAAACACCTGACACCCAAAGTTAAAGGAGGAAAGGTTTATTTAGCTCATAGTTTGTAGAGGTTTCAGTCCATAATTAGCTGGCTCCAGCGCAAGGTGGCATGGCAGACAGGTATCGCAGAAGAGAAACAGTTCATGGCAGGCAAAAGGCAGCAAAGCAAGAAAGGGACCTTAGCAGCTTCTTGCTACTGGGATTAGGGTGGGCACCAAACCAATCAGTGGATTAATTTAGTCATCACACACCCTTAATGCCAGTATCACACATTCTAGATCCAGCCACCTCTGAAAAAGCCTCACTGCATGAGGCTTTGGGGGGACATCTAGACACTAGCCATAACGTTCCCCAATCAGTAGAGTACCCCCTTCCATTCTCTAGGCATGTCTTCATTTACCACAGAGGAAAATGACCTCAATCCTAACTCCACAGATGGGCCTGATTACTTAGGATGTCCTACTCCCCTTGCCAGTGATGGATTTAGGAATAATATATTCTGGTGGCTTCTGTCTCTCACCAACAGAGATTATTAACCCAAACAGATCTCTACTGGCAAACCCAGCCAACAAAACCTGAGGGGAAATGTGCTCATTTTCAGGGCAGACTTTAGGAAAAAATATACCACTTCTGAGAAACCACCACAGGAAAAAAAATGGCCATTTTCTGTTATCTCTAGATGTGATGCTTAGACATGCATAGCCATTTTATTAATATTAAAGCTAACATTCAAGGTGGCAAAACAAAGGGACGCAAACAACCTGATTCTTGACAAAACCATCAAGTCTCCAATCAAGTAACTCTAAAGGATGTTCTTCCTCTAGATTTCTTATTATAAGAGACAATACATTTCCTCGTGTCTCCAGCAATTTAAGCCAGGTTTTATTACCTGTAATTGAAAAGCTGCTGGATTAGAAAGGACATTGTGACTTGGATAGAAAATTGAGTTGAATCAGGTTTTTTCTTTTACAAAAATGAGAGATAAAGAGTCAAGTTCTCATAAGTTATGAGAAACTGAATGGAAAAGAGTATATAAAAACCAGGAACTCGTACGAGCCATTGTTTAAAATAAAAATAATAAAGCAGATAGGGGAAGCCAGCTAGAAAAGAAAGATCTTTATGTGGCAAGAAGCAAAACAGCCATTAGAAAACAAGATTCTCTTTTAGAAAGACATCTTGGTATGCTGGAAGGGGTGGATGGGGCACATGCCACCCCATCCTGGCCCCTGTACCCACTTGGTGGGCCTGGCTCAGCCACAGTCAAGGCTGTTCTCATCTTCAATAAAGACGAGAAGTAGAGGCTCTCCCAAATTCTACCAGTCCTACAGTGAAGATACACAACAGCAAATCATCAGGGAGCCTTCCATTTGGCGTCAAAGGGAGATGAAAATGTAATTTCTTAGAAGGAGGATTATGAATTACAGGATCTGACAACAAATTGATTTATAGACATTATGCAACACTATATATTTTGTCTTTCATGTAGATTCTTCACAAAGTGCATTTTAGATCTAATTCAAGTATTTGTGCAAACATCAGATAAATGTTTTGAAAATGTCTGTGAACAGAATTTAACTTGCCATGGAGACAAAGTTCACAATATTCTTGTGGAAATGGTGACACAGGGAATGGTACTGGAGACCAACGTGAGTGACTTTGTTGCACAAATTGATGGCAAAATAAACTGATGAAATTTGAGGCTGGCTTAGCAGGAGCTCCAGCATGTGCTGTATCACCTATAAAGAATATAGATCTTCCTGAGATTTCAAGAAATATTAACACTGGTGACATGACTGTTGAAGTGCCAAACTTACCCTCTTTTAAATAAAATATTAAAAAGGCCGCTCCCGGGTAAAACTCGGGGTGAGGGGGAAGTCATCTACGTTTACCATAAAGCAAAAATAGAGGACAGTTTTAACTTTTGCTCTTGGATTTAAATCAAGCTACTGTATAGAAGTTGTATAAAATCAAATACGGAGGTTCACTGTTGCTTTTCTTGCTCAGTGATTTTAAAGAGATTAAATAGTACCAGTGTGATTTTTGTCTTTTAAAAATTATATTCATATGCCCACGTAAGGCATGCTTAGATGTATTGGCTATTACAGTATTTCAAAAAGATTTTTAAAAATTATGTACAACTCAAAATGTTTGTGTTCTCTATGGATCACAAGTGCAACATTCTTTAACTCTTTCTGCTATTTGTCACAATTGTTAAAGAACCAAGTATCTATTGCATGAAAACATTATGACCTTTTCCTTTTAGTTTAACTGGATTTCTATAGCACCTTTCTGTTTGCCTGATACCTACTTTAGCAATAACATTTTTTAGTACTCCTGGCTCAAAGAGTAAATAAAAGTATATTTTATCAGTGTTAAAAAGATGAAAGACACCTTCTAGCTTTTAGCTAAGCTACATTTCTTACCCTTGAATTATCATAAGACATCACTATAACCTTATATTGTACCGTATTTTTCTTCATGAGAGGTTGAGTGTGTGCTCTACCACTTAATTAGGGTATACAAGGAGAGATGGAAGGGCAAAAATCAAACTGCAAATGAAAAGGGGCCAACAATAACTGAGGACTGAATAAAGAATGGCTGCAATGATAGTAAAATTTAACAAAGACTATGAAAGTAAATCAAAAGTGAAGAAAATATATATTATTACCAAACAATCCACTCAAAAGGAACACACTACTAAGTGTCAAAGATGTGCCACAGATAGCAAAAAGGTATCCAGATCAAGCAGCAGATTTTCAAATCCTCTCGTGACACATTTCCACCTTTCACTTATGATTATGTTTTTGAAAAAGAGTGCCAAAGCTTGACATTTTCTCTCTGCAGTCTCTCTCCCATCTGGTGCTTCTTTCTTCTACCTCCTCTTCCCCAAATGAATTCTGTCAGTCTTACCCCATATTAGTTCTGACTGTATTTCACTGGAGTTTCTGTCAAGGTAATCATCTATGGCTCCGTTATCTCCCATTTCCAATCAATCTAAGGCAGAGAATACATCATTCCTCTATTTAAAAACTCTCAACAGGTCTTCCATGCCTATGACATTAATTAAGCCCAGGTTACTCCTTAGCCTAGTTAATATACAGAACCTACTTCTATTATACATAGTTCTAATCTGTCTTTTATGCCCTTACTCTCTCTTGCTATTACTGCCCCAGTCTACTATCTGTCCCGCCCCCCATTTACCACAGTCAGTGTGAGCAGCTTTGTTTTCCATATGAACCTCATAATTTTCTAATTTTGTACTTTAGCTCATGCTGTTACCTTCATCTGAAACTTGCCCCCTCCACACATATGCACAATCTAAATTCTTTTCCACCTTTGTAGGAGCAATAGATTTTTAGAAATAGGTGATTAATAGAATCAGCATACGAATGAATCAGAGTAGAGATATGCAAAATTATTTTGGGGACTACAAAGTCAGCTGTGCCAAAAGAGAAATAACATGTACCTGCCAAAAAAGAAGTTTATCAGGAAGGACAGCAGCAATTCATGTACTGTAGTTTGCAAAGGTATCAGTCAAGCAGACCATATGCTTTCAGTACCTCTTCAAATTCCAATTCAAATGCCATTTCGTTCGAATAAGCCTGCCTTGCACTTTCGACTTAAGTATTGTTAGATGAATATGTCTGTTATTCCAAAATACTTGATAGCCAAAACAAAACAACAAAAAAGGAAACCCACATTTTATTTAAAGTATAGTCCAGAGCACTATAAATAATAACTTAGTAGTAATAAATGCTCAGTAAATATATGTATAAATTTATTCGTAGGCTACTGAGAAATAAAAAGGACACTGCACTTTCCTTTTCTATTTTAGATTAAAATAAGGGTTTCTACTCTCTCAGGTGGAAGCTGATTTAGCCAATGATCCAGTTTAGAGAGTGCTATGGTTTGAATGTGTCTCCTCCAACATTCAGGTGTTAGGAGAAGGGGCCTTTACACGGTGGACACATCATGAGGGCTCCTTCCCTCTGAAAGAGAAGAGGCCCTTGTGGAAGCAGCTTCATGGCAGCCTTAGGTCTTTGGCCCTTCTGCCATTCACCATTTGAGGATTCAGCATTCCTTCTCACCAGAGGATGCAGCCCTCACTGGAGGGCTTGGAGCTCCCAGAATCCAGAACTACAAGAAAGAAGATTCTGTTCCTTCTAAATTACCAAGTCTGAAGTATTTTATTTTTATTTATTTTTTTAATGATCACATTCATCACATTTATTTTGTACCTGTACATGATGCATCTTGGTTCTCCCCCCTCTTCCCCACCCCTCCCCTCTGTTCCCTCCATCCCTATTTACAGCGGGTTTATTCACATTTTTCCATGATTTCACTTTCCCCTTTCTTTCCTTTGTTCCCTTCCTGCTTTTCTCCCTCCTCTCTTTCTAGTGCTCCTTTCCTTTGTATATTATCTTCCTTTTATATAATATCTATTATACTTCTTTGTCCTTATTTACACTTATGGTTTCTCATATCAGAGAAGCAATTCAATGTGTACTCATGAGTATCTGATTTATTTCACTTAATAGTATGTTCTCAAGGAACATCTATTTATATACAAATGACTCTAGTTTATCCTTTTTTATGGCTGTGTAGTACTCCACTGTGTAGAAATACCACATCTTCTTTAGCCATTCATTGGTTGTTCGGCATTTAGGTTGTTTCCAAGACTTAGCTATTACAAATTGTGTTGCTATAAACATGGTTGTGCATATATCCCTGTGGTATGATGATTTTAATTCTTCTGGGAAGATCCCCCGTAGGGGAATAGCTGGATCAAATGGAACCTCTAGTTGTAGTTTTTTGAGGACTCTCCATACTGATTTCCACAGTGGCTGGACCAGTCTACATTCCTACCAACAGTGGAGGAGGGTTCCTTTTTCCCCCGCAGCCCCACCAGCATTTGTTACTGGTTGATTTTTCATAAATGCAGTTCTTTCTAGAGTGAGATGGAATCTTAATGTTATTTTGATTTGCATCTCTCGAATGACTAGTGATGTTGAACACTTTTTCATATATTTATTTGCCATTTTTATTTCTTCATCTGAGAAATGTTTGTTCATTTAAGTTGTCCATTTTTGGATTGGGTCTTTAAATTTGGGAGGCTTAATTTTTTTGAGTTCTTTGTATATTCTAGATGTTAGATCTTTGTCTGATGGCAAAAATTTTTTCCCAGTCTGTGGGTTTTCACCCTGCTCTATTGGTGATTTTTTTTGCTGTGCAAAAGCTTTTTAATAGCATGTGGGCCCAAGCACTGATTCTTTGTATCATTTCCTGTGCAGTCTGGGTTCTGTCCATAAATTTTTTCCCTCCCCCTATGTCTTCGAGGGTTCTTCCTATTCTATTCTCCAGTAAATTTAGTGTTTCTGTTTTAATGTTTAGATCTTTGACCCACTTTGATTTGAGTTTACTACATGGTGAGAGGCATGTATCTAGTTTTACTTTTCGGCATGTGGCAAGCCAATTTTTCTAGTACCATTTGTTATAGCAGTAAAAATACACTAAGATAGAGTATAAGTAAATGTGTAATGATAATATATTAAGGGAAAAATAGGAGTTTGTAATAAAAGTCAGAAGAGCGAATGGGAATTGGGCAACTAACTAGCTTACTAGCAACTCAAATTAGAATTTCATACCCTGATATATTTTATTTGGAATGCCAAAATCACTAAAAGTAAATACCATATATTATGTGTAAGCACAATGTAAAACAAAATTTCAGGTCAAGCATTTCAGAAACAAACTGAATGGGCTATTTTGTATTACGAATCACTTATTCCTGTTTTTTTTTTCCATTAATCTCAATGAGTTTCTCTAAAAAGAGACTTTAAAAAATGGTGACAACTACTATGTCAGTCATCCTCAGGGAACAGCGGAAGAGGAACTGACGAGTTATACCTACAGACAGATTAGCCTCAAGTGACATAATAACAAAGACAAAAGAATCCTTGTGTTAAGGCCTTATTGATAACTGAACAAAATTATCTGCATATAAATATGTTTAGAATATCGAACCCTCTTGATAAATTGAAAAAATAACACATTCCCTGGTAAATGAATAACTAGATCCCTTATAAACAGGAAAATAGTTAAAAGCAATATAAATAAGTTCTTGGCCAGCTCTGTCTCGATCCACAGACATGCTATCTTAGTTCAAAAGAGTAATTATCAGTTGTAGAGAGTCAATTCTCTCAATCCTTTAATAAACATTTACAGAGTATCTATAATATGCTGTGGGATAAGCACTCTGCCAGGTACTGGAGATATAAACATAAATAAGAAACACTCTTTGTCCCCAAGGAGTTCAGTCTAGCAGAGCAGACAGACTATAAGCATATAATTATAAAACAGTAAGTATAGCTCTGAGCAGTATGTGTGGGCCATCATGGGAGCACAGTAGAGCAACTCCCACCCAGCCTACTGAGAGGCCTCGCAGGCCACTGTTCCTTCAGTGACATCCATCACTGCCATATTGGCACCACCAAAAGCTTCTATACAGCCAAAAATGCAGCAGATTTCCCACACAGATTTTAAGAAGTCATTAATACAACAAATTGAAATTTAAAAATTACTGATATCCATTGACCTATATAAAGAAGTTGAAGATTTCAGATTTTACTGGTTAGCCAAACTAACCAAGGAAAGATGAAAAAATTGTTTTCAAACATTTAAGCAAAAAATTAAAACTCTCTTTCATAGACTATATCTATTTGAGGCTCAACTGATAAATTACTGTACTGTAGAATACTCCTCCATGTATTCTGATTAACTTTTCTCTCAAAGGAATGATTGCAATGTATTCTGAAATCAGATTTCACACTTAGGAGTACTTTCTAGTGTATCTGCAACTCTCCAGTAAAAAAATAAAACTAAACCCTACTTGGGGAGGGGAATTTTACTTCATGTACTACACAGTCACTTTCTCCATGAAGCTTTTATACACTGCTCCTCTAAAAGTATGAAGCTGACGGTTGTACAGATTCTTAATAAGACACAACAGATGGACATGGCTAGTGAAGCATGGTTAAGACTCGGGAGAAGAGGCAGTTGATGACAAGCAGAGACATGTACAATTCTCACTCACATCTAGGCGTGGGGAACTAATTTAAAAGCTACTTAAGATGCCCGTATTAGAATTGTAAAACGACATTTTAAAAAAGTCACTTTACACTGATTAAACAAAGCACTGTATTAAAAATCCTGATTTGAAATAAGTCATAATTTAGTTTTTATATAGATAGAACTATAAACAGGATATAAAATGACAACATCATATACCTAACTAAACATTAAGAAGTAAGAAAGAGAGGCAGATTGTCAATACCTGTTTTGGCCAAACAACCTGCCAATGGTCAAATACTGTTTGAATTAGTGCCTCACATCTTTACACTATTTTATATTGCAAAGATTAAAAACCTACAGCATAGAAAACCACATAACACAGAGTTCAATAAGTAAACTATCTCACAAAAAAAGGAAATCAGCTACTATACCCGTGACATTTTTTTCCCATAAGAGTAACCCAGTCAGTTGAGCTTCTAAGACTTTTTCCTCCCCTTCAAATGCATTTATTTTGTATTGGAAATATACTAACACAATATACGTTCATGAACTCAGGGCCATCATATTGAGAAGAAATTCTTTAAGAGGGAATAAATACTATTACTGTTATAGAGCAGAAAAATACTTACTAACCTATACTTTACAATATTTATGTTCTTTCTAAACAATTTCTCTTTTTGGCTTCCTCATAGCCTTTGCTTCAAATTCTTAACAATGGATTTCATATGAAAATTGATTTTTGACTTCTAAAACACACATACACACAAGCCAGGGAATGGCCAATCAACAAAATGGAATAAAGCAAAGTGGCATCAAAGAGGTGTTCAAGCTACATAAATTTTATTTTATTTTATTTTATTTATTTTTTTTTATAAATTTTAGATAACAAGGAAAAGAAGGAGCCAATCTGAGAAAGAAGAAAGACAATTCATCACAGAAACTTACCCACAATGCTAGAATTAGCACGGCACATTTTGGCACTGGCACTGTAACTGGATTGAGTCTACTTCAGATCAGATTGTTTGGCACAATTCTGCATCCCACTGCTACAGCTGACCACGCTGCACTG
Source organism: Hystrix cristata (assembly GCA_004026905.1). Classification (NCBI taxonomy): domain Eukaryota; kingdom Metazoa; phylum Chordata; class Mammalia; order Rodentia; family Hystricidae; genus Hystrix; species Hystrix cristata. The sequence continues at coordinate 136,175 of PVJO010000016.1, forward strand.
TTTTAAGTTCTTAGAAAGCATCTCTGTGAGGCAATATGCACAGTAATACCTGGATCTGATTTGACCTCCTGTGAGGAAAATAAGTCTTCTTTAAAAAAAAATTTTTTTTTTCAGACAGGGTCTCACTATGTAGTTCAGGTTGGTCTAGAACTGTTAGCCCAGGCTGGCCTCAAACTCATGCGTGATCCTCCTGCCTCAGCCTCCTGAGTGCTGAGATTACAGTAATAAGGCTTTCTTAAATCACATTTTTAGGAGCCTTTCTCCAAAGTTCCCTTTCCTATAAAAACGACAAGTTCCTTTCCCAGCACTCTTCTCACTGCATGTTCTCTTCTCTCAGAGCAACTCTTCTAGGGCCAGGGAGGTTAGTTGGTACAGGGACTGAGGATTTCGAAGCTAAAGAGGAAGGAGAAAAGGTTGTTTTTCTCATTCTGTGTTCCCAGAACAATCCATAAATGAAAGCAAGCAAATTCAATCTGAAGTGACTTACTCTTATGTACTATGACTGAAGAATCTCCAATTAATCTCTTCTCATAAATGAAGTAGCAATGTCTTTCCCACCTCCTCTACTGCTGGATGATTTCCTCCCCGATCCTCTTTTTTTCTAATACTGGGGATTGAACCTAGGGCCTTCACACTGAGATATAACCTTAGCCCTTTTTTAATTTTGAGATAGGGTCTTGGCAAGTTGCTAAATTGACCATGCTGGGCTCAAACTTGCAACCTTCCCGCCTCAGCCTCCCAGAGTGCTGGGATTCCAGGTGTGCACCACCACTTCTGACTGAATGCTCTTAAAGTGAAAGGTAGTTGATACCAGGGCAGAGGGTCAAATCATTGAGGCCTTCTACCTGTACTGCTGAGCAGAAAGGCTAAGAGGCTACTGTATCTTCCTGGAAATTTTCCTCTTAGGAAATCTGGAAAGCCTCAGAATTCAAGGCTGGGTCAAAACTTCAGTGTCTAGTTCACAGAAGCCAAGTCACAGTCTGAAGCACCTCTTGGATCTGAAGGTTTAGGGAAGGTGCTGCTCTAGGGTCTAAAACTGCTAAGAGCTACCCTAGGTACAACTGCAGTCCTATTTGGGAATCCAAGAATTTTTTGAGGAAAAAAGTGAGAGAACTTGACATTTATTAGGGACTAGTCCAGGAGATAAATACAAGGAATAAAACACCCAGTCTAAGGATACAGTTCCATTAAGGAAAGAGACAAATGGCTGAAATAAACTGTAGCAGCACTGTGATACAGATGCAAGATTTTAATAGAAAAGGAACAATTAGTACCCTATCCGTCCCATCTAGCAGGAATTAACTTACTTTACTTCTTCCTCTCTTTCCTTCTTCCTTCCTTCCTTGAGGAGGGGGAAGGGATTGAAAGCAGAGCCCGGGAACTGAGCTATATTCACAGCCCTCCCCTTTTTTTTTGAGATAGGCTCTTGCTAAGTCACTAAACTGTCCAGGCCGGTCTCGAACCTGTACTCCTTCCTCTAGCTGCAGGCTTCCAGAACTAACTTCTCTAAAGCACTGTGCTAATCCTTTTTAACTCAGACTTTAATGTCCTTCACACCCTCTATACCACAACCTGTATCCAATAATGCAAACACTGCTGGCCCATATGAAACTTATTCATACTTCTGTGATTTCATGGGTTTGTATTCTTCGAATCAGAAATACTATCCATCCTTCTACTCATCTGTACCTATTATCTGTCTTTATATACTCAAACTAGGTAGCAATATTGGATGGTGTAGAGGGTCTCACACATTAGTGTCCATAACACTTTCCTTAGTAGGCTTGTTAAAATTCAGAGCCCTGGATCTTACACCCAAGTAATGTGATTCAACATTTTTGTGATAGGACCTAGAGACCTTTTTATATAACTACTTATAATTGCAATGTTTGTAGTTTACAAAACACACTTTGAGAAAGACTATTGTAATGGTTAAGGGTATGTATTTTTAAATCAAGACACACTGAGATTGATTTAATCAAGACTATTTCTATTTATTACCTGTAGTACCCTGCGTAAATTTATTTTATAACTCTGAGTCTCCCTTTCCTTATCTATAAGAGAATAATGGTAACACATTCATTTGTATGACATTTAAATACAAAAAGACATATAAAATGATTGTTAAGAGTACCTAGCACATGGTAATTATTCAATAAACATCAATTTATTGTTTTAGCATTATTAACAAATTTTTAAATTGCTTTTCTAATTAACGTCATCTGAATCTGGTTGGTTCTGTTTCTGTAGGAACTAACATTAAATACCCAATTACATGGATTTCAACTCCTGTCACTCACATCTAAGAAATCCTTATTTTTCATGATAATTTCCTTAAAACTGGAATGGTATGTTAAATGGAAGCCCCAAGATGATATTAATGAGATACAGTCTGTCACTAGAGTTCCTGGCAAAATTGCAAAGTAGGAGATATGATTTCGGTGCTCTACCAGTTTCTGTCATTCCTCCCCTACTCCAACATATAAGTGTTCTCCCTAGCCACTAATTTCCCATAAATTCAGTGTATCCAATGACAAGATTCAAAGTTATATGTGTCCTGTGTTAACTCAGGATTGATTATATTATTTTATATATGTACATATATATATATGTAATTGTGTGTATATGTAATTTTCTTTTTTCTTTCCTTCCTTCATGTTCCTCTCTCCTTCACTCTCTCCCTTCCTTCTTTGTGGTGCTAGTGATTAAACCCAGAGACTTGAACACTCCAGTGTATCTCAAGCCCTCCTTTGTATTCTATATTTTTCCAGTGTATACTTAATAAATCCAATACATTTTTAAAGGAAGTGTCCAGATGAGACCTTAAAAGTACTGATACATTATCTTCAGGCATATAAAATTATATGGGATACATATTTATATAAAGAGCTGGCACTGGCTCCTTAGTATAGCTTTAATTACTATTATGTAGCATTTATATAATGCTTACGGAGTAGCAAAGAAAACTACAAAGCCTGAAAAGTCACCTTAGCCAGAGTAATGCATTTGCCAGTGACAAAGTCAAAAATCTCAACTTACATGATGCAAATTAATCAAAATCAAGTGGCTGGCATAGTATAGGTATTCAATGCATGTCTGTCAAATGGATGAATGAATTGTGCAAACAATGGTGACCCTCACATGTATCAACTGTAAGCACATTATTTACCTTAAGAAAATCCCACTAAAACTAAAAATTAACAAGTTTCCCATTAAAACCCAGAGCCTGCTTAATCCCTATAGAACATCATATTAGTAATCCAAATTTAAGGTACCTTTATTTAATTTTACTTGAATCAAAGAATCTTCCTTGTATACAGTATGTGAAATATTAAGCACTTCAGGAAATATGTAGCTTGAGGCGACTTAACAATATTATAAATCTAATTTAAAGTCTGAAGTGCTCTTAAAAGACAAAGTCAAGTGAAAGTAGTAGAGACAATTTTATTTTCACATATAATATCAAAGTTAGAATACACACTTTTCCCTCTGTGATGAAACTCATAATTAAATAGTACTCTTTCTAGAAAACTCATCTTTACCAAAACCAGTCACATTATTAAACTTGAGAGTAAACATAAAAGTTGAGCTCACTTTGATTTTAGTGCTATTGAATACAAACTTGCTTCAAGTTTATTATCTTTATTTTCATTGACTTTATGTAATTTAATGAAAAAGCATTTTCCTACTTTAAACATAAAGTAACTTGGAAATAACCAGCAATACAATCATTCAAAAAATTTATACCTTGCTCTTTAAATTACTAGAGGTATGAATAGGAAAAAGTAGAAAAAGTTGAAAAGGATTGCTTAAGATCAACAAAATGTTCATAATATTTCAAGATATGGATACCCGGCCTTTACTCTCCCCAAATGAAAAATTACGCCACAAATTTTATATCTGTACTAGAGCATCATATTACTATTTCTGCAATGGATACACAGTAACTATTCTTAAAATGATAAGCAAGGATGCATTTTTGGGAGAGTGCTATTTTCTTAAGAGCTTTTTCTTATTTCTTTTCATTACAGAAGTTGAAATTCTCTCTCTAGGCTTTAAATAACAGCAAATGGAATGTATACCTACTGACAATTATATTTACATTCTCCTCTACAATTTAGAGAATTTCTTGTACTTCTTCAGAAAGTTTGCAACAAAGATGGTTTAACCACATCATAAGTTGAAAGTTCGTTGCTCAGAAAAACCAAAGGAAAAATAATTAATTGCTAAATCTAAAATTTGAAATTTATCTGTGAACAACATTAAGCTGTATTTTTAGCTACTTAGCATATTTACACAAGGAATGTACATCTACTTATCCAATATTTTATAAAGGAAATATATTTAATCTCAATGAAAAAGTAAAACTTTTAGGCCTAATGAACTATTGATAATTAATGCTAGAAGACATTACTGCATTTGCAAATAACCCAAATTTGCATTTATTAGTAAGCCACCCATATATTTTTATACCTCTATTCATCCCCTAGATCAACTTCTGGATGTGCAAACACTTATATGAATGTTACCAGGATAACTAATTTTTTTATTAAATGAAAGAGCTATTCTGGAGAAATGATCTTGTTAGCCATGAGAAAGGAATATTGAAAAAAGCACTAGCAGCATCTTCCTTCTGTACTCCCACTATCAGCATGGCTCTTCCAATATCATCTGTGCCATCACAAGGACTCTGAATGAGCACAGTAACAGAAGCATAGACCTACAACTGCACTGTGTGCTACCATTTATAAAATGCTTTCACATTCATTTTCTTGCATAATTCTCATGAATGAATGAATGAATGAATGTTTATTCCTTGTTCGGTTACCTCAGCAAACAAGTATCATTAGCTCCAAGAAGCAGTCATAATTATATAAATACGTAATAGGCAAGATAATTACAAGGGTGTCCTGCTATCTAGTTAAAGTTACTTTTACACTATAATCATATTAACTTCATGAATTCAAATCCCTTCACTTGGTTACCTTCATTTATAGACAAGATGTTACCTGATCTAGGGAAAATAATTTACTGTGTACATGTAACAACAATATATTATTTTGGAACACAGTGGGTGGTCGCCATCTAAAGCATATAGTGTTTGATTAGCAGATTCAAAGTCAGAGTATAGACAGATACATGGAATATGTGCAAGGATCAACAAAATGTTGTACTCACAGATGGAGAGACAAATGCGCAGAAAAAAAGAATGAAACTATGTGACACTACCCTAACCAGCTACGGTATGCTGAAATGTAATAGGCGCTAGAACACTGGAACTGACAAGCTACATAACATATCAATTATAAAATATGCGTAGCCTGACAGAATTTAGGAAAGTAAAAAGTATTCATTTTGGTAACAATTCAAGAGCTCACTGACTGGGAGACCATAATTGGTAGAGACATACATTTCAGCAACAAGACACTTTTGCCATATTCTTCTATCTACTTGGACCTTCTCCAAAAGATCTACTCTCTAAAATATCTCTAAACTGAACTACATAGATCTTTTTCATTTTTTCCAAGTGAAAATATACTTATTTTTCCAAGAATACAAGCAGTGCACACCCATTATGAAAAAATACAGAAACACTTATTTAGACACAACCTCTGTATAGTCTGGTTTATATTCTCCAAACTTTTCTTTATGAGCGATAAAAATTTCATGTATTTAGTTAACAGTATACAAATACATGATGTCATATGATTCACATATTATGTGTTATGGTCTGAATGCTTTTGTCCCTCCTCAAAATTCACATGTCAAACCTTAATCGCCAATGTGACAATATTAGCAGGTGGAGTCCTTTGGAGGTGATTAGGTCATGAGAGCACTACTCAAGGATTAGTTTCCATATACCACCCCACCCAGAGCTCAAATTAGCCCTTCCTGCATGTGAAGAGGCAGCAGGAAGAAAGTGCCATCTATGCAGAAACCAGCTTTCACTAGACAACATGGGCACCTTGAGTTTATTAGCGTCCAGAACTGTGAGAAATATATTTCTGTTATTTATAAGTTACCCAGTCTACGGTATTTTGCTATAACAGCCTGAAAGAACTATAAACTTCAAACAGTAAACAGGATTAAATAGTAAGAATTCATTTAAAACCTCAAATCACACTGTACATATTATTCTGCAACTTACCACTTTTAATCTCTTAACAATTTTTTATTAACATTATAAAGCCCATTTTTATTTTTTGTTCATATCCATTCACTTCTATAATTTTCCTTTTTAAAAAATAAGTCCCAGGAAGCGTTTTAGTTAACAAGCTTGTGTCAGATGTATAAATCAAATTCTCATACAATGTGGGAATAAACATAACAATTCAAGTCTTTCAGTTTTCCTCATCTTCAGATTCCTTTATAATTTGCAACACGAAAGGTACATTTAGAATATCAATTTGGAAATAAACAGGTAAAGGTATTAGTTTCAATACAAGCAAATTTGACTTAAGCAGTAGAAATGCTGAGAACAGTCAATTAGAAAGTAAGATACATGCCATGTGGCCAATATGTCAGAAAAAAAAATACTCCCTTTTTCTTGGCTCCTTTGAGAAAATAAAGATTTTTCTATATTTGATACTGTGGCAGACATTAAACGTATTATCTTAGTGTAATGCAAGAGATTCTTTAAAAATTTTCAAGGTATTGCCTACTTCTCAAAAACCAATACCAATATTAAAAAATTATTAGTCCATTATCACAAAAGCTAAGAAATAATATCTATTTATCTATTGAGAAATAATATCTTTTAATAGATTTGTAAAGATTAACTAACTACATTAAAAAATATAAAACACTTTAAGCATAACAAATCCTACTCCTTCAGTTACTGAATACCTACTACGGGCCATATGCTCTACTGGGTCGTGAGGAAACAAAATAAACAAGACAAATCTTGCCCTGTATAAAATCACAGTGGAGTGTAAGAAAAACACACAAACTATGAACAGTACTTTATGTAGACAAAACGAGGAGAAAAATGAATGAGAAAGCTTGTAACTAAATAACTTAGAAGGCTTCATAATTTAAGTAAAATCTGAACTGAATAATGAAAAAGGAGGAGGGGCTTTGCCTGGTAAAAATGGGGGTGAGGGAATTCTGGAATTGTGATAATAAGAAATAGAATCTATTTGGTCTTTGTCTCAGTTCCAGACAAAGAGCTTCTAAAATCTCTAGAATTTCTGAGTGAAAGAAGCATCTCACAATTCATAACAAGCCCCTTTTGACATTACCAGATTTGTGCTAGTGAAGTGATTCTTGGTGAGTTTCTAGACAGCATCAGGATTGGGGCTGGTTACAGAAAAATCAACGGTGATTAGAGAGAGCTGGAATTTTCAGCACCATCTTTGGGTCCCAGAAGAGGGAAGAGGGGTTTGAGATTAAATTAATCACCAATGGCCAATGATTTAATCATTTGTGCCTATAAGGGAACCTTCATAAAAACTCCAAATGATGATATTTGGAGAGGTTCCATGTTGGTGAACATATCGAGGTACTGTGAGGAGGTGGTCCCAGAAAGGACATAGAAGCCCCACACCAACCCCAACACCTGGCCCTGTACATCTCTTCTATTTGGCTTCCTGAGCTGTAACCTTTATAATAAAACAGCAAATCTAAGTAAATTATTTTCCTAAGTTCTCCAAGCCATTCTAGAAAATCATAGAATCTAAGGGACCTCTGACTTTATAAACATGTTGGACAGAAGTTCAGGTAATGTGCTACTTGTTTCTGGCCTATAACAGTAAGTAGAGTCTTGCAAGAATGAGTTTTTAAAACTCGTGGAGTCTGATGTTAACTCTGGGTAGTTAATATTAAAGTTGAACTGAACTATAGGATGCTGAGTTGGTGTTGGAGAACTGCTTAGTGTAGGAGGAAAATCTCCTATATTTGGGGTCAGAAATGCTGGGAGCTCAGAAGGGTGATGGCAAACGTATAAGGAAACATGGAGAACAGGGAACATTCAAATTGACTTGAAGAAAGGGAAAGAAGAGATTAATATGCATGAAGTGCCAGGTTCTGCTAGGAGTTTTATTTTATTGTACTAATTCCCTACCCCAGCCATTTTACACATGAGAATCTGAGATTGTTATGGTTTATATCTAGATGCCCCACCAAAGTCGCCTGCACTCACAGGTGGGGCTTTTGGTAGGTGATTAGATCATGGAGGTGTGATACTTATCAGTGGATTAGTTCACTGATGAATTTACAGCTAAATGTGATTTGGGAGATGAAGCCTGGTTGGAGGAAGAGGGTCATGGGGTGTGGCCCGGAAGGGTCTATCTCCCGTCCTTCTTCCCTGATTGCTCTCTGCTTCCTGACTGCCACACCATAAGCAAGCCTCCTCTGCCATGCCTGTTTGCCATGTTGCCTGCCTTGGAGCCAGACAACTATGGAGTTGGACCGAAACCTCTACAAACTGTGAGCCAAAATAAACCTTTCCTCTTTTAAACTGGGTGTCAGGTATTATGTCTCAGCAGTGAGACAGTCACTAAGGCAGAGATTCAGAAAACTTGAATAACTTCCGAAATTGCTTATTGTTAAAAGAAAAAAATTAACAACAAATCTAGTTTTGAAGATCTTAATTGGATTTATTTGCAATTCTAGAATAGTTAGCAGTCTGTATCCAAAATGGTTTAGAATGCTCCTGCTCCACCACATGGGCAGATAATATTTATAGCCCGAGAAAAGGAAGTGACAAACATGAAACAGAGATGAGGTACAGCCACAGTCGGAATAACTGCCTCTCTAGTCTGTCATATTTAAACAAGGAAAACCAAGGGAAAAACCTGAATGAACACTCTAGTTGCAACTGCTTTTAGTTACTTGCTCTTTGAGGTCATGTAGTTTATTAAGCAGTATACTCCCTTTAATTGTTATAGATAATACTTCTGATGTGGGTCACAGTGGTAACAGTTGCCTAAGTTGTTTTCAGGATTAGGAGGTCACTTTTGTCTAATTCAAACTGGTTGAAACCAACCCTTCACTAGGGCCTGCACAAGTGTCTAATGTGTGATCTTTTGTCACCAGAGGACAAAATTGCCACCTTCAGATCATAACAATGTTGTCAATTTCTGAACATGTGTCCTGTGAAGAACCATGAAGTTTGATTACACATGTGCAGACTGACTACGGACTGATTCATTTTTCCAGGCTTCCAGTTACCTTTCCTCCTGCCTTAGACACTCTGCTCCTTTATCTCATCAATACTCCTGAACTTTATCTTTGATGAGGTAGACTGGAGACTTGGGTCTCTGTCTTCTCATGTTTGGCTACCTCAGGAATATACTCTGGTTTCATCATTTGGCCACTTGTGCTTGGGTAAGACTACTTGTTATAAGAATAGATTACGGTCTATTTACACATCAAATTAGGTTACAGTTCACTATTGATAAACCTTTAGGCCCAACTTAAAATATGCACAGATGCAACTTTAAACCAAATTTAACATTATTCATACAGTTACTCTATGGCTGAGTTGGGACAAAAACCTAAGACTGTGATTCTAAAACTCTCACATAATGGGAAATGATATTGGAAAAAGAAGCCAGGAGTGGTTGTGTACCCTTGTAATCCCAGCCACACTGGTAGGCTAAGACAAAAGGATAGAATGTTGAATCCCAGCCTGGGCAACCTAGTGACTTAATGAGTTATCTCAAAATTAAAAATAAAGAGTTGGGGATGTAGCTCAGGTGAAGACCTTGGGTTAAATCCCCAGTACCACCAAACAAACAAAATATCTAAAAACAAAAAAACACCAAGAAATTAGAAAGGTAGGGTTCTACCATAAAGGACCTTAACTGTCAGACAAAGAATTTGGTAGACAAGGAGAAATTATGAAAGATTTTTAAAGAAAAATAACAGTGCAGTGCATGTGCGTGTCTGTGTACATGTGTGAGTTTTGTTTTGTTTTGCTGTACTGGGGATGGAACTCAGAGCACTCTACCATTGAGCTACAGCCCCAGCCTTTAAAAAAAAATTTTTTTTTTTTAGAACTTTGAGATAAGGGCTCACTAAATTGTCCCGATAGGGCTTGAACTTGTGATTCTCCTGTCTCAGCCTCCTTCAGTGCTGGAATCACAGGCGTGCACCACAAGACAGGTTCCAAGTAGTGTCTTAAACTGGCAGCTATGCATAAAATAGATTGATAAAAGAAATACTGGTGATAAGAGCCTAATAGGGATGTTAATCATAAACTGGTAGGGAATTAATGGGGAACTAAATTAGGGTTTAGGCAATGGAAATATAAACTCATAAAAGCAGAAATGAGAAATATTCCAAAGAAAAAAATCAGTTAAGACTAGGCAATTAAAAAATTCAATGGTGGGCTGGGGATTTAGCTCAGTGATTAGAGTGCTTGCCTTGTAAGCACAAGGGCCTGAATTCGATCCCTGGCACCACAAAAAAAAAAAAAAAATCAATGGTATAAGAAAAATGGTCAAAATAGCAAGGGAATTACGAACAGGAAGAGCTTATTTAGAAGAAGAGAAGGTAATGTACTTAGGTTTATTGTCTATTTTTCTGATAGCAAAACAGAAAGAGAGACTTGGAGCTCAGGAAAATTTAAAGGCTGAGGTTGAAGAATTGAGAATTATTTGCTGAGAGGCACTGAAACCTTGGGAACAGAGGAGTTCACAGTGAGGGAAAGGCATAGGAAAATGGCACAGACAAATGGTCTTAAAAGCAGGAATTTCAAAGAAAAAAATGAGTGCTTGCTAACTTTCAAGTTGATGCAGTGAGGACAAAAGGAAAGAAGACTAAAAAGACACAGTCAAATTTGGTCATTAGTTCATTGTGACCCACTGGTTACTATATTTCTACTAAGTTTGTAACATTACACCTTGCAAATATCAGCTCTGCTTTTTTTTTTTTTTTTGTGGTACTGGGGATTGAACCCATGGCCTTTCCACTGAGCTACATCTCCAGCTCTTTTAAAAATGTTTTTATTTTGAGATAACATTTCACTACAGTTGCTCCAATAGCAACTGGAGCTCAAACCTGTGATCCTTCTGCTTCAGCCTTCTAGAATGCTAGGTTTACAGGTGTGTGCTACCATGCCTGGCTTATCTCTGCTACTTAAAATTATCCTTTTCACTTTCTAAAGAACTTTTCTATCACTAATATAGAACTTACCATAAGTCTACTATGACACAGTTGCAAGTGTTTTTCCTTCTCCTTTACATAGTATCTCCTTCATCACATCCCTATAGAAGAAACTTAATATTTACTGAATGAAGGGCCAAATAAATGGCTCACAATGGGATAAAGAAGCAAAGACAAAGTGCAATATATTATGTAATGTTCAGTTTATCCATGGGAAAGCTGGATATTTATATTTTTAAAAATTCTGGTATTTAAACAAAAGTAAATCTATTTAAACATGGCTCATATAGGAAGGGGCAAAAGATTATTTTGTTTTAAGATGGTACACTGAGAACTGGCTAGTTTCTTCTTATATCAAATCCTGGAAATGATAGAAAAGTGTTTTAATTAACCACTTAACAGTTTACCCTGAGTGTTACCTGGGCAGCAAGTTTGTTTATGTACTGACTATCCTAAGCATCACTTAGGCAGGTGTCATTTCAACACGCTGATTCTTATATTGAATAAATTTGATAATATTTTCATTTTTGTATTTCCTGTTTTATTATAAAAATTAACAAAAATGCAATTTTTGGTCATTCTGTATTTAAATAATTGGACTGGTAAGTGGTTAGTCAGGCAAAACCAAAAGGAACTGATGAGCTAGAAACTGACTGTATAAGACTAAATAAATCATTTAAATAAAGGAAAATCATAGACTAAGATCAACATGGACCTTAAGAAATCGGCTGGGGATTTAGCTCAGTGGTTAGAGTGCTTGCCTGGTAAGTACAAAGCCCTGAGTTCAATCCCCAGTAAAAAAGAAGAAAAAAAAAATAATATAGATACACACACAAAAGCAGCAATAGAACTTCTTGTGTTCCAGGCCCAAAAGTGTACACAGGACTAGGAAAAGGCCAAGGAAGCATCATTAGCATTATTAGCTAAACTACCACAAGGGGTACAGCCAAGTTGACTCTGTCTGAGTTCATACCCTGTACAATACACCCGTAAGCAACCAGAGGCTGTCGACCCCAGAAAGGAGTAATGTGTATTAGATCTTAGAAAGACAGGGCAGAATGCTGGAATACCTAGAAGGAAAATGAAACATTCATTCTCAGTGCATCAACCACCAGAATATCTAGCCCAGAAATACTTTCTACTCACACCTCTATTCTCACTGAGGTTTTTACACCTCCAGGTAAAAACCCCAATGGCAGGTCTTGGCACTTCCTAAGGAGGCTGCCTAGACAGAGGCAGCAAAGAGTATAACAAGTCATTTCAATGATAAAGATGGATATATATTAAGAATGAGCCAACTCTTGAGGAATATATACTCCACTTAAGACAGAAAACAAGTTCAACAAATGAAGAAAATACCTAAAGAAATAAAGTTAATTATAATTGGAACAGAATTTTAAAACAAGTATCTCTGACTTCTGTTTCTAGTCATGACATAATAATATGCACCAGACATACCCTTTATTTAAATAACTAGAAAGCTTTTTAAAATATATAAAAATCAACTGCTTTTAGACATTGAACAATAGGCAACATAGGACTATGATCCCTAAGAGAGGAGAAACAAATGAGTTGAGGCCTATGATCTCTCGGTTTTCTGCCTGGAGGCACGTTATGGGCTTAGCAGGGATAAGAATACTAAGCAGAATGTGGTTTTATTGCTGAACAGATGAGATAAATCAGAATTCAAGAATTCTGACAGAAGTGGAGCAAAGTTCTGTAGAACAGGGAGCTATGCACAAAAATAAAAAAGCTCAGAAATCTGCATAGGGTTGCCATTATTAAATCTTTGCAAAATACTAGCACATACGTACCTAGGATGAAATTTTGTAAGATTGGGCAAAGAATGACTAGGGTCTGTGAGGTGAATGGTTCTTAGAGCTCAAGTAGGGCTGAGAATATTTAAACTTCCACCAACTAAAGTGTAGTTTTCATTGACTGATCAAGGCATTTAGCAGAGACCTTAGAAGGACCACACCTTAGTAGTGGGACTACACTACATCTAGTGTAAAGGCTATTCCAGTCCCTACCCTAACAAAACTTGAAAGCCTTCAATTAAACTGTAAGTAACTTAACTGCCTACCAAATGTCAACATTCTTCAAGGGAAGACAACAAAATCCAGAACCTTGACGATGTAAAGTTGACCATGATCCACATTAAAACAAAAACAAAAACCATCTATATGCATATATATATTATATGTATATATATATTTATATACTATACAAGGTGGGAAGTAGGAAAATGTTACCCATGACCAGATGAAAACAGACAACAGAAGCAGATCTAGAAAGGGTACAGATGATGGAATTATCAGATGTTGCTACAACAGTTATAACTATGTTCAAGTATTTAAAGGAAAACAATGTAATGAGAAAAAAGAACATGTAGAGATAAACAAGTTAATGCTTTCCAGGGATAAGAGATTATATCACATCTATACAATCAGAATAGAAAATAGGAAAAAGAAGCAATTAAAGAATTTAGAAACAAAAAAAAATCTTAATGTTGAAATACTTAATCAACTTAAGAAAACTAAAGTCTTAGCAATGAAACACACCTTGAACCAATAATTTACACTGTAGTGCCCCTCAAAGACTCAGGGAACTGATGCATGAAGAACTATGCAAATTAGTTTAACATGAAGCTAAAAATAAGGATGATCAGTTGAAGGTGGTTTAAGAAGTCATTCAACCCCTTCATCTCTCTTATTCTATGAAACTAGGTGAGTACCCTGATTTCTATCCCAGTAGAAATCTAGAAGCTTATTCTTTTGAGAGACTAAAATAGCCTCCACACCTGTGGACCCTAGGCACAGGTGAGGAATATCCCAGGCATACCACATTGAAAACAGAAAGATTAAGTAAACATCTGCGTACTGCATACTGACACACCTCATTCTTCCTCATTCATGGAAAATGGCCATCAGGCCTTTATGTTCTGGGCAGAAGACTGGAGGAATCTCTTCCTGGTAATTTGTCATCTCAAATTGAAGGAGAAAAATACTGGGAATGCCTATTAAAAGAACATAGTCAGATCACCTTAATAGTGATTATAGCTAAAAAAAAAAACCCATCTATTGCCTCAGTTTCCAACTACTGTCTTAGTTCCTCATTTTTAACCAGGAAGTGACAACTAAATATATGCAGTGATCATCTAAATCTTCTAATCAAAATAAATACACCAACAGGGAAGAAAAATCAACTTGGAGGAAAAAAGAGATGATACAAAAAAAAGAAAAGAAAAAAGATGGAAATATTACTGTTATCAGAGAACTAAAAGAAGATAATATAAAATCATCAAACAAGAGCATTACTGTACTTTTAAGAGGAATAGCCAGGGAATAAAATAAATTCATAGGTATTAAAAATATGATTGTAAAACAAAGGTAGGAAGATAAACTTTATGAAATCCTCCTCCCAAAAGAGCAAAATGTCAAGAGACAAAAAGAACAGGAGAACAAAAAAGAAAGGAAAATCAGAGGGACAGTCCAAGAGGGTCAGTAACTAAAAAACAGGCCTATCTGAAAAGAGGAAACAGAAAATTAGGGGAAGAAACTATGAGCTAAGTAATTCAAGGCAATTCTCCAGAACAAATGAATATTTTATATTTTATAGTACAAGGACCCATCACTATCCCAGCACCATGAATCAAAACAGATTTACACCAAGGCATATCATTGGGAATTTCAGAACACTGGGGACACAGAAAGACCTTGTAAGCTTACATTTATAAAACAGCAAGAAATATACAAAAAAGGATCAGGAATTGGATCACTTTAGGATTTTCAAAAGCAACCCTGGAAATGAGACAATGGAATAATGTTCTCATTATTCTGAAGGGAAACTATTTCCAATTTAAAATTCTGTTCCCGAACTACTAAGTAGTATAGTAGACATGTAAGACTACAAGACATACCAGATCTCAAAAAACTTATCCTTATGCATCTTTTCTTCAGTTTCACTCAAATGTATACTAGGGTCTTTCCCCATCAACATTAACTTTTTAGAAGGCTCCTCTCCCCCTTATCGTTTTTATTTTTTTAATTTTTGGCTTTTTGAGGCATGGTCTTGCTATGTAGTTCAAGCTGGCTTTGAATTCACTATGTAGTCCAGGCTGGCCTCAAACTCGTGGTGATCTTCTTGCCTCAGCCTCCTGAGTACTGGGATTACAGGTGTGCACTACCATGCCAAGCATCTTCTTTTTTCTATAGCACCTGTTCTTTTAATTCCCTAGCTGGAAACACCCTGACTGCAGTATAACCTCCAAGAAGTCAGGGAGTTTGTTCATTGATGTGTTTTTAGCACCTAGAATCCTGTCTGACATGTAATAGGCAGTCAGTAAGTAAGGTGTAGTTTTGATAGAAATTTTAAAAAATTGTTTTAAAGCAAGCAACAGGACAGCACAACCACACTATTCATGTAAGACGATAAAATGAAAGCATTTGCAGAAATATAACGTCTTCAGAGGTTTTACTCAGACCTCCTTCTGAAAGCAGAGAGGATATCTGCCAAGGGAAAAGAACAGAGCTTCCCTTATGTGGATTGTGTGGTTTTCCCATTTTATCCTAAGTAGGAAATCTATCTCTCTTAACTACCATAATCAGCAGACAAAATCTACTTCTGGTTTTCCCCTTTCACAATTAGCTTTCTCTAAATATTAATTCAATCTTACTGAAATTTCTTAATGTAGAATTAATTTACTTACTAGAAATTCATCCTGCAAAACCCAGAAAATTAGGAAAGTAATCAAAATAGGCTACCAAAGTCCTCAGATTCATGGAATTTGGTTGGATATGGTTATGGCCAGGATCAGGAGAGCTGATGTTTCTCTTGTCCCGTCACTGTAGCTAAGCTGTAGCTGCCAGTCATGGGAGGACCTTACTACCTACAGCATAATGTCAGCTTTGAACCACAACAAAAGGCATGCAGCTAATAATCAGCAGGAGATAGATTAAACTTAAAATAGAAGTTAATAGAAAAACTAGACTGTTTTTCAAAAACCTGTCTATTCAGTTAAGGCCCATTATGCTTCTATTTCCAAACCTATTAAGTTTACAAACAATTTATTTAGCTCTGGCAAATCTATTCATCAAATGTGTATTTAGAGACTCAACTTTATTTCCTGACAAACTTTTAGACACAGAAAACTGACTATGATTCACTCTGGTGCAGGAGTCTAGTCACTCATTTTTTTTTTTTTTTAATTCCCAGTCATGGTACAAAGAAGATAGCACTTTGCAAACTCAATCAACTCAGATTTCTGCTCCTTGACATGCTGAAGAAAACAATGAGATTCAGAAATGTTACATAGTGGCCTGTCCAACAATTTTCATATTAGAAGCTAATGGCAGGACCAGCACACAGACCTTATTCCTGACTTTTCTTGTAATGTCTGACCCAATTTAAACAAAGGCAGAGGAAGAGCAATGACAACTGCAGGAGTCATGAATCATGGTGGCTCTTTGACTTAGTTACTAGTTCCTGTAAAAGTTAACTGGAAAGATTTGCATATAATTGAATTAAATCTTTTATCTTCAAAGATAACTTTATTACACACACTAATAAAAATTCAAAGGGAATTTTAAACCAAGGATAGTCTGATTTTATCTGCATAAATTCAACATTTTATACCCTTCTGAGGTACACAACAACTTAGTATCTTTCCACACTGACATCTACCATATTCACATGTGTGAAGGCATTTGCCTACACATCTGTACAACAGATTATGTTCAGTCAATAAAACCCGTATATAGTGTGCCTGGAAAGGAAGTTAGGGACAGATCATTTTATTGATGCCTTACTAACTTGTGATATTATAGTGAAGCAATGGGAAGCCACAGAAATATTCTAAGAAAAAAAAAGATCAGATATGCATTACAAAGAGATCATTTTGCCAGTAACACGGAAGACAGTTTAGAAGGATTATTGTGGAGGCAGAGAGACATTAGGGCTAGGTAGGCTGTTAAAGCAGCTAAAGTGAGCCGGGCATGGTGGCGCACACTTGTAATCCCAGCACTCAGGAGGCTGAGGCAGGAAGACTGTCGCGAGCTCGAGGCCAGCCTGGGCACCACAGTGAGTACAAGGCCAGCCTGAACTACATAGCAAGACCCTGTCTCAAAAATACAAAAGAAAAGAACAAAAACAAACCAAAAAAACTAAAGTGAGAAATGATGAAGTTCTAACTAAAGCAATGATGGAAGAAATTGCAGAAGGGAGGATAAATTTCAGCAATATTGCACCCGGTACCCAAATTAATAATAAGTAAACAGACAAACAAGCAAAAGAGATTCTCAAGAGTGATAGTGATTATGTAAAACCTTCAAAGTTTGTTTAAACTTAAAACAGAAAGCAAACGAACTACTCTAACACTATCTTCAGAGTGTTAAGATAGTAAATACCAGCCATAAAAATTATCCCTTAGGTTCTCTGAGTAACTGACTGTCTAAAGGTAATATTTTGATTAAAACAAAGCCCTTTTTCAATTATGACAGCTGACATCCTAATATGTTACCACTGAAAGGGAAAGACAGGAAATGAATCAATAAACCTCAGGCACATGTTTAGCCTGGAAAGACACAGCATATCAAGGGGCAGAAATCTGAAAACAAAGGCCCTGAGTAATTTAATTACCAGGCCGGAATCTGCTGACTGCCGGTTTAATTGTTTGAACAGTGCCCAAATTGTCTGAAGAGGTGACCACCCTATGATTTTTGTACCACTTACTACATGTGACCACATGGGCAAATATGAAAAATAATTCCAAGAATGTAAGAATCCTGAATAACTTTCATTAATCACACCTATGATTCGAGAGGAAAATTTTTAAAAGTCAAAATTCATTTGCTATTACATATTCCATAGTGATAGACCAAGAAAACAATAACCTTCAGAGATGAGTACCAACTGCTTACGTAAGAACTAGAGAAGAAATGTCACCCAGGTTAAATATACATGCTTTTATTTACCATGATATTCTGGAAAGGTTATTTTAAGGGAGGAGTAGTCAAGAAAGTAACTGTGGAATGTGACAGTAAGTACCCAAAAATTGCTCAGTACACTAGAAACTGATTTTCTCTTTTGATTCAGTTAGTATTTCCTCATACATTTTTATCTCTTAAAGGGCAAACATTCCTTTCAAAAACTGAACAAAGAAGTACCTCAGACTACTTAACCTGGCACACTTTTCTGTTGGCTTCGTTGAATAAGTAAGATCTATAAGGTCAAAGTAGACTATTACACCATTCATTTAACAGCCATTTATAAATCATGCTATGTCCTCACCAGAAGCTTGCAATCTATGAGAAAATGCGGACACAAAGACTGTAAATAACAATGAAAGGCAGCATGTAGATAAATCCTAAAATGAGTTATGCAGGAAAGAAAACTACATACAATGCTCTCATAAGGGCAAATCAAAATGGATAGAACTGAGAAGATTTCATTAAAAAGATGGAACTTCAGCTAGAATTTTTAAAAAGGCAGAATTTGAATCAGTAGAGAGCAAAAGACTCGAGGGAAAAAGGTCAACAGTAGCACAGATTTTCAATCATAAATTTATGTTCTACTTTGAAAATCAGTATGGTGATCAGCTTAGTTTTGAGTTATGTGAGTGATAGTTAGATTTATTCATTAAATTTGGTAAGAAGTCTACTGGGCAATTTCCAAAGAACTGAATACAGGAGCATCTTATTTCCATTATAAATAAGGTGGGAATAGAGTCAGAACCAAAGCTATATATTGTGTCTAAAGGGATTATACTCACCAGAGTGGATAAAACTGTTACATGCTTTCCTAGTTTTAATCCTTAATGAAACGAATTAATGATTCCATCAAGATTCAATTCAGTTACTGGGCATGATTAAGGAGGTGAGGGGAGGACAGATAATCATTCAGGCGGAACAAACACAGATGAGCAGAGTCACTGAGACAGAAGAAGCTTATTAAGTTTAAAGAACTTTAAGAAGACCTATCACCAGTCAGTATATTGGAGTGATTATAATCAAGGTATTAAGTCATATTTAACACTTTGTAATGCTGCTTATTTACATATTCGGTGACCATGAGCGAAGTGTTTAACCTTTCTGTTCCTCAGTTTCTTCTAATGTAGACTTGATAAATGTACATGTGTATGTGTTTATTTTAATCAATTAATTTAATGCTGGGGATCAACCCAGGCCTTGTGAATGCCAGGCAAGTGCTCTACCACTGAAGTACATCCTCATCCTTAGTGTAATGATTCTTATGGCTTCTTAAGTATCCTAGACTTTATTCCAAAGCAGGGAAGTCCCTGAAAAGCTTTTGGGTTATTTTAAGTTTTGACAGGGTCAGATTTCAAGTTTCAAAAGACTATTTACTTAGTACCTTTTATAAGAAGCTCCCAGGTGATAAACTTATTCTAGAATTTACTACTAAAGAAGTTTTGCTTTCTTTCAGTAATAGGATCTTTTTCTTCAACAAAATCCTATATACAACTATATATTCTTCTCACTCTAACATTTTAAAAGATTACAAATGTGAAGGTCTCAGGCCCTTATTTCCTCATTTTTGTGTTGTATTTAACACCCTGACAATTGTTTTGTATACTCTCATGTAGTTTTTGGCTTGGCTCTCTTATTATTTACATTTTAGAATTATTTTGATATTATTATCTTTCTAAAATACTTCAGCTTTTGTGTAATAAAGCACAATATAATTAACTGATCAAAGATAAAACAAACACCATAGTGTCATAACACACGAATCATGCATTGTAGATGCCTTCCCAGCATACTGGCATAATTGCTTTTCTGGTGTGAACCTAGTCAGACAGAGCAAGAAAACCAGATGGCACAGGAGACCTCTCCATACAAAGAAGCAGATGAGGACAGTGCAAAGACCTAAAGGCTTTCCCTGAGTTAGCAGGGCACAGTTAAGGCAATCATGACAGGAGCAGGAGTGAAGTTCAATGTGGCAGTAAGTCCAGGGTTTTTGGTTTTTAAATATGGATGTTTTCCTCTAAAGTACTTTACCTCTTTCATAACCTTAAGTCTTTCCATGGTTCTATTTCCCAGATCGTAAGACCCTTTTGTTGCTTCAATCATCTCCCTCCATAGTTTGGATCTCATAGGAAGTCTTTTCAATGACCTTGCTGACCACTGCAACTCTTCGATCTTCCCACCACTCTAATCCACAACCCAGGGCATTCATTGTCTAGTTTTTCTCTTCTTGGGTTGAAAAGCCCTGCTGACTGTGAGTTGACCATAAACTTCCTCCTTACTAACTTCTGGTCCTTTTATTCATCCCTTGAGAGTCACATGAGCACCGCCAGCTGTTTTAAACCTTTCTCCATTCTCCAATATGTGATTTTTGCTCTTTTCCTGCTGTCTCACCTGCTAATTACAGGACAAATTAAATCTAGCCTATATTACCAAACTCATCTCTTCTAGCATGAAGTGGCCCTGCAGCGCATACTTGGCACACTCTCTAAAATTTTCACTATAACCGCACCTATGCCCACCTCCTGCAGAAGGGTGCTTTCTCTCTTCTAAGATGACCCCTCCCCGTGTTCATGATCCATCACCTTTTGGCTACTCAGGGAATTTCTTTTTTTTTGTGCCAACTATCTCTTCTTTCTTGTCTATATAGTTTTCTTTTCTAGCTTCTTCAAACTCCAAAAGCATAAGGAAAATCATGACACAATAATGAACTCTATAGACTCTAATCACCTCTCAATTCTTTCTCTCCTTCCTTCTACCTTGAAAATCTCAAAGTAGTTTATAATACCTTTCTCTCTTTCTTAATCACCCATGTTTCTTTAACCTCTTGAATATAGCTGTAGCTCCAGCTTACTGAAGAGCATCTTCTTGAAAGTAACTGGTGATTGCCACATGAACAAAACCCCCACTTCACTCCACACTCTCTTATACTTCTGCTAATTAGGACTGAAACTGTCCTTATTTTCCAAAACACTCTTCAACTTCACCAATTCCTTTCCCCATCTGCCTTCAAAACTCATTTTCTTAGCATTGTTCATTCTGAATTTCATTATTAAAACTTTCCTCATCATTTCTATGCAGATAATTCTCAAATCTATACCTCTATTGCTAAAATTTCCTTTTTTGAGAAAGAAAAAGTTTTATTCGTATATAATTTACATACAATAAATGAAAATTCTTAGGTGTTACTTACATATTATTACTCTGTACAACCACCATTGGAAACAAAAATAAACATTTCTATTACTCTTTTGCCCCCCTCTATTCAATGTTCCCCTGTCCCCAAAGGCTACTACTTTACAATTTGTGTTACAATCAATTAGTGTTGCTAGTTCTAGAACTTCACCTAAATGGAACCATACAGTATCCAGTGGTGCAAAACTACAGCATGTGTGCTGCAACAGACTGTTTGTATCACTGAAAACTCTAAAAGGTTCACCATCGTTGTTTTCAGCTTCTTTTGCTCAGCACAATAGCTGTAGGATTTATCCATATTGTTGCATGATGTATAAGTAGCTCATCCTTTTTCCTGTTGCATCACCATCCACTGTATTACTATACCATGGATTGTTGTGGATACATAGTCCCATTGTTGGACATTTGGTTGCTCCTGCTTTGGACAATTATGAAAAAAGCTGCTATGAACATTTTTTGTACAAGTTGCTTTTGTGAACAGTTGTTTTGATTTTTCTTGGTAAACACTTAGGAATGGAATTATTGTGTAACTGAGTAGATATATGTTTATAAGAAACTGTCAAACAATTCTCCCTGGTAGCTGTACCATTTTATACTTCTGCCAGTAAAGTAGGAGAGTTTTACTTGCCCCACAGCTTCATACACATTTAGAATTGTCAGTCTTTTAAGTTTTAACCATTCTGATTGACATGGAATGTTGTGATTTTCAATTTGCATTTCTCTGACAATTAATACTGTTCAATAATTTTTCCTGTGCTTCCTGGCTATTTGTATATCTTCTCTGGCAAAGTGTTTGGTTTCAGTTTTTTGCCCACTGTTAAACTGGATTGTGTGTCTTTACCGTTCTCTCTCTTTTTTCTTTTTTGGGTGCTGGTGATCGAACTCAGGGCCTTGTGCTTGCTAGGCAAATGCTCTACCACTTGGGCTAAATCCCCAACCCCTACCATTTTCTTTTGAATTTCATTTGTTTCCATATTTTCAACTGCCAATTGCCTATATGAAACCAAACATTCTGATATTGTTTCCAAAACATTTAAAATCTAATTTATCAGTTTTTCTCTAAAAACAAACCTATATGTACTGTCAACCACAGTAATATTCTTTAATCCTGTTTGCTTTAAATCCTTGATCCCAGTGTTTGTTTATTTACTTTTTTTTTTTTTTTTTGGTGCTGGGGATTGAACTCAGGGCCTTCTGGTTGCAAGGCAAGCACTCTAACCACTGAGCTAAATCCCCAGACCCCTATTTATTTTCTCTGAGACAGGGTCTCACTCTGTAATTCAGGCTAGCCTTGAACTCACTAGCCTATGCTGGCCTAGAACTCACAGTAATCCTCCTGCCTCAGCTTCTGGAGTGTCGGGATTACAGGCATATACTACCACGCCTAGCACTGTTTGCTTCTTGACTGTCAATAAAACTTATTGAGGGGTGGTACGGTACAGGATGTGGGATTGCCTTGTTCAAATCCAGACTCTGTCAGTTTCTTGCTGGGTGACTTTGGACAACTACTGAATCTTTAAGTGCTTTCTATAAGGTTCATTGTGAGATTCAAATAAACAAATCAAATCCTTTAAAAAGTATTCAATGAAAAGGCAGTGTTCACTGTATCTCAGTAGTTATTATTTTATAATTGGACATGCTCTTGCTTAAAATATTTTTTCATGATTCTGCCAACTAATATTTGTGTGTGCGTGCATGTGCCTGTGTGTGTGCGTACACACACATGTGATACTGGGGAATGAACCCAAGGCCTCGCATGTGGAAACCACACATTCTACCATTGAGCTATACCCTTAACCCTGCACTAATATCTTAGTCCAGACATTCAGCCTCTTACATCTAAATAATTAAAATAGTTTCCTAAATGCTTATCTTTCTTTCTCCTCTAAATTGGGCTACACATCACTGCTGGATTTAATGTTCTTTCATACATCATTATCTTTTGGCTTAGGGATGGCCAATCTAACAAATAAATAATTCTAACTCCTACCTAATGTAAAAGGTCTCCCACAATGAGTTCTATACATCTAACACATGTGTCTTACATATGGGAGTAGGAGGATTCAAAAGGTATTCAAAAGATTGTGCCTAAAATGGAAATAAAACCCAGAAGTGGTAACACAAACACATTAGAGAAATAGGGATACATCCAAATTAATCAGTTACAAAAAGTGAAAGTAGTTGTTTCTGAGGATGGAGAAATAGGGATGGGAAGGATTAAAAAAATGGTATCTGTTATAACAAACCTTGCAGAATTATTTGACACCTTAAACTAGTACATGAAAATTTTGCAGAAATAAAAACTTGGGAAATAGATATTAGTCAAGAGAGAAGGAAAGAAGGGAGGAAGGAAGGAATTAAGGAAAAGAGAAAAAGGAAGGAATAGAGGAAGGGAAAGATTGACTTCACTGATCAAAGTGGATAGTATATTCTACAATTTGGCTGTCCGTGCCTAAGGATAACTGATAGACCTATGAAGGAAATAGTTGGACACATCCATTCTCTTAGTGGAACTATCCATCTACAGATTTCGGAGTTTGGATTTTATCCAATAAGCAACAGGGGGATGAATGAAATTACTGAACACAGTTAAAATGTAATAAAAGTGATATTTTGGGGAAGATTAAACAGGAATTTTACAGAAATGTACTTGACTGAGGAAGAAACAGGGTATGATAATAAATGAGATCTTCTTTAATTGAGACATGAGGTGATAAAAGCTTAAATCAGGGTTATGAAAGTGCCAACAGGAGGATTTAATTTCAAGTCATTTTTCAAGAAGACAGGGTATGATTTGCAGGATAACTAAATACAAAAGAGAATGGGGAAAAAAAAAGAACATGACACCTTCCTAGCACAGAATAGGGATTAAAGGAAATACTTTCAAAGCTAAAATGGTGATTCGAAGTTATATACCTTAGATATATCTTTATGTATACTCCAAAATACATAGTTCAATACTATTTTTTATGTAGCTCTTTTTCATTTAAGCTTCCAGGTGACTTAAAACATTTTTGCCTCAATTTACTCAAACTCCCAAGAGTGGAGGAAAGGGAAACAAAAGGGATGGGAAGGGAAGGGGATGAAAATGGAATTAAGATGTGTTATGTACATGTACCAATTCCCCACGTACTGCAAATGTACTAATAAAAATTTTAAAAGTCAACAAAAATATTTACTCAAATTCTTACACATATTTTTCATTACTTAATTAATGTTGCTTAGACTGCATCCTTTCATTTATACAGGAGACACATACAGCTTCAATCTTTTTTTTTGGGGGGGTGCTGGGGATCAAACTTGCAGCCTTTGCTAGGCAAGTACTCTACCACTGAGCTAAATCCTCAACCCTGAAGCTTCAATCTTTTTACTAAAAATTGTTTTCATGTCACACCACCTTGTTCTCAAAATTTCTTTTTTTTGGTAATTAATGATTATTATAGAAAACTCAGAAATAAAAATAGCAAACATCAGGCTTGGGGATTTATCTCAGTGCTAGAGTGCTTGCCTAGCAAGCACAAGGCCCTGAGTTCGATCCCCAGCATCACCTTCCCCAAATAGTGAACATCACTGTTTTAGAAAAGTAATTCTAGAGAGAGTGTAAAACATAAATTAGGATGGCCTGCATAGTAGACACAAAGAATGAGAACTCCGTCCTGAGGTATCAGCAGAGGGTATGGGGAAATGGAGACTGCTTCAAGAGATACTTCAGAAACAGAATGGGTGGGATTTAAAACCATCTGGAGAGGGATGAGAGAGAAGAAATCACTACCAAGTTTCCCAGCTTAGGTGATTTTGTAAACCATCAAGCCAAGTAAGGAAAAATAGAGAAATAGTTTTTGTGAGAAGAGACAATGAGTTCTCTTGGGCTATAAACTGTATGATAAAGTCAAAATAAATAAAAATAAACTGAACTAAGTGATCTCCAAATTTCCTTTAGAGTTTTCCATTCTAAAATAGTGAATACTATCCAAAGATTTGATCATCTTTCTAAATTAAATTCTATTTTTCATTATCTCCAGTGGTGAAGAAATTAACTATCAGAAAGTGGAAAATAAAGACATCTAGCATTCATTGTTCAATTTTCTATGTATATCAGATTCCTCTTTTTGGAGCATAAATGGCACATTTACACCAGATATTACTTTAAAAAGAAACTATGAAAAATCAGCCAGGTGTGGTGCCATATGCTGTAATCCCAACATCTGTAAGGCTGAGGCAGGAGGAGCACCCTAAATTTGAGGCCAGCCTGGTTTATACTGTGAGTTCAAGACCAGCCTGTGAGACTATCTCAAAATAAACAAACAAACTAAAAAAAAGAACAAGAAAAACAACAGTAACACCAACAACAAAAAAAAGCTTTAAAATGCCTTTCTTGACTTCATTGCCCTCATCATCTCCCCATTTCTTTTCTCCCTTTTTGTGGAACTCCTTGAAAGAGTCGTCTATTTTGCTACGTCCATTTTTCTTCTCTCATTTGTTCTGCAACACCCCTTTAATCTTCTCCACCAAATTTGTTTTTACCAACTTCCAAACACAAAGGTAAACTGTTATTTTTCACCATTCTTGATCTATCAGCATCACTTGTCACAGATGTTGGTTCCGTCCTCCTGAGATTACTTTCTTTACCCATTTCTACCCCTTCACACTACAATCTATTCTCAAAACAGCAGTGTATGTCAGTGATGATTTTAAAAAGCTTATTAGAGGCAGTCACTTTTCTGCTAAACAATAACAACAACAACAAAACCAAAACCCTATTAGTTTCATTCAAGGTAAAAGCTGGTGTGTTTACAGTGACTTATGAAGCCCTCAAATCTGTCTCACCCCTGCCTCACATTTACCTTTCTGACCTCATCTCCTACTAGTCTTCCTCCTTGCTCATTCCTGTTCTTTCCTCTGGCTTGCTTCTCTCCATCTAGCCTTACTGGCCTTCTTGTTAACCCGTAAACACTTAAGCACACTGATGCCTCAGGGCCTTTGCTTTTATGCTATCTCTGGATAATCCTCCTTTCTCCACAGCCATAGGACTGCTTTGTTCAAATTTCAGTGAGGCTTCCCCTGACCACTCTATTTAACATTGAAACCAATTCCTCCAATCCCCACCCCTCCATCTTTGCATGTGAAGAAGCAGGAAAATACAAGCAAAACTAAGGAGAAATATAACCAATCAAAACTAATGCAGAGCTGACAAAGAGGTTGAATTAGCAGACATGGACATTAACAGCTATTATAACTGTATTCTAGATGTTCAAAAAGGTCAGTAAAGCCATGGGAGGTGTAAAAACGTCCTAGTCAAGTTCTTTCTAAAACTTGTACAATGTCTGAGATGAAAAATACACTGGATGGGGACTCATGCCAGAGTAGACACTCCAGAAAAAAAGATTAGTGAACTTGAAGACAAAGAAACATCAAGTACCTAAAATGAAATACACAAAGAAAAAGGATTTCTTTTTAAATGGAAAAGAGTATCCAGTGAGCTGTGGGACAATCTCAAACAGCCTAATACATATGTGACTAGAATCTCTGAGAGAAAAATGCAGCAGAAAAATGAAGAAAACAGTGGCTGAAAATTTTCTACATTTGATTAAAACCACAGGTATGAGAAGTTCTATGAACACCAAACAAGAGCATCATGAAGAATACCACACAAAGGCACATTATAATCGAATTGTTAAAACCAATGATAAACAGAAAATCTTAAAAACAGACAGAGAAAAAAGGTACAATATGTACACAGGAATAACGAAAAAGTCAATCATTTCTTCTCAGACACATGGCAAATGAGAGCTGTGCCGTTAATTGTGATAAGTCAACTTGTCTGGATGAAGAAATGCCTAGCAGATTAGTAAAGTGTGCTTTTGAGTGTGTCTGAGTAGCTCATGGAGGCATGATCTTGGGTCCTGGCCCTTTCCTCTCTGGCATTGTCCACCAGCTTGGCTTCCCAGATGCCATGAACTTAGTATCTCTGATCCACTACACCTTTCTACCATGGTATTTCTGCCCCGAAGCTAACTGATCATGGATTGGAACCCCTAAAACAGAAAACAACTACACTTTTTAAAACCCCGGTGTCAGATATTGTGTCTCAGCAACAGGGACACAATATAACAGTGAAACAACATCTTTAAAGTACAAATCAAAACAAAAGACTCTAAACAGAATTCTATACCTAGTGCAAATACCTTTCAAAAACAAAGAGAGGGCTGGGGGCACAGCTCAGTGAGAGCACTTGCTTAACAAGTGCAAGGACCTGGTTTTGATCCTCAGCACTGAAGGAAAAAAAAAACAAGAAAAGGTAAAATAAAGATTATTTTAGACATATAAAAATTGAAAGATTCCATCACCTATACTACAAAAAATATTAAAGAAAATTATTCAGGCAAAATGAATATGACCCTACATGAAAACATGTATCTAAAGAAAAGGATAAAAGATGAAACCATACATGCATGTAAAGGAATGTGACAATGGCAAGTACACTGGTAAATATATTTTTAAAAATACTGAAATGTCTGTAAAAGATAATTGTTAAAAATAACACTGTATTGTATTTTATAAAATACATACGGTAAAATGTGACAACATAAAGGATAGATAGAACAAAATAGAAGTATATTGTTTTGAAGTTCTTACACTAGCATTTAGGAACTGTAAAAACTATTTGAATGTAGCCTGTGTAAGTTAAAGACTTATAGGTGAATGTTCGTAGCTACTTAGGTATAGTAACCTGAAATCAAAACCAACCCAAACATCTATCAACAGATGGATGGATAAGCAAATTAGAATATATTCATTTAATACTACTTGAAGGAAAAAGAAACTACTGTATATGTGAACATACATAACAAAATGGATGAATCTCAATTTTATCCTGAGGGAAAGACAAAAAAAAAGAAGTATATATTATATGATTATATTTATAATTCCAGAAGCTACGAAATAATCTATAGTGATGGAAGACAGGTGAGTGGTTGCCTGTGAGTACAAAGAAACTTGGAAGTGATGGTACCTTGATTATGATGATGGTTTTTGCGGAAATGTGTATATATGCTAAAACTTAGCAAATTGCACATATTAAATAGGTGAAATTTACTGTATGTGAATTACTCTTCAGTAAAGCTGTTTAAAAAATAATTTTGGATTTAAATGTAGGTTAGGTACCAAAAATATAAGATACCTACAGTATTCTGGCTCCACAGAATAAATATAGATAATAAAAACTAGAACTAAAAGAATATAATTTATTATGGACAAAAATAGATCATAGAGATCAATTAAACAATACTTTCTTATTAAGGTAAAAGAACCAAATCCTGGAGAGGTTTAGTGACTCGACCTGAGGTGTTACAGCGATAGCAAACACCTTCTCAACCATAAAATTCACAATGACTGCTACAGTGTTTTTAGGTTACCACTGAACCCCCAATACCTAAGCCATAACAGGACTCAATAAATATTCATCGTCTGATATTTTCTCTGGAAAGAAAGGTTAAAAAAAAGATAATAGGAAACAATCTCCCTCAACTGTGATATAAGCTTCCCCTATCTTTGATTTAGTGTCTTTAACACAGATGAGAGAAGTAGTACCCTTAATATAAATGCAGTAAGGTAAATTATATTCCATATTTTTAGTTTACTGGATAGTTTATTAAAGTCTAATACTTAAAATTTCTAACTCATATTACCAACTCTTTTTTTTTTTTTTGGTGCTGGGGATCGAACTCAGGGCTTTGCGCTTATTAGGCAAGCACGCTACCACTTGAGCTAAATCCCCAGCCATATTACCAACTCTTAAGCAAAAAAATTAGTAAGAAATTCCCCATTCATATAGATCAGCAATTTTTCAAATTAAGAAAAATTAAAAGAAATAGCTTACCAAAAATTTCCCCATTTTTGGCATATTCTGTCACAAGGTACAACATACTCTTGGTCTCCATTACCTATGATAAATAATTCCACATTAGTCTGACAAGAAGGACTGCAATTTACCAGAACATTCTTTGGGCTTACCTAAATAAAACCATTAATAAAAGAACCAGAGTAACAAACAATTTGGAAGCTGGCAAACTTTCTAAAGCTGACAATGTCCTTCTACTAATATTTGTACGAAAAATCTAGATCCTTGCTCTCTAAGTGTGCTTCATCAGCTAGAAGTAGCAGGCACCTGTTAGGAATGCAGACCCTCAGACCTCACCTCAGACCTACTGAATTCGAATTTACATCTTAACAAAATTGTCAAGTAATTTTTATGCACATTAAAATTTGAGAAGTACTAATATAGATAACAAAAGTTTTGAAGATCATATTTTCAATACCTCTTCACTGAATTTTTGAGCCCCATGTTATTGCTGTACCCCTGATTAGGATGAGAACAATAAAATAGAAGAATTTGGTTTATCGTCCCTATAGCCTACCTAATCTGATACAATATGATATTCTTTTTACCAAAATATTGATACGAAGTACAAGAATTTTAAAACATGGTTTGAAGACTATCTTCATAGCTCTACTGCTAAATACATTCACTGAAATTAGTTTTCCAGGTTCAGAAAGGAAGTATGGTATTGCCAACACTTTGATTTCTCAAACTCTATTGAATAGATGGCTATTTAGAAAAGAAATTCATTTTTAAATTCAAGATGAGTGATTTTTAGGTTGATTCTCTGTAACACTCTTCTAAATATGATCTATTGAATAAAAAAAACTAATTTTGCTTTAAAATGTAGGTTTAAGACTATTCCTATTCAGGTGAAAAAACTGAGATACCTACAGTTTGGACCTAAACAAAGCAAAGAGTAATTCAACTTTAATCAATTATTTAGTGTAAACAAAGACAGAATTATCAATGAATCATGGCAGTTTCACTCTCAGTTTAGCTTATGATTTATCAGAGACTTCTAAAAATACAATTTGTTTCTTAAAAGTATATCTTTAGGAATTAAAAAAAGCTTAAATAAATAAATTTGACCTAAGGGTTTCTTTAGTTTTAGAATTTTAGGAAATGTTTTGGATGGCACATGATAGTCTCTCATTTTTAAAAGGCATATCATAAGTCAATGGTCTCTAATCTTTTTTAGTGCCAATTTCCATCATTAAACATTGTTTAGTTAAATATATATGTGCATACATATATATAAACACACATACATATGTAAATATTTATGAGTATATATAGATACACAAACTTACACGTGCCACAGTCTCAGTGCATTCTGTACATTATGAACTGCACACAAGAGGACACAATAAACAGCTGGAAGTCATAATATTTTCTTCTTACACCCCAAGGATATTTGTGCTAAGCCATTTGAGTACACAGTGCTGTGATAGTAAACCAGGTCTCTGAGAACAAAAGGTCCTAATTTGTAAGCCAGTTTCTGTGGTATAATTACTTCCCTTATTGCTGATTTTGAGATTACTAACATAATGTTTATCACCTCACAAAACTTTTGAAAATTTAATAACCAGTCTCACAAGCCAGAACAGACTGAGTCCAGCATACCATGCATAGCATACTTTGGGGATCAAAGTCATAACACTGAAACCTTTCAGTTTAGAAAAAATTACACAATCAAAAAAATTCTACATATGAATGAATAGAAACTTCAAGAATGTTTTATATTAGCATGAAACACTCTTTAAAAATCCGAGAAAAATGGAGCCAGTCAAGGTGGTGCATACCTGTAATCCCAGCACTTGGGAGGCTAAGGAGGATCTAGAGTTCAAGGTTAACCTGGGTTATATAGCAAGTTTGAGGCCAGCCTTAGCTACATAGCAAGACTCTGTCTCAAGAAAACAAAAACAAACACCCCTGAGAAAACGTCCCTTCTAAAAAAATTGCCAAAAAAAAAAAAATTGGCTGTATTTAAAAGAGGCACGATTCATTATACAAAAATTATTTTAAGCTAACTTTTAAAAAAGGTTTATCTTCTTTATCTGATATAATAAGCCCCCTCAAAAAAGTTCTGGCTGTCTGTATTACAAAGTATGATGCTCTAAGTAACATAGTATTTCATGAAAAATAAACATTATATTTTTTCAATAAGCAAAACTACCACATCTTTATTTATAGTACTGCAACTAAAACCCAGCAGTTTCAAGCAGGGACTCCAAGACGAACAACTGCAAACTTTTAAAATAAACAACTAGCAATCTGAGAGACAATTTAAAAATTAAGCTACCAGTTACCTTTCGATTTCCAAATTTTTTATTTAAATACAGAAAAAAGGATATACTCAGCTTAATAAAAGCACATCTTTATCCTTTCATTGAACAGAGAAACAGAAGAGGGAAAAAATCATGATGTAAAATAAAAAAATTGAATATGGAAAGCATAAAGATAAGCTGTACCTGATAAAGTTTGATTATGTGAGGGTGGTCTAACATTTTCATTATTTGTACCTCTCGGTAGATTTTCTCAAGGTTCACTGCATCCAGCTGAGATTTATCTATTATTTTTATTGCCACCTGTGTCCCAAAACATAAGGAAATACAATTAGTATATAAGAGTTAACATTTTCCCATTATAAATCTATTCAATAAATGACACGAGACTTTGCCAGTAGGCCCATATGACAACAGCTACTTTAAACTCATGCTCATTCATTTCTTCGACAAATATCTCTTAAACTTCTACTACATATAAGTACAGTTGCTTTGGTTTGGCAGTGTGTTTAGTGTGCCATGAAGAGTAACTGCAAAGTTACGCATTTTAATAAAACATGTTTCAGCTTCAGTACAACTACAGTGTCTTTTTGTTCCATCTATAAACTGAAAAAATGAATTCCTTTCAATTTCAGTTATCTCACTGTAAAGTACAAGTAATAACCTGCCAAGTAGAAAGAAGTTTAGAAGGCAATTTCTGTTGTTCTCCAGTATTATTTTTCTAGAAAAACAAGTGATGGGTTCCACACAATATACATTTAACTTTCTGGAAAAAAGCTAAATATAAAGTATTAAAATTCATGCACTTTAAAAAATATCATTTGGATTAATTTTCATTTTAAAAATTGAAACACAAAACCACATTTTAACTTTCTAAAAGGAATGTGATTTCAGAAAAAGTGGCCTCATTCTGTCATAACTAAATAGAAACCCCAAAAGTTCCAAGGTTAATAATTTGAAGAAATTACATTTGAAGGTGAATGACTGGTACTCAACCACCATGTAATTTTTCATCCAACTAAAAAGAACTATTTTTTTTAAAAAAAACCTAGTAGCTATTTGGGTGGAAATAAGGTAATCTGATTTAAATAAAATTTTCAGAAAATTGGGAACTCCCTAAATTTAGTTCTAAGTTCTGAGTTCTAAAGTGCACTTTATAGTCTATCAAAATTCTAAACATAATTTAGCCCTATGTTGTTTCAGGGTAAGATTTTTTTTTTTAATTTCTTTTTTGTGGTACTTGGAATTCAACCCAGTGCCTTGGCTTGAAACAGGGTCTTGCTAAGTCACTAAATCGCCCAGGCTGGGCTTGAACTTGTGATCTCCCTGCCTCTGCCTCTTAGCACACCACCTCCACCACACCAAACTCAGGATAGCTTTTGATATCAGCTATTGTATGTGCCTTAATAGTTCAACACTCCTGTAAGGTGTACCAGAAAATAGGATTCAGTTTGTCATTTCACTCAGTTTCCCGTCTCCTGCTTATACAATTAGTTTTCTCTTATTTCCTTTGGCTTGTCTGTCCTTTACTGTTATCTCCTTAAGTCTATAAGGTTTATTTCTTCCTTTTTTCTATTTCTAACAGCTTGCTTATTTGAATTTACTGTAACCACAGAACAACCCAAGCTTCCCAGGGGAAATCAGATTACTAAACTTAATGTGTAAAATTAAATTTACTGTCTCTGAAGGAAAAGGGCAGTTCCTTTCTGAGGCAGTAAGTATGTGAATTCTGTGAAAGCTGTGTTCATTGTTTGTTGTGTTTTATTATCATAATTGATATAGTCTAGAAAGTTAATAGTGTTAAACTTTGATTGCTAAGTAAGTAGACTGTTTAACATTGCACTTGCTATTAGAAGTATTAACCTCAAGCCTAGACACATTTAGAGACTTTTTTTCCTCAGTGAAGAGTATGACAGGATTCAGTATTATCAGTTACTTTGGGTAACTCTGGGTAAAAGTTGCCAGATAAAAGGTAAGTATATACTTGAATTTTCTCAATATTCCTTATGAAGGTAGTTTCACATACATACGTATTTTGAAGAAAAGGTCTTGCCCTAAAGTTTCCGGAGTGAGACTAGATACTAGCATGTTCCTCATCAACAAAAAACTTATTATGATATAGTCAAATAATCTAAAAATTAGAGCTGGAGAGAAAGGAATCATGTTTGTTTAAAAAACCAGCATGATTACTGTCAGAAAATTTTGTATTGTGTATATCTCAAGTAACATATTTAATGTTAAAGAAAAATGTCTGGATACTAAATACAAATGCAAGCATGCTCTCCTCTTCTATATTTTTTTTTGGAATCTTAGCTTCAATATTGAAAAAGTAAAACATACATTAAAAGTATTAAAAATGAAAAAATTATCCAATTAAGCTTTCATAAAGATTTAACTTTAAAAAATTCTCATACAACAATTCTCTCTTCAATTTTATCTTGAGTCACCAACTATATATGTCCACAAACGTATATTACTTTCTTACTCTTTGTAAGGTTTCTATAAGAGAATTCTGCTAAAGAAAAAGTTGAGCATGTATTAGCATGCTCCTTCTAACAGACGTAGTTTAACTGCTTTAACAAGTACATTCAGAATGTGTAATGTTCAATATAATGATTCATGCACAACGTAAGTTTCTTATTCATGTAGCAGAATTGGATGGATGAAGGTAGCAGGCATATGAGGTTCAGAGGCTTTTCTATATTTAACGTGTAGCTTTCAAAGTTACTTTGAAGGTTGCCTATATTCTAGCCAGAAAAAAAAAAGTCTAGAGGGTCCCTTATAGGAGATGTTTATGGGGCAGGCCTGGAAATGGTGTACATTATTTCTGCTCATTCCATTAGTTAGAACTCAGCCACAAGACCACATCTAAATGAAAGAGAGGCACAGAAACAGTTGGGTTGTGTGCTCAGGAAGAAGAGAAACAGTGGAGTGTTTTGGTGGTCAGCTAGGAGTCTGTCATACTCAATGGAGCTCTCTATCAAGAATTTCATTATAGTGATAATGATGGTAACTTTCACAACCATACAGTGCTTTTTAATTTTACAAGATACTTTAATGTATTTTATCTCATTTATTTCTCAGTTCTGTGAAGTAAATGGAAGAAGTAGTATACCTAATTATGGGGTCAAAATGAAATTTAAAAGGTGTCAAAAATTAGCATGCATGAGGCCCTGGGTTCTATCCTAGCCCAACGTGTCCCCACCCCATCACAAAATCTATAAAGGTCCTAAAGGGGAAACAACTTCAGGCCTTCTAAGTCCAAGCTCAATCTTTCTACTATTTCAAAGAGTCTACTAGTCACACATTTACTGAGAAACTACTGTATACAAGAAATTACGCTTGGGATAAAAAAATGAGTAAGATTTGATTCCTACTACTGAGGAATTTAATAGATCTCTGTGACCAAGATGAGTAACTTCTATCAAAGAACAAAACAAAACAAAACCTCTGTGTTTTGGGATTCCCCCAATGGTGTGCTGAAAGTCCCCAACTTCCAAAAAGATTTTTCCAATAATTCATTTTTTTTATCTTTTATTATTTTTTGAGACAGGGTCTCAACTCACTATATAGCCCAGGCTAGCCCTGAATTCACGGCAATCCTCCTACCTCAGCCTCCCAAGTGCTGGGATTACAGGTGTGTACCACCACACTGGGCTTCCAATAGTTCATTTCATAGATAAGCATGAATTTGGGATCTCTGGGAATTTATTCTCTGCATCCTTTCTCCTATATATTATGAACATAGTACCAACAACAAAATCAGCATGGTCACAAGAAAGTGAAGGCCAAGAGATTCCATAAATTGAAGATCTCTTTGTTGTTGTTCATCTAAATTATTCAAATCTTAATTCTCAACTATACATATATTACCTTAAGAAGAATAAACCAATGAATTTCCATGGCAATAGAAAAATTAATATTCCTTCTACTAGTACACAGGTTTCCTCTCCAGTTTGGGAGAGGATAAAAGATAAAACTAGAATGGTTACTATCACATAGAAAGTAGTAACGCTGAATATTCAACCTCAGAAATAGGAAAACATGAATGAGAAACTATATTAATCCTATAGTGAACAAAAGTTTAATGAGATGGTCATTTTTATAAATCGCTAGTAGAAATATAAAATAAATTATAATTTTTCTGGAAAGCAATGTAGCAGGTTTTATAAGTACTTTAAAAATAATCTATTCCATTAAGCAGGTCTGAGGGATGTACTTCTGAAAAATTATGTGAAGGAAATACTCTGAAATGATGGCAAAGATTTTTGTGTAAATATATTCAGTGTAATACTGCAGTACAAAAACAGAACCTGGGGAATAATTTCATGAATTATAGTTAAGTTTATATTATGAGCATTATAAAAATGGTTCTATTTACTAATACGGTAAATACTTAAACTGAAAAATTAAATAGGAAATCAGGCTATCAGTGAAGTCTTAATACAAGTATGAGTGGAAAAGGACCAGGAATAAATAGTCCTTTGACAAGGTTATCAGTGGGTAAAAAGATCATGGATCTATTTTCCAGCTTTATACTTTTCTGTACAATTTGTTTTCAGTAAGTATGACTTTTCTAATTTAAAAAAACATAAAAAATAAGATGGATTGTTTATAATAAATACTAACTTTTCCATTCATGAAATATTTGTCATTTTCATTTTCTTATTTGCTAAACTCCCTAGAATATGCCTGTAATATTTTATAATTTATGTATTAATGAAGAAGACCATACACATAGAAGGCTTAAAGAATGTTAAAAAAATACATATGAGAATCACAAGTACGTAAAATACAAATTGATGGGGTTGGAGATTTAGCTCAGTGATTAAGCACTTGCCTAGCAAGTGCAAGGTCCTGAGTTCGAGCCCTGGAGTCCCCCCCACCCCCAAAACGGCAAGGACAAGAAATTAAAATGTAAGAGCAAAAATAAAAACTGTTACACTGATGAATTAAAGAATGTTTTTCATTTTTCAAACTGTAATTTAATGGTAATGCTAGTTGTCTTTATAATGTTAGGAAAAATACTTCCACTTTATTGAACTGAGAATTTATAAGACTATAAAAGAAGTGATTAAAAATAATTTCCTACCTTACAAAGTATGTAAACAAATTAACAAGAGACAGTGCAATTTAAAAAAGAACCAAATAAATGGGTGTGGTGGGTACACACCTATAATCCCAGCACTCAGGAGGCTGAGGCAGGAGAATGGTGAGTTTGAGGCCAGTATGGACTATATAGGAAGTTTGAGGCTAGCCTGAGCTACATAGGGAGAACCCACTGCAAAAAACAAAACGAAACAAAAACAGTCTATGGATAAACACACAATTCATAGGAGAAATGCACAGTCATCATATAATATTATAACCAATCGAAGAAATGCAAATAAAAATAACAAAGAAAATATGTACTTTTTTTCAATTAAAACACAAAAATAAATAACAAAGAATATTACTTCCCCCTATCAAATTGGCCAACATTTAAGAAGTACCATCCCTGGGATATGTGTGTTCTTCCTGGTAAAAATTAACGGGTACTCGTTTTCTGGAGGTAATCTGGCATCTCATGCTGTAGGATACGTAATTTTTCACCCAGGAATTCCACGGCTAGGTATTTGTCCTGAGGAAATAATCAAGGAATGTCCTTCGTGTAAAAAACACATTATATGTGTGGATAACATCAATTTAGTACCTATATGTAAAATGTGTGAATAAGGGGATATGAACCAAATATCTTGAATTTTGAAAGCAGAATTAAGGATGTTTAATTTCTTCTTCAGACTTTTCAATAATGCCTACAGTGAGTATTCATAACTTCTGTAATGGGGGGAACCATGTAAATACTATGTTTACTATAAAGAACTTCAACATCTTTAGCATTAATTCCCTGTTTAATCCATCCAAGATATACTTCTTAATCTGTTTAAAATATTTTTTGTTTGTTTGTTTTTTGAAACAGGGTCTTGTTATGTAATTCAGGCTGGCCTCCAACTCTTGGTGATCCTCCTGCCTCTGCCTCCTGAGTGCTGGGATTACAGGCGTGCATAACCATGCCTGGCTTCTTTGAAACATTTTTAAATGTTTTTCTTTTCTAATTAAAGAATTTCTGCAATTTCCAAGTTTGTCTTTCAATCTTTTTTGTTTGTTTGTTTGTTTGGTGCTGGGGATCAAATTTAGGGCCTTGTGCTTGCTAGGCCAGCACTCTACCACTGAGCTAAATCCCCAGCCTCTTTCAATCTTCTAATAATCTCAAACTGAATACACAGGCTATTTCTCTTCAAAAGATGGGAAAGCATGCTCCACAAATGTTCTGTATAAAGAAGCTTTAACAAATAATTCATTTCAAAAAGATAAAGGTAGGAAAGGTAGTAGATACACTAAAAAGGAAAGAAAGATCTCATAAAGAATTCTGAACCTCTTTTGACTCCAAGGAAATCAATCCACAATCAGCTGTGGGCCATAAATCAAACGTCATGTGAATTCAAGAAGAGAGGCCAGTTTCAGTTATTTCCAAATAAATGCTTTCTTAATTGCCTGATACTGAGATAGATTTTCCCACAGGATTTAAAATCAGAACACATTAAACTCTGTTAAAGTTAAAAATTTCTTCAGAATATAAAAATTTACACAACTCTTATTTTGTACATTTGTTCTCCCTCCCAAAACAGATAATTCTGACCAATATTTAGCAGAGTAATTTGCCAATCATTATATATCTGGGGTGCCAAGAAACTAACAAAACGATTATAATAAAGCACGTATATAGTGACAAATGTAATTTCTATTTTAATATACAGTTAAAGGTCATACATAGTTGTAGATACAAATACAATGGTTATTTGGTAACAATCCTTCTATTGCACATAGTAAAGCTGCTTCTTGAAATCTGGAATATTTTGCAGTACAACACTGGTACCAAGATTACTGAGAGGGGTCTTAATTTTTAAAGTAAAATATAAAATCCAATGCATTAAAAATAAGTTTTCTCCAAGAGACATTATAATTATGGTGTAACACACTCTTTTCTGTGTTTTCACCCACTTAACCATTTTGGAAAACGCTTAAAAATCCTCTATTTTAAGGTAGTAGTTTAAGAATTTTGCCTAAACATAGAAGTCCCAAAATGCACAAAGAAAGCTTTTCAGTAAACAAAAACAGTTTTCAGAATGTTCTTCATATCAGTTCTGCATTCCAGGTTCTCTTTAGGATAAGTAAGTAGCCTAACATCTACATGCCATTTTAATAAGGTAATTTCCAGAACCTCTGTGAAATACCTGTAAGGGCCCATGGACTACATGCCTACAAGTTCTTTAAGCAATATAAAAGGTATGGTGCTGAGGAAAGCTCAGTTGTCTGTCATAGGAAAGCTCTGAAAATAACTAATGATGGTTATCACTGAGTAGTGGTATAACAGGTAATTCTTTTCATTTCTCTATACACCTAACATTTTCAATAATAAAAATGATAGATTTGGGAATTAGAATACACAACTCTTCAATGCAAAAATAATACCTTCTCACTCCTAATTTCCCTTCTAGGAATTTGCCAGCAATTTCTCTCCCCTAAAAAAATTTAAAATACTGACATAGTTATGTACACAAAAACACTCTCTGCCAATTATTTACTAAAAGTAAAAACTGTAAACTATGTAATAATTCAATAATAACGGAATCAGTAGGATGGGACTCATTCACCCATCCACAAGATAAAACACTACAACTACTTAAAGTCACATAAAAAAGCAAAATGCTAAGGTATTAATCTTAGGTGGGAAAAAAAGACTATAATTTACATATGTGTACCATGTGCTGTTTATGGAAAAATGATTTTACAAAGACTAGAAAGAATGTGATATAATGTTAAGAACAGTTTATTCCCTCCAGGTATGATGATGCAGGTATATAATCACAGCACTCTGGGAAGCTAAGGCAGGAGGATTCCAAGTTTAAGCATATCCTGGGCAATTCAGCAAAACGCTATCTCAAAATATTTAAAAAAAAAAAATGAGGCTGTAGCTCAGTGTGAAGGCCCTGGGTTCAATCCACAGTATTGGGGTTTTGTGTGTGTGTGTGTCTATGGAGGGTAGTCCCATTGGTGGAAGAATTATATATATACTATTTAGTGTACTGTACTATTCCATAGTTAGTATTGTTTTTTAATAGAAAACAAAAAAATTTAAGAGGACAAGTGGCTTTTCTGGAATTTTACTTGAGGCAAAAAACTGTACACTTAGAAGGATAAAGTTATTTCCTACTATACTATTAATAAAACACTATTCAAGGACACTCACAGAATCTAAAACTAACAACCACTATTGCCTAAAATAGTTTAATAGCCTAAATGCTATTATCCTTTCCCATTATGCTAATTTTATAAAATTAGCTTCTCTAATTCATAAGCCACAAACCAGTACTACAAAGCTTTTATGAAGTATTATATAAGGAAGCTGGATTCTAACACTACCTGCCTTCCCTTTTGGGTGTAAATACTGATTCAGATGATGTAATTACATGGCTTAAACAATGTTAAGCTATTTGATAGCTAAGACCAAAATGAAGCTTTTTCTGTCTCTTAAAAAATTTTTTTTGTAAAAGGGGAACAGACCTGGATCTCCTAAGCTCTGCAGAAAATATATTATTTTGGAGTGATACTGAGAGACAAAGAGCCAATTAAAAGTAAAAGGATTCAATTGTTCACTTAAACTAAGTACCCTAAAAGTGGCCTCAGGATCAAACTTGGGAAAAAAAGACCTCTAAATTTTAAAGTACATAAAATTTCATTAATATTAAAGCACAGTACATGAAGAAATTTCAATAAGCAATAAGCATAATTATATTTCCTTCGTGGTTTTCTTTATAACTATATTAATTGTTCTCACTGTAGTTACTGTAGTATGAGAACCCAGAATAATGAAGTTTTCAGTGTACATCTTATTTACTTTGTAAGATAGTTGTATTAAACTAACAAATATCTATCCAGTGAATACAGATAAAAATTGCTGCTTTTAAAAAATTAGCAAGAAATGGTATACGCTAAGAGACAATTTTATCTCTACACTTAGTAAATTCTTAATGCAAATTACCTATGAAAGGTCACAGAACAACTTTACAAAGTATATGGAGACCTACAAAAACTTTTCTGTTCAGCCATTGCCTACTTAAATGTCTCCAATCAAACCAAATTACCACAAAGGCTCACATTCACTCGTTATATTTACACTATTTCTTTTTGTATGTTAATTAATGATAATTTCTTTAGAAAAGCACAAGGGAGATAGAATCTGTAGACTAAACATTTAGCTTGTAAGGTAAATTACACACATATACTATGCACATAAGTTAGGATTTGAATGCTCTTTCATGAACTGACTTGTGCCTTCAATTACAAATGCATTTGATCTCAGTTTTTATTTAGTAGCCAAAGGATGGTATTACTCTACAGTGCCCCCTAGCTCCCAAAAATATATCAGTTTGAAAGGGACACCATTTGAACTGTCAACCTCAAGTGTCAGTTACCGTGAGTTCCACTTACGCAGATCTTAAATGGATATTAGGAAAATCTGACCTGAAATATAACAGCTGACAATTAAATCTTGCTAGTAATACCAATAAGAAATGTACATAATACCAATGGAAAAAATATGGATCAAATGGGTTTGGTATTCAATCAAATAGTAGAGCTCAAAATTTGTGTACAGTCTCTCTGCAATTTGTTTGATTTTTAGACAGCCACACAGACCCATAAAAACATACAATTAAAGTGCTTTCTTTTATATAATTTAAGGGGAAATGGCATATTTGGCTATGACTCTTCAGAAGAATGGAACCATTTTCTTCATTTTAAAAAACGCTGGGATCAGATTAAGCCATATGAAGATTCGGTAATGTCACTATACGTGGTCATACTACCTTGCAAACTTAAATTGTTAATACTGGTAAATTTGCGAGAGGAAAGTTTGTGACCTTGCCCTGACATCCCAAGTAAGTCGATTTAGGTTGCTTCAAAATCAGTCAGGGGAAGGCAAAAAGGCTAACAACATGACATGCCCCTTCTTTTTGGAAATGGACGTTCAGCAAAACTTCTGAGTAGAACGTCAACTGCTACAAAATCACTCAAGTTTTCAAACGCCCTTCACTTTACATAAGTCATTCTGGGAAAAAAGAAAAAGTCCTACTTTGTTCTCCGTTGAGGGTCTAGTACATTTGCAATAACGGGAAAAAAAAAGGGACGCGATAACAACAGGGGTAAAAAAACTGAAAAGGAGTGAAATTACAGTGTCAATTGCAATAAGATAGAGAAGAGTACACCGAAACCACTAGGTTTATATTCTAAAGAATGGTTTTGTTTCGGTCATTTTTTTCTAAGGAATTTAATTTACAAGTCTTAAAAAGAGATCCCGAGGAGGAGAGCAGCTGGAGGCAATGGAGGGAAGAGGGGAGGGTTAGGTCAGAACAGAGACTTGTGAGAAAATATGTGCGGTGCATTAGAACCTGCAGCGGGTGGGGGATGCTGGAGGCACCGTCAAGAAGCAGTTGAGGGCTTCGGGAGTAGAGGCAATCTGACGTGGCTTAAGGAATGCATACTCACAGCCAGAAAGCACATCTGGTAAAGGAACAATCCTATAGATAAGAAAGACCAAGCCACCATCCGTGCAAATGCAGAGATGACCATTTTAACCAGTTCTATTGTCTGGAGTATTAGATGGAAATGCCTCAGGCAAGAGATCAAGCTAGCCAGGCACCAAACGGGAGCCTCTGCCGGGCAAAAGAAGGGAGAGAAGATGGACAGTGGTTGCCCGGGCATTCTTGGCCACCGGGGCCCCTTCCTCAGTGAGCACAGAAGGACGCCAGGGTCAGGCGGCCGCGCGATCCCTGTCCGCGCAGCCCGAGCTCAGGCGGTCTCTCTCCTTCTCCGGCAGGCGACGTCTCTCATCGCGCAGCCCCGGAGCTCGGAGACTTCCCCTCCCTCCCCACCCCCAGCCGAAAGCGGGGAAGACGCGGAACTTGGGCTCGGGAGCGGAGGCCACAGACCAGGTCACAGCCCAAGTGGGGGGCTCTGGGCGAAATTCCGTGCGGCTATCGGGGACGGAGTGGGGGAAGCCGGAATCACCTGGCCGGGGTTCCTGTCGGACGGCACTCGCGTCAGGGTGGCCCGGCCCCGATCCCTTCGCTGCTCACCGACCCCATGCAAGCGCTGGGCGCTCCCGGTCCCGGGCCCGCTCCCTCAGCGAGTGGCGCGGCCTCTCGGGTGTCCCGGGTCGCACCACTGCAGCCGCCCCAGTCCGTAAACAGCTCCTCTCCCGAACCCTCTCCTCGGACGCTCCCGCCGAGCCCCGGGCCGCACCTCCGTTTTCGTGATCCGGTGCCGCCCCAGCTTCACCACCGCGAAGTTGCCCTTGCCCAGCGTGCCCTCGATGTCGTAGAACCCCACCCGGACCGGCCCGCGCTGCAAGTGCCTCGGGCCATCCGCCATGACCATGCTGGGCCCCGCAGCTAGACAAGGCGACTGGAGCTCGAGCGGGTCGGCGGGCTGGCGGACGGACGGGCAGCGCGGTGGCGCGGCGCGGCTCGGCTCGGCTCGGGCGACGGCCGCTCCGCTCACTCCTTCGCTCCTTCCCTCCCGCTCAGCAGGGCCCAGCCAGGCGCGCGCCGCCGGTGACGTGAGCCGACGTCAGGAGGCCGGGGCGAGAGGCGGGGGCGGGACCGGGCCTCGATTGGTCACCATGGAGACCAGAGCACCGCCGACGTCGGCGGCGTGGGGGAGGGAGGCGGAGAGGGACGGCGCGCGGGGAGGGACGCTGGACGGGCTGGCGCGTTCCTTCCGGGCCCCGGCTCCCTCCTCTCTCCCCCGACTTCACCGCTGCCAGGGGCGGGGTCTCCACCCGGCTCGCCCGGTTCGCCGGCCTGGAAGCTGAAGAACGAGAGCGAGCCCTGGTGGGCGGTGCGGAGGGGTGCAGCTACCTGCCCGCAGCTCGTGGGCGCCTTCCGCATCCCGGCGTTCTCCGCCCACCTGCGGAGCTTCCCGCCAAAATTTCTCGCCTAGGAGTAGAGCGCCCTAAATTTGGCACCCGTAAGGAACTGTGGCTGAGCAATGCGTTGCTCACAGGCTCCTTTCTTTGTGCCCCTTTCTCATCTCGTTGCTATATAAATCTATTCATATTTTGATGTCTTTGAGGAATCATTCTGACAGCACATCCGGTCACTCTGACAGAATGTCAAGAGTTGAAGAGACTTTAAAGATTACTTAAACCAGGGATTTGGAACCTCCTCTAGACTTCGAGGCCTGGAACCCCCTGAAATATGGGCATATTTTTTCTTATTTGGACATGACTCTGGGGAGAGGAGACGGACCATCGATTCTATCAGATTCTCAAACTGTTGGTGACCCTGAAAAGATTAGAAATGTTTAGCGAATCCAATTTCTTCCCACGTGATGAAGCAGGCTGCCTGGAGTGAACAGAATTGCCCACGTCACACAGGTAATACTAGAGTTAGGATCATAAATCACACAAGTCTTCCATACGGT
This sequence comes from Hystrix cristata, assembly GCA_004026905.1. Taxonomy (NCBI): domain Eukaryota; kingdom Metazoa; phylum Chordata; class Mammalia; order Rodentia; family Hystricidae; genus Hystrix; species Hystrix cristata. The sequence goes on from PVJO010000016.1 coordinate 180,151, forward strand.
GACCCAGGCAAACAGGAACAGCGACATTTTAATACTTTGAAGTATATGAATCTAGATCTTGGTTTCTGAATACCATTCTCTACTAAAAGGCCAGACTCTTTGGAGAAATGGTTCATTCCAAGGCAGAGACAGGGAAGGTACAAAGGCCTTGAAAGATTTGGTACCAGAAAACAAAAGATTTCTTGTATGTGTCAAGGAGGGTAGGTCAAAAGAAAAAAGGAATCAGTTTGTAGGTATTGACCCCTACCAAATCTGAGGCAATTTAAGTATCAAGAATAAATACTAATAGAGATGATAGGTATTGGATTTATTTTTATTAGTATATGTTTGTAATACATTATAAATACATTCATTGTGGAGAATTGGTACATCTAGATATCGCATCTTGATCCTTTTTAATTCCTTCTCCCCGACTTCCCCCATCCCCAATCCCCTTCGATCTTCATATAGTCTACTTCCCTGTTTCCTGTCATCTATCTTTTATTTTGCTCTTAAATTATTTATACCTTGGGTTTCTTATGCAAGAGAAACCATATGATATTTAGCCTTCTGTGTCTGATTTATTTCACTTAACATTATAGACTCAAGGTGCATCCATTTTCTTACAATGACTCAAATTTATCCTTCTTTATGGATGAGTAGTATTTAATTGTATAAATATACCGCATTTTTTAATCCATTCATCTGTCGATGGGCATGTAGAGTGTTTCCGAGGTTTATCAGTTATGAGTTGTGTTGCTATAAATAAAGCTATGCATGTATGATCACTGAATATAACTTTAACTCTTTCAGAAAGATAACCCAGGGGAAGTATAGCTGGGTCAAGTGGAATTTCTGTTTTCAGTTTTTTGAGAAATCTGCATACTGATTTCCATAGTGGTTGTAGTAGTTTACATTCCCACCAAAAATGCAAATGAATCCCTTTTCCTCCACAACCTCACCAGCATAGAAATTGGATTTCTAAAAGAATCCATGAATGTATACTGTCACCTCAGTTTTTAAATGAACAAACAAACATACCGGGAGAAAAGTTCACGACTGTGGAATGCCAAACTAATACATATAGAAGAAACGATGAAATTATGAAATCATCATTTGACACTATTATAGTTATAATTGACTTTAGACAAGAATTATCAATAGATGTTAAAATCATTGGGTGAAGCTTGGCTGGGGACCACAATCTCGAAGTATTTTTGGATTTTTATTCATTACAAAGGGTTAATTAACTAAGGCACTGTCAAGTGGAGGAATCTGTTTTTATTTTTGTTTTAGGGGGATGTTAGGGATGAAGCTCAGGGCCGTGTGCTTGCTAAGCAAGAGCTTTACCACTGACCTAAATCCCCAACTCCCCACAGTGGAGAAATCTGACAGACACCACCCTAACCAAATGATCAACATCACCAGTTATGGACTAAAATAATGTGATGTGACTCCTGATGCAAGGAGACGTATCTCTCATATGATATCCCTATAAAAATGTATATGCTTAATTTATCACAAAGAAACAATCAGAAAAATGCAAATTGAGAAACATTCTACCAAACTGATATATCGTCTTAAAATAAAGTCAGTCTTGAAAGACAAAGGCTGTGGAATGGCTCTAGAATTAAGGGATTGATGAGATGCCACTAAAGGCAGCACATACTCCTGAAAAATTTTGTTACAAAGGAAATTTTCAGGACAGTGATGGAAATTTGAATATGGATTGTATATTAGATACGAGTATTGTTGCAATATTAAGCGTCTTGGATTTTATAATTGTACTGTGTTAAGAAAGAGAGGGCCCTTGGTAAGAAATATTGAAGTATTAAGGGATACAAGTCTGTATATGTGCAACTTATTCTCAAATGGGTTAGCATTTGAGAATAAATGATGTATGCAATTCTCAGATGTTTGAGCAAAGATAAATGGTTGAACAAAACATTAAATTGATGTACCTAGATAAAGTGTATGTGGTAGTTAATTGTATAGTTCTTATAACTTCTATGTACTAATTTCTAATGAAAATTAATATTTATGCATTATGTGTATATATATATATATATATATATATATATATATATATATATTTAGTGCAAGTTTGATTGGCTCTTGGGCCTTTCACTGCTCACTGTGCTTCTGACTTTCACTCTGCCCAAATGCTTTATTCTACTGTGTGTTTGTGAAAGTGAAGGGAAGAAATAGGAGAAAGCTATAAGACTGATCAGATTTCTGGATTGATGGGAGTGATATATGAGGGCTCCTCTAACCAGACCAGCAGCCCACATATGTCCCTCAGTTCCAAATTTGTTCCCATGTACATTTGCCACTTAGATGCATGTTTTAAATGTTTAAGGGAGAAGTCAGTGAAAAGCCACTTACTTATACAAGAATCAGCAGATGCACATGGACCCAGTAGAATCAATAAATAATGTCTTTCTTTACAGTACACCTTTTGAACAGATATTGATTGATTTTTATCTGGCTGTCTTAATCAGAAAGACAGGCCAACCACCTACCGCACAACAGGGGAATAAGAATTGATTTGGAGCCGGGGGGGGGGCGCGGGGGGGGAGACAGAGAGAGAGACAGAGAGAGACAGAGACAGAGAGAAAGGGATACCAAGAGTACCAAAAGGGATTTGGAAAGCCACCATTCTGTGTGAGTGTGCTGGGGATCAACAGGTTGGAGAAAGGGAGGCAGGAGATGAGGAGGACGAGGAGAGATAGGAACCAGGTCAAAAATAAACCTTGGCCATGTGGTAATGCAGCACATGTGATGCTGAAAAGTACTAGTAGGTTGTAAATTAACCCTGAACTACTATATGCAGACTGATTCAGAATACTACACCCTTGGATCTCATGATTCAGCTTTATTTCCTTAATCTAAAAAGATCTACTCCTCCTTCTCCTATTTCAACTCTTTATGTCTCTTAGATCCCTTTGCTTCTGATTAAATGATAGCTATATACATTTTAGCAATTACTGGTCTTATACAACTTCTGCTTTCCTCTCTCCCTCTTTCTATTCTTTCCTCCTTCTCTGTGTCAACACACACACACACACACACACACACACACACACACAGAGGAAAAATGATAGAAGACAAGAGGGAGAAGGAGAAGAAAAGAGAACTTTGTAAGTTCCCATCGTTTTATCTTTGGTTTTAGTATCAGTGAGGGTGAGCACTCTGATTACCACATTTTCTATTTACTTGGTCTTTAAAATGCAACATTTCCAGCTGATGCTGTGAGCCCACTTGTCATTGAATAGAGTAAAAAATGTTAACACTTCAAAAGGCAAAAGGATGTACACAAAAAATTAAGAAAGTATGTACAAAAATTAAGACAGATGGTAAGAGAACAGATAGAATTTATTATATAACTTGAATGAAATAAATTTATAAACAAAAGTGTGCAATGGGGAGAGGAATTAAGGTAATGAAAGAATGATATGAAATTTGAGGAAAGAAAATTTTGTGGCTCACAATACAGTGCGTAAATATTTTGCTGAAGCAGACAACCTGTGAACTTGAAAAAGAAGATATGTACCATTTGTTTCTTTGATTGAGAATGCCTGCACTTTTACTGTTTGTTTGTTTTTTTTTCCCAAGACTGAAGGAAAGTCAAGGAGGCTTGGTCCTGGATTTAGATTTAGTTAAAATTAAAAAGGGTGAAATCTTTATTAGATGGCTTTGCTTAGGAAAAATAGGTTATAAAGGTAGAATGAATGTTTTGCCTTTTAAAGACAGAGAGCACATGAGAAAATCCAAATCACTGAACTATACCAATGCCAAGTGTTTCTTATTAGTTTAAAATATAGATATTTGTGAAACAAGCATCAACCTGTCAGGTTAATGAGCATGTAGGTGCCACTATATGTAAGGTTACTATTATGGAAATAAATTAGAGGATTGAAATTCTTTGGAGAAAACTTTCTTTTGCGCTTTTTATTTTTTAACAGATTTATTGAGGTGTAACAGATTTTATATTAAAAACTGCACATTTTTAATGCATATAATTTGCTAAGTTGAACATCTGTACACATCCATAAAATCATCCCTACAATCAAAAGTTTCCCTCTTTTCCAGGTGTGTGTGTATTATGACCATTAACAGATGTACTGTCAAAATTTTCAGTATACAGTAAAATATTTTTAGCTAGACACTATGTTGTTCAATAGATCTTTAGAACACATAGAGTATTGTTAATTATAGGCGTTATGTTGTTCAGCATGTCTCTAGAGCTTATTAATTTTGAATCAGTGAAACTTTATACCTGTTGAACAACTCCCCACCCCACCCCTCACCACTCCCAGGCAACTATCTTTCTACTGTTCCTATAAATTTGACCATTTTAGGTACCTCATATGAGTAGGATCATGTAGTATCTGTCTGTGACTAGCTTATTTCACTTAGCATGACATTTTCTAGGTTCATTTGTGTTGTTGCAGATCGCAGGATTTTCTTTTTTCCAAGAGAATAATATTATATTATTTACATGTATGTATATATGTATGTATGTATACATGGTGTGATCGAAAACTACAGTGAATGTTTAAATTTTAAAAAAATTATTACAGTAAAAACACACTGCCACCGATTCCCCTTAAAATACTCTCCCTCACTTCAAACACAGTTATCTTCTTGTTCTTACCACTTTCTGAAGCAGTGTCAGGAGTCCCCTTTTGTGTGTGTCTTTAGTTGTGGCTGCCTCTGTGTTCTGAATTGGTTCAAAACGTTTGCCTTTGATGGTTATTTTGACTTTGGGGAAGAGTTGGAAGTCCCATAGTGCCAGATCTAGTGAATAAGGTGGATAAGGCCATACCATGATGTTTTTCAAACTTGCTGTTCCATTGGATGCCACTTTGCAGCAGCATTCACTGTATTTTTGATAATACCTCATAAAGACACTTAGGAAAGAGAACTTGTGGAACTGCTTCAGAAAATGGCAAGAATTATAGGACAAGTGTGTTTGAAGCAAGGGGGAATATTCTGAGGGGCAATGTATCTTTTATTGTAAGAATTTTTGTAAAGTTTAACACTCACTGTATATTTTGATCATACCTCATTTGTGTCACATCTTCTTTCTTATTCATCTCTTGATAGATGTTTAAGCTGTTTGCATATGTTGGCTATTATGAATAATGCTGCAGTGAACTTGGGAATACAGCTATCTTTTTTAGATCTCCATTTCAATTCCTTTAGCTAAATACCCAGAAGTGGGATTGATGAGTCCTTGGTTTACATTCCCACCATTCATGTATAAGAGTTCCAGTTTTCCACATGCTTGCCAGAGCTCTTTTTTTTTTTTTTTAAGTATTAGCCACACTAACAGGTATGAGGCGATATCTCTTGGTTTTGATTTGTATTTCCTCGGTGATTAGGGAAGTTGAATACCTTTCCGTGTATCTGGTGCCTATTTGTATAATGCCTTCGAAGATGTCTATTCAAGTCCTTTGTTCATTTTTAAATTAGTTTTTTTTCCCCCACAATTGAGTTGTAGGAGTTTCTTACATATTTTGGGTATTGATCGCTTACCATGTATATGGGTCACAATTTTTTTTCTCCTATTTCTTAAGTTGCTTTTTCACTCTACTGATTTTTTCCTTTGTTGTTTGGAAGCTTTTAGTTGAATGTAGTTCTACCTCTCTATTTTTGCTCTTGTTGTGCTTTTGGTGTCATAGCCAAGAAATCATTGCTAAGGCCATTGTCAAGAAGATTTTCACCTATGTTTTCCTCTAGGAGTTTGATAATTTCAGATCTTCCAGTTAAGTCTTTTGTTCATGCTGAGTTGATTTTTGTGCATAGTGTAAGACAAGGGTGCATTTTCATTCTTTTACATGTGGATATTCAGTTTTCCCAACACTGTTTGTTGAGAACTATTGCAAGCCTTTTGTTCATGCTGAGTTGATTTTTGTGCATAGTGTAAGACAAGGGTGCATTTTCATTCTTTTACATGTGGATATTCAGTTTTCCCAACACTGTTTGTTGAGAACTTGGCATTTTGTTGGAGGTCAACTGAATATATATGTGTGAGTTTATTTCTAGGTTCTCTATTCTGTTCCATTGGTCCATGTCTGTCTTTATACCAGTACTATACTGTTAATTACTTTAACTTTGTAATGTATTTTGAAATCAGGAAGTGTGAGGCTTTCTGCTTTATTATTTTTACTCAAGATTGTTTTGGTTATTCAAGGTGTTTTGTGGTTTCAAATAAATGTACATTCTTCTCAAGCACACATGGATCATTCCCCAGGATAGATTCTCAGAGGATTATTGTGAAGAAGGTGGACACATAAATAAATAATTTTAATGTAATACAGTAAGCATTAAGAGGTTTGCATAGAGAGCTCAGAGGAGAGGCACTTAGCTCAGTTTAAGGATTCACAGGGGAGGCTTCCAAATGGTAAAAGCTGAGCAGATGTGTAAAAGCCAGGTGAAAAGAAATTGGATGAATATTTGAAGAAGAAACTGAAAGGATGGTGGTCCCAAAGCTAGGAGGAGGTATGATATAGTACTCAGGTAACTACCAGGGGCGGAGAACATCTAAATTTAGTGATGAAAATGTCCACAGATAAAACTGAAAGATACCTGGACTAGGTCATGGAAAGCTCTCTTTTCCCCATCTAGCTACTTTGCTGCTCCCAAATCCCTCTATAGAGAAATTCTAAAGCTGCAACTAGGTAGGAAGCTGCTGAAGTGACAGGTTTTAACTATGGCATTGATATGATGTACAGGATGGGAAAGAGAGAGAGAGGTTGAAAAGATTGCTCCTAGATTACTGACAAGAGTGAACAGTTACAGAGAGTTTACCAGTTGCCATTCACTCTGCTGGGCACTGAACGTGCAAAAGAGGATGATATATGGTCCCACCCCTCAAAGGGCATGTAAACTATTTCATTTAGACATTTAACTCTTATTTCTCTAATGATAACACCAAAGATTTAAATACCTTGGAGAAATCAATATATACTATATCTGTATACTGGAGAAAATGAGTTATGCTAGCAGTCTAATTGCCATTTGTAATTTCTGGACATATAATTCTGAGCTCAGGGCAAGATCTAGAGTAAAAATCTAGAAACTGACAGTTTAAATCAAGGATGTAGATAGTATCACTCAAAGGGAGTATCAAGAGTGAAGGAGAAAGCAGAATGCTATAGTATTTGTTCAGCACTACTAGAATGAGCAAACAAAGAGAAGCATCCTCCTCCCCCCAAAAAGAAGAGAGGCCAAAGAAAAAGAAAAAAAAATGGAAAGTGGAGAAATACCTTGAAATGTAGGGAAGAGAGTTTAAAGGAGGAAGATTTTTTAAGAAGGAAAAAGTACTTTCAATTACTGAAAAGATGTTAAGTACGATAACTTTAAAAGGAATTCATTAGATTTCATTACAAGGAATAGTTGATAATTTTTGTAAAAGAGATCAGAGTACTGGGAGTCGAAAGTGATGAAGAAAAGTGAGTATAGACCCTTCTTTTAAGAAAATCAAGGGCTGGAGATTTAGCTCGGTGGTTAGAGTGCTTGCCTCACAAGCATGAGGCCCTGAGTTCAATCCCCGGTATCAAAAAAAAAAAAAAAAAAAAAAAAAAAAAAAAAAAAAAAAAAAAACCCACAAAAACAAAAAAAAAAGAAAATCAAAGAAGTGAAAATGGAAGGGGATGTAGAGTCAGGTAAGAAGTTTGGTGTTTCTCTTTTCTTTTTCTTCTTTTTATCTGGTAGAGTGTGGAATGTTTTTAGAACAAGCCAAAGAGAGAAGGTTGAATAATGATAATTAGAGATAATCTAAATATCCCAAGGAAATCCACAACAAAAGGAATTCTTTAGGAGGTGAGGCGCCTTCATTCCGATGTGGGTGGGGAAAGGAAGCAAGGATAGTTTTGTCTATAGTAAGTGGCCAATTTGGAGCTCAGAAAGTTTACCTTTGACATCTATTACTTGTGTGAAATAGCAAGTGGATTATCTGCAAAGAATGTGAGGGTTGGGGAATAGGAGATTTTAGATGACTTGTGTTTGGAAAATTCTGCCATGAAAATAGCACAGGAAATTAATTAGAACCTAGAGAGGACTTCTTGAGCCATAATAAGACCCAAGAAAGCCCAGTGGAGGTAAGAGAACCAAGAATTGTTAGAGGTATCAACTCACATGGTCAGGGGACTTTTCGCAACAATATTTGATAGCCTGGACGTAAGGTTGATACAGTGCGAAAAATCCTACCTAATGTCAAAGGAACAAGGAAGTTGAAGATTCATGGAGAGAATTACTGAAAACATGTGCCATGTTGTCTGGATAGAGAGAAAAGTAAAGATAAGAAGGGATAGGGAGACTGTGGAGGGGCCAAGAAGCTGTAATATAAATTAGATGAGAGCAAGGAAACAAAGAATCTTGAAAATGAATCATGTTCTATGTTGACATATTTGAGTTAGATGTTGTTCTGAGTGTTGATAAGATCCAGGGAATAGCTTTGAGAATGGGTGATAAAAGTGAAGAAGAGGTTGATGCTTCTTTCCCCCTTATTTTTTCCCCAAGAACCGAATGCAATCCCTGGAATAAAATAAATTTCCAATATATATTTATTAAAATGGAATAAAAATGCTTTCCTTTGCGCCTCCTAGTATATGACATCAATCTTTCTTTTCTTCTTGTATTTCCTGTTATGCTTATGGCAAATACTCTAAAAGACATGTACCACCTGCTATTGAATTGCATTATAGGGAATTCTGGTCTAATATAAGGGGTGGAGGTTAAGAAGTTTTCTTCAGGAAATGCCATTTAAAGTGCAATGTGAAGAATCTGTAGGAAATTTCTGTTTTTTTGGTTTCATTTTGTTTTTGTTTTTGGTGCCAGGTGTTGAGCCCACGGTCTTATGAGTCCTAAGCACATGCTGTACCACTGAACTACATCCCTAGCCCTCTAAGTATCTCAAAGTGAGAAGAAGCTGAAATATTCCAGCTGGGTAGCTATGAGGGAAGATGATGAATGGGACTGAAGGTGTAGATGAGGGCCATGTTACACAAGGTCTCATATATGATAAATCATGCGGTACATTGTGACCTGTAAGACTTCAAATGGGGAAGATTGACATATTACTATTACTATTGTTAGCTTACATGCATTAAAAGGAATTATATTATTTTTACAGGTGTGTGATTCTACACAGTGAATCATACGCTGATTATGTCTGTTTAAAATATTTCCTCCAGCAGCTTGCTACTTCCTTCCTACTTCCTAAATGAAGTAAATTCTAAAAACCACTATTAAAATGCACTTTGGCTACCAAGAGAGGAAATTTCTAGATTTCTTTCTTTTCTACCATTCATATTTTTTCCCCGTTAGCTTCATGATTGGTATCTTAGTTCACTGGAGCTGCACTAACAATTACCTTACATTGGTTAATTTTTAAGTAGTAGAAATGTATTTGTCACAGTTTCAGAGGTTGGTGAATCTAAGATCAAGGTGACAACAGATTTGGTGGCTGGTGAAAGTTCACTCTCTGTTTGATAGATGATATATCTTGCTGGAAGGGATAGAAGTGGATAGAGGTCTCGACAGCCTTTTTTGGGTGGGAGTGGGTGCTGGGGATCAAATTCAGGGCCTTGTGCTTGCTAGGCAAGTGCTCTACCACTGAGCTAAATTCCCAACCCAACTCCAACCTTTTTATAGGGTGCTAATCCCATTCATGAGGGCTCTGTCCATATGACCTCATCAACTCCCAAAGGCCTCAGTCTCTTAATAATGTCACTTTGGGGTTTAGATTTCAATATATACATTTTTTGGGCGTTGGGGGATGCATTGATTCAGACCATAGCGACTGGGTTAATTAGGTGTTTGAATAGGGACCAGATAAGCTTTAACTAATGGAATGCCAAGAAGGCAAAGAATAGAGCAGAGGCCTTTGGTAGATGATGAGAATGGGAAACTCAGATATGTAAGCTAAGGTTAACTTGTCTCATAATTTTGTCCAGTATAATCCTATGTAAAACCTTGAATTTTGTCAAGATGTATCATTAGTTGCCTACTCCAACATCAGTCTTGAAGCACTATTTTGAAATAGTATGTGTGTACATGTATGCATTGTATATGTGTGAGTTTGTGCCTATGCATGTGTGCATACTGTATATGTGTTTGTACATCTACAGCCTGGGGCGGCGGCTTCTGTGGAAACTGGCAACAGAGGCTCAGACTACTGGTATGAACATTCACAAGGATAACAATCAGGGCATGACAGAAGCCAGAGTGTGGAAAACTTGTGGGGATTGGCTGACAGTAGGCATTTACCCTCCTACCACTCCACTCCCTCTATTTCCCAGGGCTGGTGATTTACAATCTAAAAGTGCTTTCTCCTCAGGCTGCTTCTCTTGGGAGTGGAGTGAGTCTGAAGTTAGGGCTCTAACTTGAAGAGTTACTTGGTGGCACAATATCCAGCCTGAGCAATTAATTGCAGTGGCTTGGGGCTTGGGGCGCTCCACATTAGTGTTGTCTTTCCCCCACTGCTTGACACACTGGATGTGGACACACACTGGGGTCTGGACTTTGGTCTTTTCCCACTGCAAATGCTCGGACGGAATAGCTCATACCATCAGAAAAATATGTGCTTACAGGTCAAAGTAATGATGTCTCAGTAATGATCACAACTACTTCAAAAGCAAACCACAGCCTGTATTATAGATGCCACCACAAGCAAATATGTTAGATCAGATGGTTAATAGATATAAAAATATAGATATAAAAATAAGCATAAAACAATCAATGTTTATTGATCTAGTGTTGTTTTACTAGTTAAAAGGTTTATTTTGAAGGGGTAGCATATAAAAATAACATGGTATTTATTCAGAAATAGAAAAGTAAACTTTTGGGCAAATAAAAACTCAGAAACAGACCTGTGTTTATATGGAGCTTTGATATGTGATAGATGTGGCATGGCAGATCAATGCTGAAAGGAAGGACTTTCCAATAAATAGACTTGTAAAAACTGGTTTCTGTTTGGGAAGAAATGATATTGACTGCTACCTCATACCATATGTAAAAATGAACTGCAGATAAATTAAATCTGATAGGAAATGGGCAAGATATATGAAAAGGAATTTAACAAAAGAGGAAACTCATATGACCCATAAAATATGATAAGATAGTCAATGTCATTTCTGACTGGGGAAGGAAAATTAAAATCACAAGATAGCATTTTGTACTCATTTAATTGGTGAAAATTAAGAACTGTGATAATAACAACTATTGAACAGAATATGAATTAGAATCTTATACAATGCTCTTGAGAGTATAAATGGATAAAACTATTTTGGAAAGTTTACCATTATGTAATGTTGACTAGTCTCATATCTTATAACTTGGGAAATTCTACTTCTAGTTATAAAAACAAGAAAAACTGTTTAATAGAAAACATGAAAAAAGAGTTCCTAGCATCACTGTTAGTAAACATAAATATATAACCCCTTTTTATAAGAGTTAAAAACAAATGAAATTAAACAATATAATTTTTAGGCATACAAATATGTGATAAAGCTATGATTTCAAAATCATAATAAATGTGAGAAGGAAGGGAAGGTAGAGGAATAGATTGGGGGGCAGCTCGTAAGTGGGTATAAATGATTGTTGATGTTCTGAATCTTATCCTGGGCAGTTGTTTCCTAAGTATTTACATTATTAATAATAAGCAAATACATAAGTAAGTGCACAAGTATATATAAATAAGTGCATGAGTATATATAAATAAGCACAAAAGGTCCCTGCTTGGACCCATGAATGAGAGTATGTCACAAACCAAATCCAGTTTTATGCATTTGAGCATAAAAACATCAAATATCTTGACCACATTTATTTTTACTATTATCATTAATGCACACAATAATCCTATTTTTGGTTACTACTATAATCTCCTTTTTATAGATTATACTAACTTAAAAAGTTAGTATAACTCGTTCATGTGAATGGCTCTAGTGTATGGCAGAAGGTACAGTTTGAAATCTCATCTTTAACTATAGGACCTCGCCTTTAACAACGAGGTTAGGTTTCCAGTCACAAAGACCATTTTACTCACTAAATTACCTACCAACAGCAGTTATTCTGCTGAGGATAACAATGTCTAGATATAAAATAAAAGTTTATCTAACAATGAAATATTTTTGCCTTACAAAGTATGCTGTAGCAAGGTGAGAAATTTGCCTGTGTGTCATAATGGAAAATCTGTGTTAAAATGAAATCATGTATTATATCACTGAGTAACAAGAACTTGAATGTAGGAGAGCTCAAATAAATTGTCCTACACTGTCAGATAGAGTGATTCATTCCCTGAATCTGCACAGTGTTCCTCTCTCATATGCCCACACAACAATGTAGAGATATAAAATGTTCCCAACTTTTTTAGCAGTAGTAAATTTGTTAGGCACCTAATTTATTCTGCTTTGTGACCTTACCCAAGCACCTGTGGTTCTGGTTTATTTCTTTAAAGATGCCAAATGTGAAGCTCATGCCCCCTCTACTGGTCAGCCTCATTTTGTTATAAATGTCTTTCTAAATTAAGAGTTCATTCATCCCTGTGAGAAAGATAATTTTGTGGGTATTACCAGTACCCTGAGGGTTTTGGGTTGGGTTTTTTTTTTTGTTTTTTTGTTTTTTTGAGAAGACAGTTGGCAGTGGGAAAGAATGTATTTTTGTGTGTGTGTGTGTGAAGAAGACAAAATGTCACCAAGAACCTGGCTTGTGGGCAGATGCCATATAAGTGAATTTGTACTAAAATTTGGGGGGAGTAATATTGGAGGTGTGGAGACCAGGTTTAGAAGCAGCATCTGCAGCCTTTGCTTTATAGCATGAAAAAAAAACCTGTTAATTTTCTTCAATTTATCATCCAATTGAATGTATTAGATACTCTCACAGTCTTACTGAATGTATCTCTTTTTTCCCCCTAAAGATTGTCTTCTCTTCTCCTTCCTGTGTTTATATGTCAAATCTATTCATAAGAGTAAAATAAGGACCTCTGAGAGCAGAAATCACATTTAATTTTCTGTTGGGTTCAGCCCCTAACTCAAAGTGCATACCACGCGGTAAAGAACAATTTTGCTGCTTAGCTACCTCTCTGAAATTGCCATGTAAAAACAGAAAATATCCTCAGTCAGTAAACTAAGGAAATCCAAATCAAAGGATAAAAGAAGATCCTGACTATGCACCAGAAGTCTAAATACAATAATTTTACTGTGTGCCCATAATCACAATTTAACTACAAACATTTCAGAAAATACTGATTCCAAGATGTTGAAATTTGGCGGTCACGTTCAGAAAACATCTATTGAAATGATTTCGCTTTTCCTCTGCCACTGAACCTCCACATTGTTAAACACCGAAGAGGAGTAAATAATATGGTTCTTTTATTCTTTTTGACTTATAAACCACTTGAACTCAAAAGCCTGAAAGTAATATAGAAGCAACTCTAAGCTTTGAGAAGCTAGACACGTTTCCATGGGCGGTGAGCCAGGGGCCTTGAGTTGTGATCTCGGCTCTACCAAGTCATAGGTAATAATTGGAGAGTTGTTTGAATTTAGTTTGTGTCTCAGTTTCCTTGTTTGTGAAATAATAATAATCACAGCTGCTTTATATAATAACTTGCTGGGTAGGCAGGTAATGTAGATTCATTGTTCCCAAGTTTTTTCTGACTCCGCCTGCTCTCTAAAGTGGTGGTGGGGTTGGGTATGTCTTGTCTAAAGTGGGGATTGGATTGGGTATGTCATGTCCGCTCTCACCACTCCATTGTGCGTTTGTAGACTGGAGACTTCTTACTGCCCTCAGACTAGGACAAGTGAGCCTGCTCAGGCATTAGAGGGCCTCACATATCACAAACCACACACAAACACAATTAAAGAGCACACGAAACCCTCCCCCCCCTTACTTGGGCATTAAGCACTGGCACAGCAAAACCATAGAGCTGAACTGTCCACTCTTTTAAAACTGTTTAGACCTCCAGGAAAACATTTCTCCTTATCTCTTATTTTGTGTGCTCCACACACAGGTGGCTGGACCTGGATGCCATTAAGGTTTGTACGTGGTGCCATTTCCAAAGATGAGTCCCACACTACTTTGAAGTATAGAGAGCTTTAGAATTATAAAAGGGCTTAGGGATGAGGCATAACAAATTAATCAATTATTCAAATCTTTTCTTTCGATAAAAATGAATAGATTTCCCCCTAAGTATTGTTTTCCAATAGTGCTGAGTATACTTTTTTTCTTTTCTTTTTTCGTGTGTTCATCAATTAGGATGGTATTTATGCTCATGGTGGCTGAAGAATATTTTGTAACATTAAATGAATTACATATCTCTTTATATAGGTGAAGGGGTATTAGTTTGTGGAGGCTGCCATAACTCCCCAAAACTGGGTGACTTACATAACAAAGATGTATTTTCTCATAGTTAAAAGGCTGGAATTCCAAGATCAAGATGTCCTCAGGACTGATTTCTCCTAAGACTTCTTTCTTTTGCTTTTAGATAGCACTTTCTCTGTATGTCTTCACATGGCCTTTTTTCTGTGCATTATCATAGAGAATGTGCTCTGATTTCTCTCCCTCATTTAAAACATCAGTCCTGTTCAATTACAGCTCTAGCCTTCTGATCTCATTTTACTTTAATTACCCCCATCTCTGTATACAGCCACATTAGATGGGAGAGAGGGATTCAATGTATGAATTTTGGGATATAATTCAGACTATATGTCTTAGTTACTTTTCTCTAGTTGCTGGGACAAAATACCAGACACTCAAAGTTAGGGGAAGAAAGGTTTATTTGGCTCACAGTTTGTAGAGGTTTCAGTCCACAGTCAGCTGGGTCTGAGGCAGGGTTGCATGGCAGACAGGAGGAACACAGACAAGTGAGCAAAGAATGCAAGCAGGGGGGCTAACCAGCTTCTTCCTGTATCTTATATTTTATCCAGGCTACCTGGCTTTAGGGTGAGCAGTACTCCCACCCTTAATCCTAATACCCTTAATCCTAGCGTCACATCCTTGATCCCAGCAGAACCACGCCAAACCGATCAGTGGACTGATTTAGTAATCACACACTCTAGATCCAGCTACCTCTTACCACATGAGGCCTTGGGGGGACATCTAGACACAAGCCATAACACTATAACTAAAACTTGATTGTACTAGCAACTAGAAGGACAATAAATTCTGAATGAGAAACTTTATTTTTATAAACTAATAGCATTTAATTAAATTTTCTAAAGTTAGATTGAAAATTTAGACTTTAAATTTAATTTTAAATGTTGATATTTATTAAGTTTAATTTGTATTGTGCCTTTTAATTTCTTTCTTTTTTTGCAGTACTGGGGATTAAACTTAGGGGCTCGAGCACACTGTGCAAGAGCTCTACCACTGAACTATATAGTCATTTAATTTTCATAAGTGATTTTGAATATTTTAGAAGACATGTAGCTTTTTTGATGATATATAATTTTTATTTTTTAATTCTAATTTTTTAATTTTTTCAAATTAAAAAAATTTGAAGAAAGGGTCTCTCTAAGTTGCCCAGACTGGCCTTGAAATTGTGATCCTTGTGCTTCAACCTCCTTAGTAGCTGGGTTTATAGGTGTAATATCTGAACACATTTTAAAGCACATTTTTATTTTTACATTTGCATTGGTTTACAGTTTTGATGAAAATATAGACTTTTATACTCTTTGGATATACTTGCATTTAGTTTTAATCTTTTATAATATTACTATTGATAAAACACACATGATGTCAAAGACATGATTATACCAGGTTATTGATTTTGCTAAACTGAAAACGAGAGTAGATGCTCCATAAATATTGGTTGAGTGAGTATATAAAATGCAAATTTTTAAAATGGTAAATTGCTTTTAAGAGCATGAATTCTACCTCAGAGTAATAGGAATTTGCTATACTGGGGTTTCTCAAATGTGGATATGAAGGGTATGTAATGATTAAGGAGAGGGAAATATTTCTCAAAGTCCTTGTTAAACATACCACATCTTCTGCCGTATCAATTTTCATTTTAAACTTCTATTTCTTTAAGACAAATGATAGGCCAAGAGACTTGAACAAATATTTAAAATAAACACAGGACTTTGGAAAAATTTTGTATTTCCCAAGATTTTTGCTTTGGGTTGCTTCCCTCGGGCTATGCACACACACACACACACACACACACACACATGCACCTCCCCACGTGTGTGTGTGTGTGTGTGTGTGTGTGTGTGTGTGTGCTTCCTTTCTGCTCTCCCAGTACTTTAGTGGAAAAGTTTAAGAAGCAGTAGAAGAAATAATAAACAACTGCCTAAGACAAGAAAAGTTCAGATTAGAATCTCTAGGAAGGGACTGAAAGAAGATTCCTAAATAAGTCATTCATTTGAAAAGGAATGAAGCATTATACTGCATTGCAGTCTTAATTAATTTGTTTTTGTGTCTGTGTTACTAAAGAGAGAAAATCATTCATTCTGTTCCTGCATGGACTAGTTAACTGAACTCTCTTCCTTTGGTGAGATGGCCCAGCCTTATTCAACATATTCATGAGTGTGTAGTTGCTTGGTAATTAGCAAGAGTGAGGAATATAGTGTAAAAGGCACAGCACAATCTAATAGTGCTTTGGAAAAACAACTAAATGGGTATTTCCATGATGTGTGTAAGTAGTGCTTCCCTCAGGTAGCTCTGTGCTCTGAATTCTTAGTTCCATCAAGGTACTATGAAATTGGTAGTAAGTTTCGTCTCCCTTTCTGCTCTCCTTTCTTGTTCTACAGTCAAGAAGGAGTCAGAGTGGTGAGAAAGGAGAAAAGAAACAAGAATATTAGGATCTGGGTTGCCTATTCCTGGCCCTAAATAATGCACTAAATAGTTATCTGGGGACTTTTGAGCACATTCATGGAACTTTTCCACTCCCTTTCTTCATTTGTAAAAGTCAGAATTTTAGTCACTGGATGATCTCTAAGATTCTTTGTAATTCTAAAATTTTGGATTATTTTTGAACATTTAAAAAAAAGTTTTCCTTTACTTTTACAATTCCCTACCATGCAAACTTAATGACATTCAAAAAGAACTTAACCAGGTAGCTTTCAGGAAACTTTTTTGAGTCAGTAAGTTTAAAGCGTCTCAAAATATAAAAATTTTACCTGTTGTCCTGATTTCGAAATGGAAATGTTGATGGAAATGGATGGAAATGGAATGAATGGATGGAAATGGAATGGAATGAATGTGTATTTAAATAATTCTCCTAGCTGTATTGCCTGAAAAAGCCTCAAAATAAATAACAAACCACTAACAACCAGTACCCCTAGTGCCCAGACTGAGGTCGTCCTGTGCTAGTTTTCTCTAAAAGTAATCAGTGTTTCTGGGTGTGGTGGCATGTGCCTGTAATCCCAGCACTTGGGAGGCTGAGGCAGGAGGATTGCTCTGAGTTTGAGACCAGTCTATGCTACATAGTGAATTCTAGGCCAGCCTGCACTACAAAGCGAGACCCTGTCTCAAGCAAAGAAGCAAGCAAGCAAACAAACAAAACTCCCCAAACAAAAACAAAAAACCCATAAAAATGAAAAACAAAAGTAATCAGTGTATAGTGGATGCTGTAGTGTGCCACCAGATCCCCTTTTCGGAATGGAGGCCTCAATCCTCTAGTTGCTGGGAACACCAGCAGCTTTTGGCTTCCCTCTCAGTCACTCATGGGCATTACTTCAAACCAATGTTTCTCAGGCTCAATACTTTTGATATTTTAGACCAGATATTTCTTTGTTGTTGGGGACCATCTTGTGCTTTAGAAGATATTTGGCAGAATCCTGGCTTCTACCTACTAGATACCAGTAGAACCCTAGTTTTGGTTGTGGCAACCAAAAAATGTCTCCAGAATTATAAAATGTCAAGGTGGGGGACAAAATTGCTGTGATTAAGAACCACTGCCATAAAATGACAAGAGCCAAATCACCAAATGCACTCTTCCCCCTCCATAGTTTGCACTCAATGACTGATTAATGTGTTTTATAAAGTTCAGGCTCTTTTGTCTCAAGGAAGGATGTCTCGGAGGGCTCAACCATGTCCAGCACTCTCTGTGGGCTTGTTGTAATTGTGCTATGATTTAACTCCTTCCTCTGCCCAGTCCTATTTTTGTCATTCTCCACAGGTGTTGACTGTAGGGGCAGTCCCCAGTAAATTTCTTGCATGTAAATATTCACCTCAGTCTGCTTTCTGGGTGGACCCAACTCCAGACAAGGCTTGTTAGGGAAATGACTGATTCCATATTTGAAATAGAAAATTTGCCAGATTAAGCTTGCATCATTTGCGATACCAGAAAATAAGGAAGCTATCAAAGAATACTTGGGTCATGCCAGAAAAGATTCAGGGATCAATTTAGGAATCTGTCCATTTCTTCCATGTTTTCCATCTTCAGGGATCAATTTAGATAAACTTTCACTGGCCAAAGATGGTTAAAAGTGAATATCAATAATGATTAATGAGAGTAACTGAATAGATTGTTGCTTAAATTCATGCCATAAAAATTTTTGAAGTGTTTGGTCACTTAGGAGGATACAAGAAAGTACCTCTTTATTTGCAAACTGATAAAAGAATCAAGAATTACTTCCTTTCTTTCCTATACTACTTATATCAAATAACCAGTTGGTGAGAAGCAAGAGTCAAGCTAATAAAGAAGAAATGATAGAAGCAGAATACCACCATTTTATAGTCCCTGGAGAGTTAATGACCTTAAGCAGTGATTATCAATGGCTGATAACAGCAGAAAAAGAAATATCCATATACCATGTACCTCCTAATGGACACTACCACAATGTGCTGGGATGTACTGGGATGTAGTGGGATATAGTGGGATGTAGTGGGACATAGTGGGATGTACTGGGATATAGTGGGATGTAGTAGGATGTACTGGGATGTAGTGGGACATAGTGGGATGTAGTGAGACATAGTGGAATGTAGTGGGATGTAGTGGGATGTACTAGGATGTAGTGGGACATAGTGGGATATACTGGGATATACTGGGATGTACTGGGATGTAATGGGATGTACTGGGATGTAGTGGTCTGGTGAGAAGTTTAGCAGGCAGTTCACAAGACTTCCCACATTCCCACATCAAATGGTCAGTTTAGGGATTCCTAAAACCACCTTTAATTTTGAAAATTTGCTAGAAGGACTCATAGAAATAACTGAAAGTTGTTATGCTAATGATTTGGGTTTATTAGAGCTAAAGGATATAGGTTAAAAGTAGCCAAGGAAAAAAGTACATAGGACAGAATCCAGAAGAGTTCCAAATAGGGATGTTCCAGTACCTTCTTGTCATGGAGTTGTGGACAACATTACTTTTCTGGCATTTGATGTGTGGCAATATATACCAACTGTTGCCAAGCAAGAAAACTCACCTAAGCTTTCCTGTCCAGAGATTTTATGACTTGACTCTCAGTTGCCAGCCCTATGGAAGTCATCTGAGCTAGGCGTGGTGGCACACACTGTAATCCAACACTCTGGTAGGCTGAGGCAGGAGGCCCACAGGTTGGAGCCCACCCTGAGCAGTTTACCAAGACTCTGTCTCAAAATAAAAATATAAAAAAAGGGCTGGGGCTGTAACTGAGAGCAAAGGCTCTGGATTCATTCTGTAGTACCATAATAAAGAAATTTTTAAAAAGTCAGACTGATTATGTGTGACCCCAAACTGCTATCCTATATTCTGTCATTATACAATCCAGCTTGACCCCAGGTGCCCAGGCAAACAAAATCACTTCTATGAAGCATAATATTCCAAAAGTTTAGAGATTACCTCCTAGAATTGAGGTCAAAGGCGAGATATCTTTTTGGGCACAGTTAAATTCTTGGCTACACATCTTGGAAAAGAAACAAGGGACATTGAACCCAAATCTGATTGAGCCTCTAGCACTAACTAACAATTTACAGAAAACAGAGGAGATAGAGAACCTGTTAACACCATAGTGAATATAGTTTATGGGAGACTATAGGCTGATCAACCTGATATTTTTAACAAAAGACTGCAAGATAAAAAGAGACTTAAGGAAAGCCTACAGATTAAAGTAAATTTAAAAGACATATCATTCAGTTTCTGTGTACCTTATTTGGATCCCGATTCAAATAAGGAAGCTGAAAAATATTCACGAGAGAATTGGGGAAATGTGAATACTCATTGGATATTTGATGATGTTAAGGAATTACTGTTAATTTTTGCATTGAGAATTGTATTCTGGTCATGTTTAGGGAGCAAAGCGCACCTTTATCTTTTTTTTTTTTTTTTTTTTTTTTTTTTTGGTGCTGGGGATCGAACTCAGGGCCTTGTGCTTGCAAGGCAAGCACTCTAACCACTGAGCTAAATCCCCAGCCCTTAGAGATATATATCAAAATATTTACAAATAAAATGACGTATCTTGGATTTGCTTCAAAATAACCTGAGAGGTAGGGAAGTTGGTAGTGTATGGGTTATTGGATGGAATAAGATTGTGTATGAAAGCAAAATTTTTAGGCTGTGTTATTGGTTTGTGTTCATATTTTCCACTTTAAAATGTAAAGTGGATATGTAATATGGTTTGTGGGGCACAAGTGGCCTTCAGTAGGCCTGCTAAAGTGCTTGTGTATGATAAGCCATTCTTAGTTCTCTTACAATTTTCTCTGGGCCTTTCAGAGAGCTTTTTTTTGGTACTTTGGGACAAACATGCATAGTGGTTTTGAGGGTATGCAGTTGTTGCAAGGAGATAGATATGTGTATATAAGACAAGGGATGTGTTTTGCCTTTATTTTTCATGAGAAACATTACAGTTTTAATAAGATGGTATACTTAATGTAGGTAAACATCTTGTAATATTCTGGTAAAATCAGTGTTGTAAGTTAAAAGATTCAGGAGTTGGAGATGTAGCTCAGTGGTAGAGTGCTTGCCTAGCAAGTGCAAGACCCTGAGTTCAATCCCCAGCACTCTCCCCCACAAAAGATTCACATTTACAATTTAAATATATATTTATTTTTGTTTGTTTAACTATATGTGTATTATAGAATGTTAAATTTATTAAGCAAAGGGAGCTTATATGTGATGAAGAAGAGAAAAGTAAGGATTTAAGAACACTGAGGTTTGTGTAACCAACCTGCTTCTAACAAGAAATACTCAGAAGTTTTTCTATGCTCAGCTGGCAGAGATTCCAGGTATCACTAAAATATACTTACCTGAAGCCTACCAACATTTTGTGGATGTGTGTGTGTGGGTGTGTGTTTGTGTTATACACTGCTGTAGTTTACATCTTGAATGTGCTCCAGAAGTCCACGTTGAAGGTCATTAGCCCATGGCACTGTGGGAGATGATGGAACTCTTCGAAGGTGGGCTTAATGGAAAGAAATTATGTCATGGAAGCAGACCCTTGAAGTGGATACTGGGACCCTGGCCCCTTCTCTTCTTTCTCTTTGCTTCCCAGCTACAATGAGGTGAACAGTTTTTCTGCTATGCATTTCCACCCTGAGGTACTGCTTCAACACAGGCCCAAAAGCAACAGGGTCTACCAGCCACAATCAATTGGAACCTCTAAAAGTGAGCCAAAATAAACCTTTCCTCCTTATAAGTTGCTTCTCTCAGGTATTTTGTCAGAGTGGTGCAAAACTGAAAACATGTATGCTTAAATAATTCTTTTTTTCTTTTTTTAGTTCTAGGGATCGAACTCAGGAGGCAAGTGCTCTACCATTGAGCTAAATCCCCAAGCCTGCTTAAATAATTTTTAAACAGATGTTTACTTCTGAAAGATTGCAGTTCCTAATACTTATGTACTACCATAGAATATATTTGCACTATCACCAAGACTGTTTATTTGTCTTTAGGTACATAAGCTCCAATCTTGTCTCCCTTTAGAAAATTTTGAGTTTTCCAAGTTTAGCCCCCAAATTCCGCATAATAAAACTGCTTTTTTTTTTTCCAACAAACTGTCTTTGAGATTTCTCATATTGCAATTAGACAATACCAAAGATTTGTTTTCTCATTTTGTAAAAGGATGAATGCTGGAGATCATTTGATATATTTGATATTCTCGTTATTGTGAAATTTGTCAATGCCTTCATTGTCTATATTATTTTACAACTCTCCAGGAAATTGTTGACTAGATTTATATAAAATACTTGTGCTGTGTGTCTTATTTTTCTTCTTATAGATACTGCTAGTTATCATAGTAATTTGAACCAAGCCATTTTTCATCAGTTAGGAGTTTCTTCTTTTTCTTTACAGTTGCTTAAACAATTAGGCAACAGATAAAGAATGGAGTCCTCTGGAAGAAATATTAAAAGAATCATAACCTCAGTCAGTAATCGCCTGAAGTAGACACCCTTAATTGTTGATACTCAGTGGAGTAGATTCATGGGTACAGGTTCTTAGGTGTGTTAACCTTCCATTAGTGTAGCAAGTACCTGAGATACTCAATTTATAAAGAGAAAAGGTTTATTTTGACTTACAGTTTTGGGGCAGAGAATGCATGATGGAACAAAACTGCTCACCTCATCATCCAGAGAAAAGAGAGGAAGGGGAAAGAGCTAGAGTCCCTCCATCTCCTTGAAGATCATACCCCTGGTGACCTGGAGACCTCTTTCTAATCTCTCCCTCTTAAATGCTCCACTGTCTCCCAACTGAGACTCTCTGGGGACCAAACCTTTACCACTTGAATCTTTTAGGGGATACTTACTCCAAACCGTAGCACTAGTATAAGCTGACACTATCACAGAATTTCCAGAAATTTTTATTTAGTCCAAAAGCAAATGACTTTCTGACAACAGGTGGTTAATTAAACAAAGACTAATATCGAGAATTAATGATGAATTGAAGACTGAAGTAAATGAAGATGAAAAATTTACTTGTGATTTATTTTCTATATTCAGTTGGACAAATAAGAACACTCTTTTTCTGTCTTCCTGGGTTACCACTGATTCTCTATTTAATGAGCTAACCCTTCTACAAAAAAAACAAAACAAAACACTTCTTTAAAAGGTATCATTTTGCAACTGACCTCTCAAAATTTAGAAAAAAAAATCTGTACGAGATGTTAGGTGATGAGATAATAAATCAAGGGGAAAATCTAAGAAAAATATTCTGGAGAGAAGAATGATACATATAGCCTAGCTTGTCTGTAAAACTGCATGTAACAGTGGTTATTATTAAAGTGCTGTTTATTGGGGTTGGGGATTTAGTTTAGTGGCAAGAGCACTTGACAAGCAAGCATAAGGCCCTGAGTTCAAGCCCCGGCAACGCCCCCCTGACAAAAGGTGCCATTTATTGCTTCCTTTTCCTTTCATGACCATGTCATTATTGACTTAGGTTTAATACATATCTGTTTCTTTCCTACTGGGATATAATTGGATAAAGAAAATTTGTGACAGTGACTATGTCAGAAATGTCACATTTAAAAACAAGTTTCACTTAATTAGGCAGGATTAAGAAACAGAACCTGTACTTTATATGTGGAAATGATGCCTACAAAATCCTTCCAGAAAACTTGCCTTGTACTTGTTCTATGGCTAGTGAAATCTCAGTCATAAAATCAGAAAAAAAAAGCTTCTTCTTGATAGAACAGGCACGCTGACAGACTTGGGGATCTCAGACTCAGAGAAAGACACTCCAGTTATTAGTTACTGAAGAAAAGCTTGTTAGAGACAAAATGGATACATGTTTCAGACTTATAAAGAGCAAGCTAATTAATAACATCAATTCAGATCATCTGTGACACTAACATGACCAAAGTATGACTAGAACTTTATTAAGCCTCTAGTCTTAAGTTACTCCTTAAGGCTTAGTATTACATGGCTTTAATTTGTTAAGCCATGCTAAGGAAATCTTTAAGTATTAATCGACATCTCTCGTGGCACCTATGTAAATGAAACTGGTCAAACAAAAGAGAAAATCCACCAAGGTAATCACATGACTCAGAAAATTTCCAAATAAACTCTGTGGTCAAATACACACTGAAGAGGCAGAACTGGCTAAGAGAAGGGGCCAAGAAACAGGAATGATACCTTTCTGTGCTGCCATTTTGACTTACCACATTATGTACCATGGTGACAAAAACAAAACAAAACCTAAGAAAAACCCCTGTAAAACCAACAAACACCTGGCATTCTCTCTAAAAAGGCAAAAACATCCTGCCTTGTACTAGTCTCTAAATGAAGATCCACACCCTTTTTGTAAGCTGCTCACAACCTAATGCAGGCAATTTTATTCCTGATTTTTATAATACTGATGTCTACAGATTGGTGACAACCTTTGCAGATATGACAATCATGTGAGAAAAATGCCGACTGTAGCCTTGGTAACTTGTTGGGTTTTTTCTCTAAGTCCCTGTTTTGTTTTTTGGAGAGTGAAGTTGTTCTGAAGTTGGTTTCTCTTTGCAAAATAATCAAGTAACACTTCTTTCCTTAATGCTTTTGTGTCGGAGTTCTCTTTTCATCCTTGATAATTATTGAAGCATTTGCTCTTCTCTTTAATTTTGTACATATTCTTAAATTTCTGTAATAAAAATTAAAATAATATATGACTACACAAAGTATGAAAGAGATATTGTTAGCACTGTCCTACAGAGACATAGGACTTAGACTAATTTTAACTAGTTTTCAAATTTAAAATCTACTTTAAGGCCTTTTCTCCCCTTCCTCCCTCCCTCTTTCCTTTGAACCCAGGGTCACCATACTACTAAGCTCAATTCCTGCGTCCCCTCCGCCCCCCACTTTTGTAGTATTGGGGATCGAACCCTGGGTCGTGGCACTGAGCTACATCCTCAGTCTTTTTTGTCTTGAGACAGGGTCTTGCTGGATCACTAAATTACCCTGACTGGGCTCAATCTTTTAATCCTCCTGCCCTAGCTTCCCAGAGTGCTGGGATCACAAGCATGGACCAGCACACCCAGTCCCCATCACTTTATTATCTTGAAAGAAGTTCCACTAAGGTTTGCAGGCTGGCCTTGAACTGGTGATCATCTTGCCTCAGCCTTCTGAGTAGTTGGGATTACCGGCATTTGCCACTGTACTTGGCTGAGACAGTTTTCTATTTCAAAGCATGTGCAGCTAGTAGAAATGACAATCACAAAGATGGTTCTGCAGATGGGAGCTTGGGGCCGAGGAGAGTTGTCTTTTGTGGTTGTGAAGCTGGTATTTTCTGACTTCTCTAGTGAAGTTAGAATCCTCAATATCAGATGGCAATGAAGGAGCTAGAGTTTCTATATTATCTGCTATGTTTAGTGTGAGTATCAAAAATAGATAAAAAAATCCAAAAACTATAGCAACTGAAAAATATTTGTGTAAATCAGTATTTGGGAAAGAAGTGTTGTTATTTGGCTTTAGGGTTGGCTTCTTCAGCATCGATACTGGCAGATCCAATTTACAATAAAGACCTTCCACATTTGTATTGGTTTTTCAAGTCCCACGTGGACTTGTTTTGTTAAAACCTCTTAGTACATTTGCACATTTTTGTTTCCTGGGAGGTTCCTTTGGCTATGTTTGGCTCTGGTATTATCATTATTTATTATATATTCCCTTGAAGTAGAGGAAGAAAGGGCACATGTTACATTTTGTGATTTATATGTTTGACAAATATTCTTGATCTACTGTGTGCAAGGGATTATTCTAGGAACTCTGGAAAGATATAACAATGAATCAGACATATGTATTACAATATCAATGTACTTTCAATCCAATAAAGAATACAAACTTCGGGCCAGGTATTGAGCTAGGTGCTGGGGAGGCAGAGGTGAACAAATTTCCTGACCTCCTGTTTGTTTCACATTATTAACACAGATAAATACAGGGATTAGAGGAGGCCTTATAGAGAAATAACCTGTAGTGACAAATTAGAGTTAACCAAACAAAGCAGGATGGAGCAGAAGATAAACGTTAGGGAGATGGAATACTAGACCCATGTTAGTGGTCCTGGGGTGGAAAAGAGCCTGTGTCCAGTTTCTTTGCATGTATAAAAACTTGATCTTTCCAGGATCTCAGAGTGGGCTGGACTCAGGCATTAAACTCATGTTGGGGCTATATATAAACCAGAGTAGCAATATGTTAATCTAGGGAGAAGTAAATGTCCTGTCGACTAGAGCATGTATGACCAGAATATTTCCTTCCCCATGGTTAGATCTACATGAGAAACTTATTTAAGTTTATGAGGCTGCTTTGCAAGCCTGGTATCAGAATTTAGGAGTTAGTTGAGTGATTCAAAGATACCTAGTTTCTAATTGCTAATGTGTGCATCTTTGCAAAATTGGGGGGCTACCACTGGGAATAGTTTGGCTAAACTTGAAGGCTTTGTCTCTTAAGTGAGATTGGTGGTATATATTGGTCACCATATTTTTTTCTATGACTCCTTCTCTGTTTTTTTTTGTATGGCTATCTGGTTCTGATGACTATATTTTATTTTATTTTTATTTGTTTGATTTTTTATTTATTTTTGAGACAGGGTCTCCTCACTATATAGTTTAGACTAGTCTTGAACTTACTAGGTGTGTGTCACCATGCCCAGCTGCTACACTTTATTTTATATGTCCAATCAATTGCCAAGTCTTATTAATTCTGCTTCCTTAGTGTCTTTTGAATCTACTCTTCCAGGGTCCATTGTCCTCATAATTCTTGCCTGTACTATTGAAATAACCTTCTAAATGGTATATTCTTTCCCAGTTTTGCCCTCCTCCAACCTCTTCTCCACAGTCTGAGCACGATGAACATTCTAAACCTCAAATCCAATCATATAATATCTCACTTCAAACCCTTCATGTCTCCCCATAGCCTTTGGGGTTGTATCAGTTAGGATGTTGATATTGAGCAGAATTTGTCTCACATGGTTTAACGAAGAGACTTTAGTGAAAATTCTGTATGCAGATATATGGGTAAGGTTAAGGAAGCAAACTATGAATGGGAAGGTACCCAGAGAGTAGCAAAAGTGAGAAGCCATTACCATTCTAGAGCTGAGGGGGAGAGGAGAGAAAATAAAGTTACTGGACTACCATTGGTTGGAGGAAGGGCTAATTGATGGAGCATTAGCTGTAGAGGATACGTCTGTCTATTGCTATTGATATAAAGAACACAGGGAAGAAATAAAATAGCTTTCCTTTTTCTTGCCCACAGATGACCTGCTGGAGATTACCATTACCTACATCACTTGGAAAATCAGCTGGTAAGAGAGTTGGGTGATGCATGCTGCAGAGGTCATTCTGCTAGGCCACAGAGCATGGCAGAAAATGGCTCCGAATAGGAATTTGGTGAGATAAATAATTAGTACAGGACAAAAGTCCAAATTCATTATTGAGACTCATGAGTCCATTCATAATCTAACTTCTAGCCTCTAGGTCTTGTTGCTCCATCTCTACAAAATACCTTGAGCTCAGTCCTGCTGAACTGTTTGAAATCCTGTGCATGTGCCATGTTATCACTTTAGGGATTACCTCCTCTAGAAAGGAGGAGGTCCTAGAATAGCATTGTCACGATATATTCCATTGGCTGTTAATCTGGCTTTTTACTAGAGTGTAATTGCCTTGAGGACTATATCTCTTTCATTATTTCACTCCCTCAGTGTCAAGCACAGTAACTGTCTTATAGCAAAAGCACAATACACGTTGTTGACTTACTACATGTTAATACCATCTACTCTGCAGCAACAATCAGACTTCACCTGAAAGTCACTCTGATATTGAGGCGAGACTTTTTCAGTCAGTTGTTGTCTATATATAGGTTGATTTCCATAGTTAAATTCTCAAGCGGCCCCTTTAGTTTTAGGTCTCAGCAAGTATCCTGCTGCTGTTCTATGCACTGTCTGTAGGCAAAAAGTACTGAGAACCAAAAGAAGACAGATAAAGTTAAAGAGCTAAAAGTCTTTGAAAGGAGAGAGAGGGTTTAAGGAGCATGTGGCACTTACTTGAGTTTTAAAACACAAGTAGAAGTCATATTAAGTTGTAGAGGAGGGACAGTCCAGACTGAGGACAGGGAACAAGCAAAGGCAGCAATGGAGAAGTATGGGCTGGGTTTATGGGAGACAAGAGTCTTGAACAGGATTAGGAGAGTGGTGGTAAGACTGGAGAATTGGGCAGATCTTGGAGGTTACTGGATGTTGGGCTAAGGAATCTGAACTGGATTTTGTAGACAGAGTCAACCTAAATATCAGATATGGAGAAAGTTTCTGAAAAATAATTTTATTTCAAAATGAGCAGGAAATTTGCAAATGTGGGATATGCATACTAGGAGAGATCATAGGCATATCTGGGGAGACAAAGGTAGACAAAGGTTTGAAAGGTAGAATGAGGATGGCTATGAGAATTGTTTTGAAAGTTGTTCTTGGCTACAAGGATGAGTAACAAGAGTGGCATCAGTCCAACATTGAACAGACAGTTGCTGGGCAGAAGTGCTTGCTTGCTTGCTTGCTTTCTTTCTTTCTTTCTTTCTTTCTTTCTTTCTTTCTTTCTTTCTTTTCTTTCCTTCCTTTCTTCCTTGCTTCTTTCTTTCTTTTTTTGTGAAAGGTTGCAGTAGCCTTTGTGCAAGGTTGTGGTTTTCAGAGAGTCCTTCTAAGAGTTTTTATATTAAGTGTGCATGTGTGAGAATCTTCTCTTCAAGCCCTTAGAACTCTATTTTATTAAGCTTCTGACAGCTTTCAAATTGACTCACTGATGGTTTTAGATCAGAGAGAAGATCCTGGGACATTTGTCAATTTAGGAGATGCATTTTAACCTTACAAACACCCATTACTAAAGTGACTGGCCTGTAAATCCACAGGGCAGGTTTCTTGTCTCACACTTGTCTAGTCTCTCTTCATAACCTTGGCAACACCTTGGTGGTGACCCACTTCCCTGTGCAGGAGCGGCTTAGAACTCAGGTGATAATAAAGACTTGTCCTTTTTGTGGGCATAAACCTGCAGAGGAGACATTCACCAGTATATTTAGTAAAAAGCAGAGAAGTATGAAGTTATTTTGGTGAGGATACAGAAGGACAGATTGGTAGAAAAAAAGAGCATATCCCAAGATGCTGAGAGCAAATGTTGGTTGTGAAATGGCCCAATGACCCTAAACAAGTCATTTTGAGCAAGTTCATTTCTAGAAATAAAAAAGGGTGGAAGAATGTTCTCTTCCAAAAGGGAAAAGGCCAGTTTCTTTCTTGAACAAAACAGTTTTTTTTTCAAAACAGTTTTTTAAAAATATAAGCTGATTAGTTTTTTTTTGTGACTAGATCAATTTTCCAGACTGTGACTACAAAGCATGATATGGTGAATGTCTAAATTTAAAATAAGTTATTAGAGTAAAAGACGCATTATCATTAATCCCCCTCAAACTACTCCACCTTGAATCAAACACACTTACCCCATTGTTTTTGCCACTTTCCAAAGCAGTTCTGGAAGTCCTCTTTCCTGAGTGTCTTTATGAGATGTGATAAAAAAAATACAGTGGATGTGGCTGCTGAGTGCTGTCCAGTGGAAAGTTAGTCTTATAAAAACATTACGGTGTGGCCTCACCCACTGTACTCAGTTGTAATCCTATCTAGCTGGTTTCAGTCTGTAGCAAAAATACTGTTAGAAATTCTAGATGCTACCAAAAAAAAAGAAAGAAAGAAAGAAAGAAAGAAAGAAAGAAAGAAAGAAAGAAAGAAATGACCGCAATACTTCTCTGTTGCTTATTCACGGCCTCTGTACATTCAAAGGGGCTGAAATGTGTCCATTGAGATGAGATGAATGGGTCCTATGGCTTATTGCATCCAGCCCTCTAACCAGTAGGTAGAAAGAGCCCTCCAATAATAGGCACTAACACCTGTATCAGCTCCTTACAACAAGTGGTCCAGTGGTTCAAACTCACATCCGGGACCTGCAAATCCTGCCCCCGAAGTGGGGGTCGGAGGGTCTTTTCCACAAGCCCCTCAAAGAATGAAGACCTTACAGTGCCCATTGCTTGCATATGGCCTCCCGCATTTCATGGAAACCTCTTTGCTATGACTTTCAAGCCTATATCCTAGTTTGCCTGCATCCAGAATGTCACAATTTGATGGTGTTTGTTGGGGGAGACAACAGATATAAATCTGTGATAGCTGGAAAATGAAATGTAATTTACAGTAAAAATAGTTTGATCTTAGTGCAATTAGGTTGAAAGCATACTGACCTAATACTAGCTAATATTTAATGAGCATTTATTATGTGCTATAATACAATTATATTATGTAATATAATGTGCTAGGGCTGCCATAAGAAAGTATCACAAGTGGATGCCTTAAAAGAAATATATATTGTCATAATTCTGGAAGCTAGAAGTCCAAGATCAGCATAAAAAGTGCCTTCTGAAGGCTGTGAGAGATTACTTCACAACTGTTGCCTACTTTCTGGTGATTTGCTGGCAGTTTTTGGCATTCCTTGGCTTGTAGAAGCATTGCTTTGCTCTCTGCCTTCACCCGCAGTGATATTCTCTCTGTGTGCGTGACTGTATCCACGTGACCTCTTTTCATGAGAATGCTAGCCACTGAATTAATGTTCTACCCCAGTGATCTCATTTTAAGTAATATCTGCAATGAGTGTTTCAAAAAAGACCACATTTTCAGATACTAGGGGTTAGGATTTTAGTGTATATATTTTTTTGGGAAGATGGTGTACACAATTCAATCCATAACACATATCAAGTGTGTTGTACTTATTCTGTGATTTTTATTCTCTCAGCAACACTTCCAGGTAGGTAGTATTATCCTCATTTTAGCGATAAGGAAACTGAAGACTGAGTAATGAAATGGTTTGCTCACAATTACACAGCC
This sequence comes from Hystrix cristata, assembly GCA_004026905.1. Classification (NCBI taxonomy): domain Eukaryota; kingdom Metazoa; phylum Chordata; class Mammalia; order Rodentia; family Hystricidae; genus Hystrix; species Hystrix cristata. The sequence goes on from PVJO010000016.1 coordinate 210,869, forward strand.
AGTAAGTGGCATAATTAGGATTTAGAACTTAGATATTTTGATTGCAGAACACAGGATTTTAAGTACTTCGTTATAGTGTCTTCTCTCTCTCCAAATCCTTGTTTCCTCTTCTCTTTATAGTTGCTGGAAGACTAGGCGAAATTTCTATGGCTCTCTAACACTGCCACCTGATGGTGTAAATAATTAAAGCGGCCTCTAGTTCCTGTCTGCTGTGGCAAGTGAAATGCTTTTAGGCCTTAACCCCCTAACACACCAGTATTCTCCAGCAGTTATAAATTCTACTTGATCTTGCTTTAAACCACACATGGGGCCTACAAGAAGAAGAACAATGCAAACTATGAATCTCTGAAAGGCTATAAATATTGCTGATTTACATATGTTACTGATCATAGAAAACATCAAGCTAATCTCACCCCATCTTTTTAAAGCGTTAAAAAATGTTTTCTATTAACATGTAAAAATTATAAAATATTTACATAATAAAGTGTATTATTTCAGTACATGTGTATAATCTATACTGATCAAGTCAGGGCAATTAATATTTCTATCTCCTTATCATGACTTTCTGTTTGGAGCCATTTTTTACCTTTTTTTCGGTGCTGGGGATCAAACTCATAACCTCATGCTTGCTAGGCAGGGGCTCTGCCGCTGAGCTAAATCCCCAACCCCTGTTTGGGGCCATTGAGCTCCTCTCCTTTAGTTACTCATAAAATATAAGATAGGTTGTTGGACCCCCAACATTCCGCAGAACACTAAAACTTATTCTTTTTTCCAATTTCTATTTTTATTACTACATATTTGCAACAATAATGTTTGCATTGCTTAAGGGGACTTGGTGCATATACATAACACATCTTAATTCTTTTTTAATTTCCTTCCCCTTCCCTCCCTTACCTCACATTCCATCTCTTGGTCTCTTTCCATTTTAAAAAGATCTATCTCCCTATTTCCCATTATGTATCTTTTATTTTGATCTTTATTTAAAATTTGGGTTTCTCATACAAGAGAAAGCGTGCAATATTTAAGCTTGTGTGCCTGATTTATTTCACTTAACATTATGGTCTCACGGTGCGTCCATTTTCTACAAATGACTCAAGTTTATCCTTTACAACAGAGTAGTAAATACCACACTTTCTTTATCTATTCATCTATTGGTGGACATGCAGACCACTTCCAAGATTCAGCTATTACGAGTAGTGCTGCTATAAACATTGGTATGCATGTGTCACTGTAATATGATGTATATTTGCGTAATATGATGTATTTCAACTCTTTTGGGAGGATATCTGGAATAGCTAGATCAAACGGAATTTCTATTATTTTTATTTTTATTTTTTGAGTAATCTCCACAGATTTCCATAATGATTGTACTACTTTACATTCCCATTAACAGTATAGAAATTTTCTTACCTGCAGCCTCATCAGCATTTTTTATTATTTGATTTCTTGATGATAGCTATTTTTTCTGGAGTAAGATGGAATCTTAATATTGTTGCATTTCTCTAATGACCAGAGATGTTGAACTTTTTTTATTTATTGGCTACTTGTACTTCTTCTGAGAAGCATCTGTTTATTTCAGTTGCTTATTTTTTGAGCAAGTCTTTTACTTTGGAAGATGTAATATTTTGGGTTCTTTATATGTTCTAGGTATTAGTCCTCTGTCCAAGGAATAGCTGGCTATTTTTTTTTCCATTCTGTATGTTGTCTTTTCATTCTGTTGGTTGTTTCTTTTGCTGTGCAGAAGTTTTTAACTTTGATATGATCCCCTTTGTTGATTCTTGATGTTATTCCTTATGCCATTGGCGTTCTGTTCAGAAAGTCCTTGCCTATGCTTATGTCTTTTAGAGTTTCTGTTTTAACATTTAGATCTTGATTCATTCTGATTTTAGCTTAGTAGATGGTGAGAGATATAGGTCTAGATTTAATCTTTTGCATGTAGATAATCAGTTTTCTCAGCACCCCTTATTAAATAGTCTGTCTTTCCTCCACCATATGTTTTTGGCCCCTTTGTCAAAGATCAAATAGCTGAATGTACTTGCCATTGTTTCTGCATCATCTATTGTGTTCCATTGATCCACATGTCTGTTTTTGTGCTAGTACCATGCTGTTTTTATCACTGTAGCTTTGTAATACAACTTGAATTCTGGGATTCCGATGCCTCCAGCTTTGCTCTTGTTGACCAGGATTGATTTTGCTATTCTGGGTCTCTTATGGCTCCATGTGGATTTTAGGATTGTTTTCTCTAATTCTACGAGAAATGCTATTGATATTTTGATAGGGATTGCGGTAAAAACTGTGTAAGAGTTTTGGGTGTATGGCCATTTTGACAACATTAGTTCTGCCTATCCAGGAACAGGGGATATCTTTCCATTTTCTAATGTCCTCTTTAATCTCCTTTTTCAGAATACTGTAGTTTTTGTTGTAGAGGTCTTTTACTTCCTTGGTTAGGTTAATTCCTAAATATTCAAATTTTTTTATGTTATTGTGATTGGTATTGTTTTCATAATTAATTTCTTGGTGAGTTCATCATTGGTGTACAGGAGCATTATTGATTTTTGAGCATTGACTTTGTATCCTGCTATGCTACTGAATTTGGTTATTAATTCTAGGAGTCTTTTGGTGTAATTTTTTGGGTCTTCTATGTAAAGGATCATTCCAACTGCATATAATGATAATTTGACTTCTGTGCATACCCCTTTTATTTATTTCTTTTGCCTGATTGCTCTAGCTAATGTTTCAAGTATTATATTGGACATCCTTGTCTTGTTCCTGATTTTAGAGGGAAAGCTTTCAGTTTTTCCCCATTTAATATGATGTTGGCAGTAGGTTTTTCAGAAATAGCTTTTATTGGATTAAGATAAGGTCCTTCTATACCTATTTTTTCAGGTTTGTTTTTTAAAAATCATGAATGGATGCTAGATTTTGTCAGAGATTTTTTCTTTATCTACTGAGATCATATGATTTTTTTCCTTGCTTCTGTTTATATAATATATTATATTTATTGATATCCATATGTTTGATCCATCCCTGTATCCCTGGGTTGAGGCCTACTTGGTCATGATGTATAATCTTTCTGATGATTGGTTGCATTCTGTTTGCCAGAATCTTGTTGAGGATTTTTGTGTCCATGTTCATTAAAGAGATTGGCCTATAGTTCTTTTTCAGTTGATTCCTTGTCTGGGTTTGGAATCAGGGTAATGCTATCTTCCAGTTTTGGGAATATTCCTTTCCTTTTGATTTCACTGAAGAGTTTGAGTAGTATTGAGGTTAGCACTTCCCTGAGGTTCTTGTAGAACTCAGTGGTGAATCCATCAGGTCTTTTCTTCATTGGTAGGTTTTCTATTACTGCTTGAATCTCATTGCCTGTTATTGGATTATTCAGGGTTTTTATATGTTCTTGGTTTAATTTGGTAATTCATATGTATCTAGGAATTTACCCATTTCTTCTGGATATCAAATTTATGGGAGAACAGGTATTTGAAGTTGTTACTAAGTATCTTCTGGATTTCTTTGGTGTTCATTGTGATTTCCTCTATTTCATTTCTAATTGCATTGATTTGGACTTTTATATCCTTTTTTTGGTAAATTGGCTAAAGGTTTTGTCTTTTGTTTATTATTTGGAAGAACTAACTCTTTGATTCACTAATTCTTTGTATTTTCTTAGTTTTAATTTCACCAATTTCTATTGTGATCTTTTTAATTTCCTTCTTTGTACTTGATTTGGGTTTGGCTTGTTTTTGTTTTTCTAGAATCTTGAGATGCATCATTAGGGTATTTATTTGGACTCTTCTGTTTTTGTGATGCAGCTATGCATTCATAGCTACAAACTTCCTTTGTAGTACAGCTTTCATTGTGTCCCCTAGGTTTTGGTAAGTTGTACTGGCATTATCATTTGATTCTAGGAATTGTTCAATTTCTTGCTTAATTTTTTCTGTAACTCATTGATTATTTAAAGGCATTTTGTATAATTTCTGTATGTTTACATAATTTCTGTGGTTTCTTCTGCCATTGATCTTTAGTTTCAATACACTATGATCTGGTAATATGCATAGGATAATTTTGATTCTTTGGTGTTTTCACTTAAGCATGTTTTATGGGGTAGTGAGTGGTCTATTTTGGAGAAAGTTCCATGTGCTGCTGAGAAGAATATATATTGTGTTGTTGAATGAAACACTGAGGATATCTGTTAAGTCCATTTGTTTGAAGATTTAATTCACTTCTGGTAATTTTTTGTGGATTTTTTTTTTTTGTCTAGTTGATCTATTTGTGACAGTGGGGTATTGAGGTATTCGCACTTTAATTGTGTTGATGTTTATCTGATCTTTTATGTCCAGTAGTGTTTGTTTTATGAAGCTGGGTGCACTGGTGTTCTGTGCATATATAATTGCTATCTGTTCCTATCGAATTGTTCCCTTAACTGATATGTAGTGACCTTTTTCCTTCTTCTGATCAGTTTTGACTTGAAACCCACTTTGAAAATAGGAGAGCCTACTCCTGCTCGTTTTTGGGTTCCCATTGCAGGGAACATTGTTTTACATTCTTCTTCTTTTTTTAATCTATGAATCTGTCTTTGAATTAAATGTGTTTCTTGTATCCAGCATACCATTGGATTTTTCTTCTTGATCCATTCTGCCAATTTGTGTCTTTTGATTGGGGAATTGAGACCATTCACATTCGAGTCACTGAAAGGTAGTGACTTATTCCTATTATTGAATTATTTTCCTGTTGCTGATTTCTCTCTTTCTCTGTCTCTCTCCTCTCCCTTCATCCCTCCCTCTCTCTCCTTCTGCTTCTGACTCTCCTTCTCCCCCTTCCTCTTCTACTTCCTCTCCCTCTCCTTCTCCTCCCCCTTCTCTTTCTCCTTCTTCTTCTCACTGCCTAGTGTATTCATTCTATTAGACTTGTTGGCATTGTTAGCTTCATTGTCTCTTTCTCAAATACCCTTGAGAAATTTTTGGAGTGCTGGTTTGGTGGTCATGAATTTCTTAAAGTGCTCTTTGTCATGTAATGGCCTTATTTCTCCATCAATTTTGAAAGATAATTTTGCAGGATGAATAAGTCTGGATTGGAGGTCATTTTCTTTGAGCTTGAAGCACTTCACTCCAAGCTCTCCTGGCCTTTAGGGTTTGTGTTGAGAAGTCTGCTGCAATTGTAGTGGGACTAATTTTACAAGTGATTTGTTGCTTTTCTCTAACAGCTTTTAAAATTCAGTCCTTGTGTTGGACTTTTGGCAGGTTGACTATGAGGTGTCATGGGGAGGTTCTTTTCTGATTGTTTATATTTGGGGTTCTATATGTCTCACTTATCTGTATGTTAAATTTTTTTTTTTTTTTTTGGTGCTGTGGATCAAACTCAGGGTCTTGTGCTTGCTAGGCTAGAACTCTAACCACTGAGCTAAATCCCCAGCCAATATGTTAAATTCTTTCTCCATATTTGGAAAGTTTTCTGCAACTATTTTTTGTAAACAGTTTTTAAAATGCCATTTGTGCTATCTTATTATTTTTCGCTAATTCCAATTTTAGTATATGTGCTGCTGAAGTGAGCACTCACTAATTCCATTTAATCTTAGATTAGTTTTCTTTGTGTCATCTAGCAGCTATTGGAACAATTTTTCATGTTGTCTTGTTGTTTTTAAAATATCTGTGAGTGTATGGTCAACTGCATCAGCCCTGTCTTCTAGTTCTGACACTTTGTCCTCATGCTGGTCACTTCTGCTGCCCATATTTTCAGTAGAATTTTTAATCTGGATTTCTGTTCAGTATCTTTTCATTGACTGTACTCCATGCTAAACTGGTCATTCATGTTTTGTATCATTTTGTTTAGCTCATCTAGCTTTTCGTTAGTGTCTTCTGTAAACTGGCTGGTCATTTTGTATATTAATTCTGTTTAGTCATTTCTTCTTCGAGCTCACTGAGCATATTATTCATCCATTTTTTCATCTCCTCTTTTATCATTTCAAATAATTCAGCTGTGTGGCTTTTGATTTCCTCTTCCTTGATGTCGCATGGATCAGCTTTGGGAGAGCTGGGAGTTTTGAGAGGCATCTTATTGCCTTGTCTGGTCCTGTTTCTATTGTTTTGTTTGTTTGTTTTTGTATTGAAGTTTGCAAGTTGAGTATAGTGGAAACACTTCGTTGCTAGTAAGGAGACCATGTTAGTTAGTGTCTGATTTTCAGTGATACATTGTGGGTGTGGCTAACTGTAGGCTTTTGCCTCTGTCCCCAAATCCAACCACCTCTGTTAATTTTGGAGGGAAGTCTGCAGTGTAGTTGGCCCCACAAAGTTCTCTGGGGATGGACCACAGTATTGTTAATGGTACAAGGGCACTGGCAAAGATATTGGCATAAAGAGAAAACCAATTAATAGCAACAACTGTGACACCCTGGAAATAGCAACAAAATCAGCAATAATAATAGCATCAAAAACAAACTAGATTTTGAAGTTTTATAAGAACCAATAATGTACCACCTTTAACCATAGAAAAGAGATCTATAATTACAGTATAAATACTAAGACAAATGAAATGTTGACTGTCTTAGTTACTTTTCTTGTCACTGAGACATAATACCCAATAATGAGTTAAAAGAGGACAGGTTTATTTCAGCTCACAGTTTGTAGAGGTTTCAGTCCATAGTTAGCTGGCTCCAAGGCAGGATAGCTGATAAACAGTCCATGGCAGAGGAGAAACAGTCTATGGGAAGGCAGGCAGGAGACAGGAAGCAGCAGCCTGCTTTTCTTCTTTCCTTTTATATTCTATCCAGACTACAAGCCTGTTGGTTAGTGCCAGTCACACCCAAGGTAGATCTTCTATTTTCAGTAAATCCATTCAGCCACATCCAGAACTATGAGCTAATCCAATCAGTGGACTAATCCAGTTATTAGACACTCATAATCCATATGCACGTACTCTAGATCTAGCTACCCCTGAAAAGCTCCCCCATAGGTGCATGAGGCTTTAGGGAGACATCTTGATACAAGCCATAAAATTTTCATTCCTGGCCCCCACAAGACTCATGTGCATCCCTTTAAGCAAAATGCATTTAGTCTGTTTTAAGAGTTGCCAAAGTCCTAACATTTTCAGCATTGCTGAGAAGTTCAAGTACAAATTCTCCTCTGAGATTTAATGCAAACTCTTAGCTGCAAGCCCCTGTAAAAATGAAAAGAAAGTTAAACACTTACAACATACAATAGCACAAGATAAACTTCTCCATTCCAAAAGGAACAAATAAGGGGATAGAATGGAGTGGGACCAAAGCAGACCAAAATCCAGCAGAGCAAATATTAAATCCCATAGTTCCATTTTCAGCACCCTGGGTAATCTGTGGCAAGAAGTGAATTTCAAAGGGCTTGGGTGGCTCTACCCCTATGGCACAGCCAGTGGTTGTAGTCCTCATGGCTTCTTTCTTGGGCTGGCTTTGCTCACTTCTCACAACTTGCCTCAGATGATCCATGTTCCTGGGTTTTCCAACATTCTGGGGTCTCCACTGCACTTTTGGCCTCACACTCACAGCTTCACACAATGCCCTCAGGGCACACTTCCTGGCTTCCCAGGCCCTCTTCTGAAATCAGGGTGGAAACCTTCCTGACCCCACAACTCTTGTGTTCAGCAGGTGGCTAAAATCAGCACCACGTGGATGAAGCCAAGTTCTGCTACCAAATGGAGCAGTAGCCAGGCTTCCTTCTCTCTTGGCTACAGGGGTCTAGTGCCTTGATTGCTGAGCACTATGAATCCAATCCCAAGGAACAAATTCTCTAGGATACCACCACTCTGGAACATGGTGTTCTGGGCCTCTCTTCTCAAAGCAAAGTCTTTCACCTTTGCTATTTTGAGGCTGCAAGGGGTGGAGTCCTGCTGGATCTCGTGATGTCCTAAGACCATCTTTTCTATTGACTTCTCCAAAATACTTGGCTTTTTCTTGGTCATATTTTCAGCAACCAAATTTTCCTCTGTTCCTTCTTTGCAGGCCACAACTTTACTGGAGCTTTCTTTCTGGCCAAACTCAAAACTTTTGAAATCAATTTGCTGGGACCTTTGCTCGGACCTTTGCTCTTGATTCTCATTATAGAGCTGGCTAAAAGCCCACAGCACTTGCCATGCCACTCCTCAGCATTAGACTGCCTTGAAATTTCTTCCATAAATGAATTGGTCTGTTGTCCTTAATCTTAGTCTGCCACAGTCTCCAGACAGCAAAATGCGGACAAATTTTTGGCCAGAGCATAAGACACATGATCAGGAGTCTGACTGCCAAAGCAGTCCTTGATCCCAACTGAAACCACCGGAGCCTGGCCTTTTCCCACTGCATTGCAGTTGACATTCTGGTCTTCTGCGCTCTGACCAGAATCTCTCATCAAGCTCAATTTACAGCATTCTAGGACTGCTTCTTCAACAGGCATCTCCAAACCTTTCCAGACTCCTATTGCAAGTCAGTTCTACTGGCTTTTGAACCACATCTACTAAATGCAACAGCTATATCTCCTTTAACGATAGAAAAGAATTCAACAGTAATAGCATACACTTAACTATCTAAAGATTAATAAAGCTTAATGGTTATACTAGTAAAGAGAGAGGGGGTGGAGAATGAAAAAAGTAAAATTTGAAAAACTAAGCAATAGAAGATGAGGAGAAAAAGTGAGATAAAGAATCTCATTAAGGAGTAAAAAAAATGAATAGAATTAGGTAACAGAATTAGGTAATAGAATTAGGTAGCAGAAAAGAACAAACAAAAAGAAGAAAGAAGAAAAAATAAGAAAAAAAAACAAAATAAAAAAGAAAGAAAAAATGCCCCAACCTCGCAAAAATCAATGAAGGAAAAGGAAAACAAGTCCAAAAAAATTCCTCTGTATTTCTTTCTAGGATCTTCAGTCTTGGAATCCAGCAAGTCATAGTTTTCTTCACTTAGTATTATAGCCTGTAGGTTTGTGGAGCTACGCCAACCTCTGATCTAGAGGCACCTCTGTCTGTACACCCCAGACTGTGCATCCAAGATGAGGCTGGTCTTGCTCAGATTGCTAGATGGAGAAAGCAATCAGACCACTGATCTCTGTGCTGGGTGATAGTGGGGCAGGGGTTCAAGGAGACTGTTGGATTTAATGCCTCCCCTTTCAGATCCACTCACCTCTAAAAGCCACACTTGCTGGATCTTTCCTCTCACCATGGAGGACAGAGCCCCAAATCCTTCCTGGCCTGAGTTTAAACTTCTAAGGGAGTCTCTGTCTAGCCCACATCCTCTCAGTGTTTGTCTCTTGTGGCTATCTCTCACCCAGTCACTGTGGTAGGAAAACACTGGGAACCCTGAAGTGAAATTGTTCTGTGGCTCAGTCTTAAACAATTAACTCCTCCCAAAAATGGGTCTTGGTTAAACGTTCTCAAATATGGTGGGTGCTGCACTGGATTTCTTTTTCAACTCTAGCCTACTGTGTGGAAGGAGTCACTTTTAGACTAAAATCCCATGCTGTTTTTGCAGTTTATAATAGCCATGGGCTTTTTCATGGGGCCAGTGCTGCTGGTCTGATCAGTTTTCTTTTTTGGAGCTGCTGACCCTCTGGACTTACCTTCTCTTTCCGAGCATTGGCCTTGTCCATGATCAGATTGGTAGGTCCGTCAGTGCCTCTGCTACCCTGTGCTGAGGGGAAACGAAGTGCAGAGTGGGTGTGGAGTTGGCTGATGGCCAGTCAGGGCAGAGAATCCACAGGCATGGAGTCAGCCAAGGGTGAAAGTGGTTTTCAAAGTTTCTGGGCTCAATCTGTGGCAGCAGCTTTGTGAGGCTCCAGGTTCGTGGGGCTGGTAGTGGCCTAAAACTTATTACTTCTCTTTGACTGTTAATAGTTATCTACTCCTACTATGCCAGCATATCTTGTATTTTTCTTGCTCCTGCCCTAGAATCAGCCATTTTTCTCAAGAAGCCCTAGTTGTTTTAGTGGAGGATGTGTGTATATATGTACACATATTGTGTATATTGAAATTGAAGAGGCAACACCAAAGTTCCTAATTTCAATCTAAAACCACAGGGTCTGTTTCAGTGTTCTCCCCTTTCATACCTGTAACTGCCTTCTCTGATAGAGAAAAACCTGGATCTCCTTATCCTGAGTATTCTTACTTATTTCATCAGTTCCCCTGTATTCAGCTAACTTCTCCTTGTTGCTGCCGCACCCCCATTCCTCAAGTGGATGTCCTTCTCAGCCACTCAGGCCACACCAACACAAAGTCTTTCTTCTGCATAGACACCTTACTCACCCTGCTGGGGCCGTTACCCCACTCTGAGCTACCAAGAACCGTCTTTTCCACAAACACAGATGCCTATCTTCCTCTGACTTTGCTCAGGAGCAGAAAGGAAGGGAAAGGAAAGCGGAAGGAGAATAGAAAGAACTGTGAACAAGTTTAAAAAACAAATTATAGAAAATTCTCTAACATATTCTGATGTATCTTCTTTTCCCCACTAGAATTATGCGATAGAGTCTATCTGCATTATCTGCCACTTCTTGATAAAAAGTAGATGTGTTTAAACTGGAGTGGTGGTGCATGCCTGTAATCCCAGCACTGGGGAGTCTGAGGCAGGATGATCACCACAAGTTTGAGGCCAACCTGGGCTACATAGTGAATTTGAGGCCAGCCTGAACTACAAAGCAAGACTCTGTCTCAAAAAAAAAAAAAAATAGATGTGTTTAAAAATTGTAGCATAAACGAATAAATGAGTGGCATGAGAAAAAAAGTGCCTTACAGTTAATTGAGCTTGGAAAAGTATACAACCTGTAGCCCAACTTCTCCAAATCTCAGCCTGAAATCCAACTATAGGCCACATCTAGCTCAGTACTTGGTACATGGTGGACATTCAAAAATAGCTTGTTGAGTGGACAGACCCAAGAGATTGCTCGATACATACATTTCATCTGTCATGTTTGTCACAGTGGAAAATAATGTTTGGGAACTACCATTTTAATTTGTTTTATTTATATTTTGTGGAGCTGGGTATTGAACCCAGGGTCATGCACATGCTGGCCAAGTGCTCTACCACTGAGCTACATTCTTAGTGGAACTTTTTACCTTTCTTTCTCTTCTTCCCTTCTTCCCTCTTTTTCTCTCTTTCTCTGTCTTGCTGTCTCTCCCCTGCCCTCAGATTGAACTGAGAGTCCTTGCGTTGAGCTGTATCTCCCACTCCTTTCTTATTTTTTGAGACAGGGTCTCACTAAGCTGGTAAATTGCCCAGGCTGGGCGTAACCTCCAATCTTTCTGCCTCAGTCTGCAATTTTTAAATCATTTGACAGGTTTACTAAATTTCCAAGTGATACTGGCTTAATGAATAAGCACAATTTCAATTTGAACTTGGCAAACATATAACATTTAGCAAATGTTTGCTAAATAAGTGAAATTCAACTAGTAGAGAGAGAAATGGAAACTCAGGCTAGTACATCTGAGGAAGAAAAAAGAAATTGAATAATTAAAATATGAGGTGCCAGGGTGTGGTGGCAAATGCCTGTAATCCCAGCACTGGAGGAGGCTGAGGCAGGAGGATCACCACGAGTTTGAGGTCAGCCTGGTCTAAAACGTGAGTTCAAGTTCAGCTTGAACTATGTAGTGAGACCCTGTCTCAAGAAACAAAACAAAACAAAAAGGTAAGACTGGATGGATACAAGCACAGGAGGAGATCTGTGGGTCCCAGTATAGTCAACCCACTAATGACAAAGGGAAGATGCTGAAGATCGAAGAGTCTGCTCTGATTATGAGTCTTGCTCCCTTTTCAGATTAAGAATAATAGGTGGCTGGTTCTAGTTTTACTGATATAATCAAAGTCAGCAGTTCACAACTCACCAGCTTCTGTTTACTTGTTCCCATATGTTTCCTTCTTCCTAGGCAGCAGAAATTCTTTTCAAACTAAAATTCAGTTACCTCCTTCACTCAGGAGTGTGAAAAACAAGTTCAACAAACATTTTTGAGCAGTTTGACATCAGCCTGAAAGATTCATTGTGCAGACATCGAATTGGCATTGGTTGCCTACTCAGCACAGTGCTGACCTGGATCGCAGAAAGTACAGTGGTGGGATGCAGATAGTATTCTTGCCCTCATGGAGCTGGAGGTCTGCAGAGGTCACAGTTGGGGGGCATAGTGAAGGGCAAAGAGACAGATTATACACCCAGCGTGTGTGGAGCAAAATGGGAACTTGGACATTCCAAAGCAATGAATCTGTCCCTCAGTCCACATGCTCACTGTTTTTTCTTGAAATGTTATTACTCCACAAAACATACCTCCAGGGCAGGAAGGAGTGATATTTGTGTTATCTACCCTGTTCCCTGCCCCAGTAAGGCAGACAGTTGGGCAGTAAGTAAGATCTACTGCTTTTGATATTGTTTCCATTTAATTTACAACTCCAAGTATGAGACAAGTTGCTAAACTGTCAAAAAATAAGATATAAGAGGAAAGGTTAAAATGCTAAGATTATTAAGCTAGAAGAGGGGGATTGCTAGTGATTTAAGTAATGGCTTTTAGGCCTTCAAAGTGTGCATGACTGGTGGTAGGCCAAGAAACTTTTCTCTGGATTTGAGACTGACAGTATTTGAAATAGTCAAGTCCCTTAAACAAAAGTATGATTATTATTATTATAAGTCATATGGCAATGCTGCAGTAAAACACTCAAACAGAACAATGCGTAGTGTCAGGGGTTAGAATATAAATAAACCTAGGAAAAGAGACACAAATTTCATTTTTAGTTTTAAAACTATTACCAAATTTAGGTGTCAGGAGAGAAAAAAAATGTCTCCTGAGGCCACATGCAGAGAAAGGGCTATAGAAACAGACTAATGTTCTACTTCCTGCTTTTTACTTGATTTTATTCTTTGAAAAAGAAAAAAAAAAAAAAAAAAAACCACATGTGAGAGTTGCTGATCTGCAGGCCATCCTGGGGCTACCAGACATGAGCTTTGAAAAGATTCTGTAGTTTCTGTCTCTTTGTGCTTATGTGTGCTGCTGTACAGAGCAAGGAAAACAGAACCTAGAAATTGGCTTTCCAAGCTCCACGCCCACAACCCTTATCCTTGCCAGTTAAAGCACTGTCCCTTGAAAGTCAGATGTAACCAACGGGCTGACATTTGTGGAGACTCTACTATGTGCCAGACCCCGGCCAAGGTGGTTTCTCATAAGGCTGAGCTAGCTGAGTGAGAGGTTAGGATAAGGGATACAGGCAGAACTTGGGGATCCAATAGGGGATCACATGCTCATCCCCAGGACCTGATCTAAGCATTTTCATAGACTTTCTGTTTCCTTATATGAAATAGGAAAATTTTGCTTCTCATGTCTTTCCCATTCTTGATAGTTCAGTTTTTCCCCCATCTGTCCTAATAACCATATATTTCATTTTCCACCCATCCAGACTCCTTGCTTCTTCCCCTTTGGTCAGGGGAGAACTCATAAATGTCATTGGTCACAAATCCACTCTCCACACTGGCCAGAGTGACAAATCCACTTTCTGAAGGGTTCACAGCCATGTTGTCATAGTCACAAGACATATTGTCGGGAGTGGCTTCTCCCGAATACACTCGGAATGAAATATTCTTCAGGTCTGGCCGGGGCTCAGCTAAGTCAGCTTCACTTTGCTTTCTTATGATGTTGTAAACTTCTAGGTCTGGGCTGTTTTCTTGGTAAGGAGAGGGCCAGATGGTGTGTTGCTCCTTTGTGCTAGGGTCTGGCTGCTCCTGTCTTCTAGAAGGAAAGGAAACCAGGGCTGAATATTTGAGACGAGGTGACTGAGGACATCCCCATCCTTCCTCCTGAGGCTGGAGGAATTAACTCCAAGCAGACACTAAACTATACTAACTCACCTACCTGAACCTACAGGTCACTGCTTTGGGGTGATATGGGTGGCAAGAAACAAACCAGGAAAGTGTTAGTTCAAAAGCAGCTGTGTATGTGTCATTCACTGCTGCCAGGGTGTTATGATTTGTATGTAGATGTCCCCTCAAAGTCTCGTATGGTCATAGGTGGGGCTTCTCAAAAATGGCTGGATCTAGGTGTGTGAATGTGGATTAGGGTGTGAGACTAGGATTAAGGGTGTGTGGTACTAGATTAGTCCACTAATTGGTTTATTACAGTTCTGGGTGTGTGAACTATACCCAGAATAGTTGGGAAACCCCAATGTGAGTGTGGGTGGTACCACCCAAAAGATTCATAGCCTGGATGGGATAAAAGGGGAAGGGAGGCTTGCTGCTTGCTGCCTCCTACCTGCTCTCCCATGGACTGTTTCTCCTCTGTGATGCTCCTCTGCCATGGTACCCTGCCTTGGAGTCATCTGACTATGGACTGAAACCTCAGTCCATACATTGTGAGCTGAAATAAACCTTTTCTCTTTTAAGTTGTAGGTGTTGAGTATTTTGTCCCAGTAATGGAAAAGTAATGAAGACAGTGTAACATGCAGGTTATTTTCCTGGGCCCCAGAAGTCCTCAGAGTGTCTAGGAATAGAACTGGATATTCAAAAGATACCACATTTTAAAAGATTCATTTTAAAGTGAAATTTAGTATGTCCTTCCCTTATGAATATTGGCAGTAAACTAGAGCAGAACTACTTTGACTTCATCACCAATATAAGGCATAGATATTTGCATATCACATCAGTTATTATAATTGCCTTGAAATATTTTATGCTCATCTCTACTTTAAAATAAAAATGATTATACCTACTACTAAATAAAGAAGCACTTGTATTACTGTATTTACATATTTATTGTTGGAAATATTCTGCTAAACTATATAACAGTGTATTGTTTCCTTCACAACCCAGTATATTTCTTTTTATATAACTAAAAATATTGTTTCAAGAAGAAGTCCATAGTCTCCCCAGACTGCTACAGGGGTCTGTGGCACAAATCAAGGTTAAAAACCCTTGGGATGGATAGATTCTGGTTTGAGTTACAATTCCCAAATCCTGGCGAGGAGTTGCATAGATAGAACAATGAGAGAAAATCAAGAACAAACTGCAAAGTAAGCTGTTGGAAATTATATTTGCAATTTCTTAATTTAATTCTACTTTTAGATTCAAAATGATCATAATAATGGCTAATATTTTAAAGTGTTTACTATATGCCTATTGTATGTATTCACTTCTTTAATTCGTACAATAATCTTTTAAGGAAGTTATGAAACAAAGTAGGTTCTGCATTGGAATCTTACTAATTCATCTCAAATTGGTCATCACAGGGAGTCAAAACTTAAACTGGATCTTAGTTTGTCTGTTTTAAAATGGAAATACTCTAGGCTTCTTCTGTATACCATGTATAGCATGTATAACATGATGATGGGGACTAAAAAGGTAACTGAGAACAGTCCTTTGTACCTAAAAAATGGAGCACATGATCTTGACTATAAATAGAGGTTATCTAGGTTACCTAGTGTAGATATTTTATAGCAGTCTACTCTGTGTATTCGATTACAAGAAAAGTCAATTAAAAGTAATTTGACTCTTCCATTTTGAATGAAGTGGTTCAGTTTCAGATGCTTACCAGAATACTTTGGAACAATCAATTTTCATATCACCCACTAGTCAGTCCTTACTCAGTCAACTAATATTTTAGGACAAGGATGGTTTTTCTGGGTGATACATGGATACAAAGGAAATGAACAACACAGTTTCATCTTTGAAGTTGTTTAAACTCTTCCACACACACAAAAATAGACTGTGAGATGACATTCTTAATCACAATAAAGCACAAATGCTTACAGCTTCTAAATTCACTGAGGACACCAGATAATTTACTCTCAAATATACAGCAGTCATTCTCTTAGATGGCAGTGACTTTTAATGGAGCAAATAGGGCAAATCTCTTTGTAGAGGATGCATAGGTTTACATGAATGAAGGTTTTACTTGCCTTGTTCTACAGATCCAAACCCAACATATTACTGTGGTGACCACAAGGAGGAGGAGGAGGAGAGGAATACTGGGGATTAGAATGTAGGCAAGATTCAAGGCAGCTCCTGAAAAGAAAAGAAGCACACTGTCAGCATTGGTGATTTGTGTGTGTGTGTGTGTGTGTGTGTGCGTGCACGCGAGCACATGTTTCAAATCTTAAAAAGCACAGTCAACAGAGTATTCCAAAGAGCACATTCCTAGGAAATAGGGTCATAGTTACCCAAAACGTCTTCTAGTTTCTGTATGTCCTAGTACCCTAAATAATAATGGCAATAATTCTAAATCTTGGGGTCTTGCAAATATTGAAAGGGCACTTTTGATAATTAAAAATAAATTTACAGAGAAGGGATTTCCTATTTCCTGTATTCCTTAGCCGATAGGAGCTGTTGGGGCAGTGTGACGCTTTTGCCTCTAAGGACAGCCATGGTAGTTCCCAATGTAGGACTGGGGAGAGAGACAGAGAGAGGAAAAGCAATGAGTTTGAAGTCTCAGTATCATTACCACGAAAGAGAAGGTCACACAGAACACATGCATTAGAGTGCAAAGCATTCCCAACATTGCTGACTATGACCACCTGGATTCAGTTGAGTCCATGAACAGTGATTGTGAAGACCACATAGAGGTTTGCTTTTCTGAACTTTTTAGTCTTTTTAAGACTTAGAACTAGAAATCATTCCTTCAGAGGGGTTTAAGAGGAAACAAGGATTGAAAACCAACCCCTTCTTCCTCTATTGATCCAAGATTCCCGCCATCCAGAGACTATTGTTTTTATTTGCTCCTACGAGTCTACAAACTTGACATCCATCAGAAAACAGAAAACACACTCCAAAATCCACTTTGAATACCACTATAATAACAATAGAAATGCCACTCAACCTTTGCACAGCACTACTCTTCTTTCAAAGTATTTTTCACAAATTATAGCCATTGTATAAATAAAAAACTTGGACCTTGTCACTGATAGGTCCTGAGAGAGAAGTTCTAAATCCTTAGAATTTTCCAAGTAACATAATTGGCTTTGTTATTCATGAGCCTCTCAGGTGGCACCAGAGTTTATTGATGGAGATATTTCAGCATGGGGGCTGGCTACACCCAGGAAGACCCACCATGCGATTATAAGGTGAAAGCTTTGAGCTGCGTGGTATCATCCTGACCTGTGGAGATTGAATTGTACCATATGACCAATGTTCAGATCAGTCATGCTTATATAATAAAGCCCAAATAAAACCTCTGGACACCAAAACCCAGTGGAACTTCTGAGTAAGTGTGATTCTATGGGGAGAAGACACAGAAGATCCCCATTTGGAACCCTCCCAGACCTCACCCTATGTGTCTTCATTTGGCTGTTTTTGACTTGTATCCTATATAATAAAATACGTAAGTACAGGGTTTTCCTGAATTTTGTGACTTGTTCTAGTGAGTTACCAAACCCAAGGGGGGGTTATAGGCTCCTCCCTGGATTTGGAGCCAGATGATTGGAGTGTAGGAGGCCTGAGGACCTCCAAACTTGTGGCTGATGTCTGAAGTGAGGGTGTGGGTTGTGTCTTGAAGTTGTGGGTCTGTCTTAACTTGGGTGGTTAGTGTCAGAATTGAATTGCATATTCTGTTTCATTTTATGGACACAGTAATCCTCTCAGGTAGGCAAGAAAAATATCATTACTTCCATTATGCAAGTGTTTAAGCTGATATACAGAGAAATTAAGTAGTTTTTAAAAGATTCCCAGTGACAGAAACCCAAATTTTCCTCCTGATATTTTGGGTGAGAGTGAAGTTGAATGTCTATTAGCACTCTAATTTATCACCCCATTTTATTTTAACTTTTATGACCTAACAGTTTAAGTGTTTTTGTCCATGTCTTGTATTTGTGTCACAGGTGAATATTAATCACAGGTGTTATGCATCACGGCTTGGGTTTTTCTGCTCTCATTTCTTTATATCTCCTCTCTTAGTCCCCACTTGATCCCATTCCTTTTGACTCATGGGTAATTCCCAAGACTCTATCTTCATGCAGATCTTTCACCGTCTATCTAGTTTGATCTCCCGAGCTGTCATGGGATAACTCCATATGCAAATTACAATGATGAAACCTAAATTTAATACAGTTTTTTCAAAGTCAAGAGTGCCTTGTCTAATTTCATTTTTAAGGAGTTGCGAGGAAGAACAAAGTAGGAAATGTAACCATGGGTAAAATTTGTGATCAGAGGAATCCTATTATCTATTTTTTCCAGGCAAATTCTGTACATACCCGTGTTTTCTTTAAATGTTTCTTTGGCATCTTCTTTCTGTGTTTCTTTGGGAAGTACAGGTGTTGCTGGCTCTGTCCCCTCACCTGGAGAGAGACATACAGAATTGAAAATGTAGAGTAGGGCACTGAAATCCAGCAATACTCTCAGGTCTTGTCTTGTTCAAAATGGAATGCAAAAAATGCAGTAGCAATTTGGCCACCTACGTTTATAAACACAGTAAAGGGCTGAATTTGATGCCACAGAGGTTTAATTGTCTTCATCTTCCTGGTGAGATCCTTGCTTCCCAGGAGCAGACAACAAAACAACCAAGAAGCTGGTATTGTGCCATACAGAGTAATAATGTGCCGAGGGGAAAGAGAGTGACTTAGTGACCATAAATCAGTGTGGCTCACTTCTTATTAGATTAAATTATTCCCTTCTTATTGCCAATAATAATAAGAAATATCCTAAGATGAACTTGTAAAACTTACTTTTCAGTTTTGAGAGACATACACAATAGCAGAGAGTAAGAATAATAAAGAAGTACTTTTCACGGCTGGTTGTGGTACAGACCTATCCAAATTGTCTGGGTTAGCATCAGTGATCTTTCTGTTGAATAATCTGGCCTAAAGGACATATGGTTGTAAATCCATAAAGAGCGGGAATAAAACAGCCTAACTTAACCCAAATCTTAAATAACAGCCTTACCTCCGGGCCTTGTAGAAGGAGCTGTTGGTTTTTCTGCAGCAGAAAAAAGAAAAAAGAAAATAATAACTAGATTTTTATTCCATGCGAATAAAATTAGATTATGACATCAATTTCCAGTAAACTATTGTTATCAGATTATTCACTATTACCAGATAGGAAGAACTGGGATAGTTAAGTCAAAAGACTTACTTCTGCGTAAAGACTAACCTACCTCCAGCTTTAATTTGGTGCTTTTAAAAAAAGGTGTTTAAAACTTTCACACATGTAAATTTCCAAATATGCACAAAAGTAGAAAGTCTGCTGTAATGAACCCCATGTACTGTCAAGCAGCTTCCACTCCTATCAATGTATAATTAATACAGTTTCAACGATATCTCCTACTTCCTTTCTACACTTGACCTGGATTGTTTTAAAGCAACTCAAGATATTTTATCAATGTGTAGTGCGGGTGTTTTAGAGAGGAACAAACACTGATCTCCAAGCAATGAAAGTAGTTGCAGGACTGGCCAGCCCAAAGGTAGGGAGACTGGTGATCAGCTCTCAGTTATTTTAAATATTTCCAAGAGCCTCAGAAACTGAGGTTGCAGACGACCCATGTAAATTTTTTCCTCCTTTGGTTGACCTCTTGTATTGGCAATAAGTCTCTTATATCAATCAGATGCCATAGGGTTCATACGAACAGGGTGCTTAAGGATGAGATTTTAGTGATCAGAGAGAGAGAGAGAGAGAGAGAGAGAGAGAGAGAGAGAGAGAGAAGAGGTGATGCAAATATATTAGCTTATGTTTAAAAAATCCACATCTATAGTGCCTACTATATGAAAAAGTTATTCTAAATGTTTTATAAGTACAAATACAATCTTGATAACAGTCTTATGAGGGAGCTTCATTATTATTCTGATTCATACATGAAGAAATGAAGATACAGGGAGAGTAATTTGCAACGTCACGGCTAGTAAATAACTGAACTGGGATTTCAACCAAATAAATTCAGGTAAAATTAAAATAGCAAGGAGACAAACAAAACTACAGTATTAAGGAGACAACTGTGCTAGATAGTGGAGAAACAACAGCAAATAATCTTAGCCCTCTAAGGAGCTTATATTCTACACAATGAACAAAAATCTGGATCTATAGAATATTAATACTAATTTCATATTACCTTGGTATACATAATATAGCCAATAACATTCCATGATCTACTTATATTGTTGTCTTTCCATAGTGCAGAATTGCAGTGAGCATGGCCCAGGCATGCAACATTTCCATTAATCCCAACATATTCATCTTCTGAGCTTCTGATTATTTTTTTTCTGACTTCCTCTAAATATTCTTGTGCCTTTAGCATATCACAGAAGTAATAGTGTTCAACTCTAGCTAGCATGTCACCTATTCCACATGACCACATGCTTGAATCTAGTTTTAATAAAATCATTTGCCTAGTCCCTTGCCACTGTGATAAAAGGGCAGTGTACCATCCTGTGGGAACCACAGAGGTAATCTTCCACTAGCCCATCGAGTGGTTAGACATGTATGCTTCCAGACTAAATGCCAACCATACAGTAAAATGGATAAACCTAGAAACAGGTAGTTTGAGAACTGTGTGAGGAGAAGCACCTATCCTAGTTTTGAGGGATCCTGAAATATTTCCAAAGGAAATTATATTTTTAAACTGTTTTTTTTTTTTTTTTGGTGCTGGGGATGGAACTCTGGACCTTGTTCTTGCAAGGCAAGCACTTTAACTACTGATCTAAATCCCCAGCCCTTAACTTTTTATTTTGAAATAATTTTAGTTTTATGAAAATTTGCAGGAATAGTACAAAGAATTGTCATGTATCATTCACTTTATCATTTTACCACATTTCTGTATCTACCAATTTCTTTCTATATCTTTACATATATGTATGTATTTATATGTACACATTCACATTGTTCTAGAGTAAGTTGCAGATATCATGCCTCTTTATTCTTAAATACTTCAATCTATATTTAAGAAGAGAGGGGGCATTCTCTATATTACCACAATACGATGAAATCAACATGGTACAATACTATTATCCAATCTACAGACCTTATTCACATTCTGCCAATTCTCCTCATAATGTCATTTATAGAAAATTATCATTTTCACCATCATCACCTCCATCATCAATAGGGTCTAGAATCCAATCCAGGATGACTTGCTGCACTTAGTTGTTATAAGAACCTGAAGGATGAGAATGAGTTGACTGGAAAAGGTTGAAAGGTAACAGCAGTTAAGAGCTCTTGGGGGAACAACATTGAGTGCAAAGGTGTTGGAATAGGATGGGAAGAGGAGTGACAGTGTTGAGAATTGAGACCGGAGAAGGAGGCAAGGGTCGGATCATGCTGACCTGTTTCTTGTGATGCTAAGTTGTATGAACTTATTCTGAGGATGAGTGGCTACATAAAAGCAATGTCTCAGTTAGTTCTTCTCCATACACCCCCCCACCCGGATCCATTCTCTGTGTCCCGGGAAGCCGATCTCTATGAACTACTTCATTGGGAATCCCGTGTCCTTTGGTTTCTGAGTTGGCCAACTGGAGGCAAAAGCAGGAGATCAGAAGGTAGGAGGAGGGAAGGTCACTGTAATTATTCTTCTGACCTTTCCATGTCATCATGGTTTGCCAGGAGCTGCATTATTTTGGATACTTTGCCATTTCCTGCTCTTTGCCTATACTTCTGAAAATATGCTTTTTATTATATTCTTATTAAACCCTGGGGTATATCATCTTTTTCAGTCCAGAACTCAGTCTAAATAATGCAGGCAATAGCAAAAATAATGAATATGATTTCTTTTTAGAAAAGTATCAAGTTAAAAAATAAGAGGATATTAAAGTAAATTTCAGAATCTCATATTTCAAAAAATGTTGAGGAAGTGCACACATTTAAACCATGGAGCTAAAAGAATATAATTAACAAAAGTGATGGGAAACCAGTTTGTCACAAGTGTTCTGCTTTTACTGTTGGAGAAGGTGACCCACTAACTAAGCCAGTCTGTCTTTACAAGCTCCTTGCCTGGGACAACTCTGTATGATGGGGAAGGCCAGGTCATTGGAGAAAATAATTCATTTGCTGGTTTAAGAAGGGGGAAAAATCAGCAGCAAAAATTGTCCCCAAAGCAGTCCAATTCAAACAATTTAAAAATGACAGCATTACTTAGTCTCAAACTAGATGTAACTAATAGATATACTCCTGATAGTAGAGATACTACTATCAGGAAGGAATGCAGACTTGGGGCTAAGCAGTTGGCTTCAGGGAAGTGAGAAACTTCAGGGATGGATGAAATAAGTTGAAATTTAAATCTAAGTCCATTTTCAGCAGAGTGAGACTATGGGCTAGTGGCCAATTCAAAGTCTTACAGATCCAGAAGCGAAGCCAGGTTTGATTTTGCAAGGCCTACACAAGAGGGAGTGATCTGGGGAGTGAAAGCTTGTTCATCAAAGCGTCTGCCATCTCTGCCTAGTGCCATTGAAACAGGTGTAGTTTATTATTTGCCTCCTCTGGTCATTAGTGTGTTTCCTTAAATTCCCAGAAAATAATCTCCATGGCTGTTAGAAGATTTATAGGAGCTTATTCCAAACTCCAGCAACCAACCTCACATGTGGAACAAGTAAGAATTCATGTTTTTCCACGGAGATAGCTTTTTCTTTCTGGATGCCCTCTTAAGTCTTGCTTTATCACACTGATAGCTTTCTTTTTTCATTCCTTCTCTTAGCATCTGATAACCTCTTCCTTTGCTATAATTATTCCCGAGTGAGAAATTGTCACTGCATGTCTCTTTACAAGAATTTCCGAAGTTTAACATTGCTGTCTTTTGTAATAAGCTTTCTTGGCGACCACGTAACAAATTCTTGGCTCTAGCAATTGCTTATGAAAGGAGAGAGGAGGTCAAGAATTTAGTCACACAGCTTGGGAGAGGATTCATTACCATCAGAATATTTGCAAATGAAATTGTTCTTCATGTTGCATCGGTCATCATTCCACTGGAACATATAGGGGCCTCCGATGCCAGCAGGGGCTGATGGCTGATGGTACATGACCACGCAGACCTCACTGCCACAGGAAGGCTCATCCACATACCAGTTCCTGTAGGAAAAGGATCATGAATGGAGGTGACTGCAGAAACACATGCCAAGGCTTTCAAGCCTTTGTTTTCCTGGCAGGTTCCATTGAGTTCTAAACATGAGTTTGTACTTCAGAGCACATGATGGGGGATGGGGATTGAAGCACCATCAGTTAGCAGAACCACATGCTTTCTGCTATGGACATGGCAATCCATCATCTGACATTTGCCACATCTTTACAGGGAGGAAATATTGCCTTATGATTTCTGCAAAGTAATTATGAGAAAAAGCAGCTAGCAGGGTTAGATTGCATGATCTTATTTCTGTTTTGCTTTTTGCTAATTGGGTTTTGTCTCTCTTTTTTAGAGATGAGATGCACTGAAGTGCCATGGTGTATCTCATCCAGAACTTGCCTCCTTCCATCTCTTCTGCAATAGCTGCAACTGCCTTTCCAGCCTGGGAGGTAGATGGAGAATTCTGGCATCTGAGCAAGACATTCCGAGATGTAGAGGCTGTCAGAGCAGGTGAGGCAGTGGGAAGTACGGAAGGAGGACCACTTTTGAAGCCATTTCCACTTGATCAGGCTGATATACCCTTATGCTTCCACCGCAGATGTCTAATCTTTGCCTCTCTGGCTCTCTCAATAGGTGCGTTCATAGCCTTAGCTCCATTAATCCAAAGGTGCCTGAAATTAAATGATGCTGCCATCTAGTTGGGTATGTGGGTGCCAGGTCAAAGCCTTGGGTCCCATCAAGCAGTGATGGTGAACCTCTGGCATGTGTGCCACAGCCAACACGCAGAGCACTCTGCCAGTGCACAAGCCATCTCTCCAGCAGCTGAACATTGGATAACAGTTGATTTTTCTAAACTAAAACTTCAGTATTCGGGTTTAATTGCAGTGTTGGCACTTTGAAATAGACGAGTGGGTTTTGGGTTGCAGATTGAGCACTCAGTCTGTAAAAGGTTCACCATCATTGTCACAGGGAGTCTAGATCTGCAAGCACCTAGCCTGTATATTACTCTAGGTCAGGGTTTGTAGACTTTCTGGTTTCCCATATGAGCTGTTTCCCTCCAGGGCTGACATCTTGCCCTGAAAGTCAGACTATTTAGCTGGGCACTGCTGCTCTGTCTCACTCTCGTCAGAGCCCCTCTTAAGCAAAGAGACAGCCAGAAGAAAAGTCTCCTGGTAGCATTAAGTATGGCTCTGCTTCAGTCTTGTGTTGCAGTCTGCCAAAAGGAAAATCATTTGCTGTACCACTAGGTATTTCCTGAATAGCTAAGCTTGAAGTGAATGCTCCTTGGACATTATGCCTGGACAGCTGGGGGCCTAATGAAGGCTGGGCTTTGTACCTCATTAATTATCTCCAGCCCATTTTCTAACTCTATTGGTCCTCCCCATTGACCTTATGGATTTATATTATTTAATCTAAAAAATAGATGGAATATTATGCCTGGCATGTACTTTTTGTTTTTTTTTATTTTTTTTTAATTTTTTTTATTATTTTTTTACCAAGAACATGTATTGGTACATTGCATACATAATGATCATAATCAACATGGTTATTTTGTACCTGTACATGATACATCTTGGTTTTCCCCCCTCTTCCCCCCTTCCCCTCCCCTCCCTTCCATTCACCCATAAAAAATAGATGGAATATTATGCCTGGCATGTACTTTTTGGACTTGAGCCAGTTTTTAGACTCAGAATTCACTGATAGAAGGAGAGGCTAGGTCCCCCGGAGGAAAGACCTTGCAACACTGTGGCACATAATAACAATTTCTCTTGTCTTTTCCTCAAAGGAGCCTCTGAGCATTCACTCATAACCATACGCTGGAGAATGGGGTATATTCAAATAATACATTGACTGTTTTATCCACAGGGGCAAGTTGATATTAATACTTAGATTTGAAGTGTCATTAGAGCTACTTATCAGAGTGGGAGCTATGGGAGTCAGGTATTAAATAGAGAACCAGTCCATAGTAGGACCCAGCCAGTAGTCATTGTCCTAGTTCCCAGATATATGAATTGAATAGACCTATTTGGTAGTAGGTACAGTTCTATATTGGTTCCTTAGCCTATCATAGTGGAGGCCAAGTGGAAGCTTCTTAAATTGTACTCCTTCCCACTCCAATCAAGATAGTAAATTAAAAAAAATCTTATCCAGGGGCAGATGACAGAAAGTAATTCATCCTTAAAGATCTAGAGAATGCCGGACAGTGTTTCCCACCATGCCTCTATTTAATTCACTAGTCTGACTTCTGCAAAAATCAGGCAGAGTTTAAGGATGATAATAGAGTAGCACATATTCAATCTAGTGGAATCCCTTATTGTAGCTGCTGTGTCATATGTAGTATCTTGGCTTTTTATTATGCAGATCTGGGGAACACATTCTTTTCCATCTTTATCAGAAAGAGAATCTGGAATAGTAAGTGTTCATTGAGAATAGACAACAGTGACCCTCATGGTCTTGCCTTGAGGCTTTATTGATTGTTCCTCAATCTGTATCATCATATGGTGTGAAGAAACCTGGATTTCTAGACATCCTGTGCAAAATCACTCTGTTCTACTATATTGCTGACATCATGCCAATTGGACCAGATGAGCAAGAATTAGTTAGTATACTGGAGGCCTTAGTAAGGCTCACATGCTTCTAAGGGTTGTAGATAAACCCTATAAATATTCAGAGGACTTCCACGTAATTAAAATGTGTAGTTATCTAGTGATCTAAAGAATGCTATAACACCTCTTTCAAATTAAAGAACAAACTATTACATCATGTAATAATTTGAAGAAAGAAGAATAGTACTTGGCAGGTCTCTTGAGGTTCCAGGGACAGCATATTTCGTAACTGGGAATACTGCTGTGGGCAAGATACCATCTGACATGAAATTCAGTCAGCTCTGAATGGAATTCAATGCAGAAAGGGACCCTGAAACAGGTCTTGGATGTGTGCAAGAAGACTTGCTACTTGGCCCATATAACCAGCAGACCCTATTATTAGAAGTATTGGTGTTGGGGAAAATAATGTCATATAGAATTCATGGCAAGCCCCAGTGAAACAATCACAGCGTAGGGTTCTGGAGCAAGGCCATATCATCTGTGGGTGAGAAGTAGTCATCTTTAAAGAAAAACTCATAGTTTCCTACTAAGTAAGGAACATCAACCAAGAGATGGTACAGCCCAACCTGCCTATCATGAATTGCATGATGTCAGACAAACCTTATCACCGGTTGGCCAGGCTGGAATTAATCCACTGTAAGATGGAAGAAGTATATTCAGGACCAAAGGGCACTGCATGAGCAGGCAGAACAGATGCCCTGGTATCTACTGCTGCTGTACTAGAGCTTTTCCCTCAGTTTACACCTGTAGTGCAAGGAAGAGTCCCTCAGGACTAGCTGATACAGGCAGCCTGAACTTGGTTCATGGCTGAGTCAAGCTAAATAAGGTTGAACAAGCTGAAATGGACAGCAGCTGCACTGCATCTCCACTCAGAGGTGGCCCTGAAAGTTAGTGGTAAGGGAATACCTTTCCATTGGCCAGAGCTTTAGTTGATGCATCTGGCTAACTATCTTGTACAGAGATAGAAGTTATTGGAAATTAGGCCACATAAAGACTCAGTTGAAAGGCAAACAGCACGGCCAACTGATAAAAGGAAGAAGACTGGAAGACTGGGGATAAGGAAGTCTTAGATAGAATGATGCATACAGATATATGGGAATGCACATAAATGAAAAATTTTAGGTCACATGTAAATCTCACCAGGGAGCATCTATCATGGAGGAGGTACTAAACAACCAGGGAGGCAAAATGACTCAGACAGGTGATGCCAGCCATCCTGTTAGCAGCCACTCTAGCTACCTTAGTACTAGTACAATAGATACCTAAGTAGAGTAGCCATGGTGGGAGAATGGAGGTTAGGCATAAGCATAACAGATTGGTTCCTAATCACCAAGACTGATTTGGCTACTACTACTGCCAAATGTCTCACCTTCCAGAAGCAGAGAACCAGTGTTATGTCTCTGACAAAGCACAAGCACTAGAGGAGACCAACATGGCACTTGATATCAAGTTAACTACATTGGACCCTTGAAAGGGACAATGACTCATTTTGGCAGGAACAGATACATGGTCTGGGCATGAGTTTGCCTTTCTTGCTTCAGGGCCTTAGTCAGCACAGCTATCCAAAGGTAAACACAGTATCTATCCCATCAAAACAAGATTACAAATAACATCTCATCTGACAAAAGGACCTACTTATACTAAAGAATGTGGGGGAGTAGGTGCCTGGCCATGGGCTTTACTAGTCAGATTGTGTACTGCTCCTCTGCTGGTGCCAGCTTCAAAGAGTGATGGAATAGCCCATTGAAAAACACAGCTGAAGCATCAACTTAGTGGCAATACTTTGGGACAGGACATCATCATCCAGTCAATGATTTCTATAGTCCTGTGTCTCCAAGAGTAGAATACATAGGTTGGAAGCGAAGGGATGCAGTCAGGAGTACCATCACTGATAGGGATGCATTTGGGGAATTTGTACTTCTTGTCTCCACAATGCTGGGCTTTGGTAGTCATTAGCTTCCAGAGGCAAATACTTCTGGTAGAAGATACAAGAGCCTTGAGTTATGAGCTATGACCATCTCTTAGACACTTGAGATCCTTGTATTCAAGGACCAGCAGGCAAAAGAGATGTCATCTTGGTAGATGGCAATTGACTCCAATCATCAGGAGGAAGTAGGTTTGCTGTCATATATTATGTGCAGCGAGAAGATTCCTAGGTTATCTACTGGGGTATCCCTTGGTGCTCAGTTACTCCGTTTTGATGGTCAGTGAAAAAGTGTATTAACTCCAGCCCGAGAAGTACAAGTTGATGAGGGCCTTGGACTTTTCGGAGATGAGAGTCTGGGTCATGACACAAGGTCAGCCATTGAGACCAGAAGAAGGGAGGGGATCTGGACTGGATAGTAGAGGAAGGAAGTCAGTAAGTGTCAGTTGTGACCCTGGGACCAGCTGCAGTGATAAGAAGTATAGTTCACCCTATTAATATTCCTTTTTTAAGGAAGATTTTCTTAGGAAGGGAAGCCCATGAGAATAATGGAAAAGGATCTGACTGACATAGTGGGGAGACAGTGATGGATGCTGACATACTTTCTTAAATATAACATTTTTCATTCTTTTGACTGATAATGACTTTAGATTCTTTTTTTGTAACATGATTTTCTATTTTGTGTACTCTCTGCTTAGGTCTTTTGCCTCTTTATTTTCTGAGAGTCTTAGTGCTTTATTGATTTACACAAACTCTTTATCATAAGAAAGTATTCATTTTAACAGACATTTTCCCAGTCTTATGTTTGTCTCCTAATTCTTATATATTCTTAATATTTGTCCACATCATTTCACTTTTTAGTGAGGAATGATGGCAATGTCATGGTGCTAGGGTAGTGTGTGAATGAGCATTAGTGTCTTGGTGCTATGGGTTCAGGGGGTTCCTACAAACTGTAGCCTTCCTAAGGTCCCCACTCTTGGCCAATCCATGAAGTTAGAACTTGGGCTCTGATTTCTTGCCCATTACCACATTTCACTATGGTCTGGTGTCCTATCCTGACTCCAGCTCTGTGGACCTTCAGTATCTCAACAGGGTTCTAGTCCAAAAGGTCAGATAGCCAGACTTCAAGCATTGTGTGCCACTGAAACAATGTTGCTGGATTTTACCCACCTGAGCAGAACTCTGGACGTCAGTTTGACCCAAGTCAAGGCTGAGGTCACTACCTTCACCACATTGCTCTGGTGAGTGGCTGTTACTATACCCTGGTTTCTGCCTGATTCATTTCCTCCCCTTTTCTATGCATCTGGCATGATGGATCTGGCAATGTTGATCTAGCTGCTTCTTTTCTGAGTTATAAGAATCAGCTGCTCTGGGTTCTACACACTTACCTAAATTTTGATGTGCTGCCATCAATCCAAGTATAAAGGTCCTGGCAGGCTGTACTGTTGCTTTGTTTCTCTTCCTGCCTTTTGAGCCCAATCCAGAAATCACCATCGGATGCCAAGAGGTTTTCAACGAACATTTTTATCAGTCTCTGCTCATCTTCAGACTCGATGCTGACTAGCTGGCCTCCATCCCTCCTGCAGGCTTCTTTGGCTTCCTCAAAGTCAAGTCTCCGAGAAGCATCATGGAAGTAAATGACTTTATAACAAGGCCTCTGTGTCCCTCCTCGGCAGACCAGCTGCCCTAGAGAAAAAAGAAGGCAACCTGTTTCAGTGTCCACAAAAAGTATACCAGGGCAGGGAACGATCCTATCTCTGGGCAGGAATTCTGATTACTCATCAGCAGACTGTTAGCATGTCAGTTAGAGTTTCCAAAGAAGATGAATACTCTATTCATCACAGAGTTACAGTGATTTAAACTCTGATGTCCATATTGTATAGGGACACTATGTTTTGTTTTTTCCATTACAGATTCTTGAAAAGCAGACATTACTGTCTTTTAAGAGAGGCCGATGAAGATTGATGGTTTCACATAAAGCACACAAATAACACTTTTAAGCCATTAGGGAGTCTCAGGGTATTAGTGTGTCTTAAAGTACTTATCTTTGTTTAGTGGGTCCTTCAGGTAAGAGAGACATTCTGAAGTCAGGTATGAATTCCACAATCTATGCGACAGGACTAATTTGTTCGATCTCTGATGTGAGAAGAAGCTAATAGCATTAAATCTATGGGATTTTCTGCATTGACAGTTCTTTAACTCAAAGACAACAACTAAGGTTTACTGAACTTTTCTATAGCAAGGGCTTT
Source organism: Hystrix cristata (assembly GCA_004026905.1). Lineage (NCBI taxonomy): Eukaryota > Metazoa > Chordata > Mammalia > Rodentia > Hystricidae > Hystrix > Hystrix cristata. Next base: position 240,568 of record PVJO010000016.1, read on the forward strand.
CTATTTACATACATACCTTATCTCATTTAATCCTCATAACCAACCTCTCAGGCAGATATTGTGTATGTCCCATTGTAAAAATGAGTAAACTGAGACTTAGAGTAGCAAAATAATTTGGCTAAGGTCAAATTATTAGATATCAGCAGCATTGTACAGGTCAGAATACAGATCTGATGTCAAAGTCATGATACTTCTGGCTTCTCACTCAACCCCAAATTTGGTTTGCACTGGGAACCCCTGTAATGTATCTCATCTGATTGACACCTGAGGGACTGAAAACTATTGCAGAAAAAAAATGGACAGGATTTTACTGAGAAGCTAGTAACAAACTATTCATCAGTATGTGTTGCCCTACTTTGTGTCTGGGTGATTGAAGACTTGCTGCAACTGATATTTTAGTCTCATTCATTACTCTTTTGTTCTTTTTTGTTGTCTTTTTTCCCCTTTTCATTCATTACTCCTTTGTTTGGTCAACATTTATTGAAGTAGGTGCTGAGAATTCAGAAACAAATGCCAGTTCCCAACCCACAGGAGCACAGAGCATGTTTCTGGATCTAAATGTATTCAGGAAAACCACACTTCAACAAGGAGAGTAGTCTCCTGCAATGAGAGAGCCTGCCCGTGGGCTGTGGGTGTGAACTGCTACCATGGAGTGAGGGGTAAAGGATTTTGGTTTGGAAATCTCTTTCCAAAACTTCTGGAATGTTCTCATTTTCCAAACTTGTTTTGCAGCAGTGGAAGGAGCCAAATAGCTTTCATTATTCCCAATACTGTCCAGAATACAGGGCAAAAGGCCACAGTTAACTACATTATGGGAAAGAGCACATGCAGATGATCCAGAAAGCGCCAGAGTAAATTTTTATTTTCTGTTTCTTGTCTCATCATTTTGATAAAGAAATTTTCAATAAGCAACCAGTTAGAAGAGTCTTGGACTTTCTCCTCTTTCCTGCCATTTAAAAAAAAAGCTATTGTTACTAAATATAGCAACTCTAACTGGACGATTGTACCAGCAAGTTAGGAAAGCTTGAGAAGAAAAGGATAGTCTCACCAAGGCATGTTCCAGAGAGGTTGTGGCTGAGGGGTAGCCTAGGGGAGGAGGCTGGCCTGGCCAAGATTCTAGGATTCTTTCAAGGTGGCTCCAAATCAGTAGCGGAAAGGCAAATGAGCCCCAGGCGCCTCCCCCCCCCGCCCCCGACCTGGTGACTAGCAATATAAACCGGAGTTGAATTTACTGGCAGCCCTCACTTTTCCACGCCAGATCGTCAAGGGAAAACATAACACCTTAGTCGAGTTTCCTGTATGGTCCAGCCTGGCCACACATTGCAAGTCTGCAGTGAATGCCACAGAGAGCCAGAGCTGGAAGGAGGCCGAGAGCCCATCTGGTTCCCCTGTCTTCAGGAAGTGTCTTTCTTCTCATTCGCAGGAAGGGGAAGGGTGGGCGGGCCTTCTGACCCTTACCACCGAGTACCGAGTCTGTGCAACCCAACCCAAGCAGCTCAATTCAGTTGCTCTCCCCTTTTTCTGTCCCGCACCCTAACCCCCATCCTTCTGAAACCAACTTTAGATCAGTCCACTAACTGGGATGTCCGCGTGGAAGAGGTTCCCACCCTCCTCGGTCCCTCTGACAAAGCTGCGGGCTGCTAGGGAGGGGGGCCCGAGAAAAAGGCACGGCTATTCTCCCACTAACATGCAGAACAACTGAAAGAGCCAAGAAGCCAGATCACAGTACCTCCTCTAGGGTCCAAGTCCGAGGCTTCGGTGACGCGAAAGAAGGAAGGAAGCAGAAAGAGTCATTCCCCGGAGTCAGGCGGGGCGCGTCCCGCGCTCACTAGGCAGCTTTCGCGATCTCTAAGCGCTTTCTTTTCAGGCGCTGGAGCCAGCCGTCCTCCCATAGAGACATCGGGAGCAGCAGGCAGGAGTCCAGACTCCCCACGCCGCGGTCTGCCTGGCTGTCTCCCCGAGCTCGCAGTAGATGGGGTGAGTTGGTGAGCCTGCACTCACCCCGCTGTGGGGGTCTTACGCACGAACGCGCGGCGCTCAGTGGAGCGGGCCGAAGGGGCTCCTATGGGAGCAAGTTTGCTCCCTGCCCCACCCAGCCGACGTCCTCCGACCCACCCGGGCTCCTGGGCCAGGAGCGTAATGAACGTTTCAGGATACTCGGGGAACCGAGCAGTCCCAGGAACCAGCGCTGGTCTCAGACAAGGGCAAATGGTCCCTGGAAACGGGGCCTCCGAAGGGCTGAGTCCAGGAACAGTAGTTGGGGGCACCCAGCGGAGGACCAGAGAGGAGTGCAGCGAATTTTGAGGACGGGCAGCAACAGCTGGGGTGTAGTGGGTGCCCTCTGCCTAGCCCGCCCCGGCCACAGCCTCCTCCCCGGCGCGGTTACTCACCACTTAGCAGGCGACCCTCCGCGCCCCGCATCCCCGCCAGCAGCCCCGCCAGCAGCACGGCCTGCAGCGCCGTTCCCTGCCCCATGGCCCGACTCCGGTGCGCCCTTGGACCCCCGGGCGCTACGGCGGTGGAGCGGGCGGACGGGCGGCAGCGTGTAGGACAATTGCAACCGCGGCAGCAGCATCTCCCGAGGACCGTCGGACCCGGCAACGCGAGCGAGCGGGGAGGGCGCAGAGTCTGTTGGTTGCCCCTCCGCCCCTTGGGACGTCACCGCAGGGAGGGCAGCGCCGCAGCCAGGCCCGCCCCCGACGGCCTCCTCAGGCAAATTCGGAGCCAGACGTTGCGGCCAGAGGGCTCCTCCGAGTTTTCCAGGGAGATCCTGAGTTTGCTTAGGGCGCAAGGTGGAGGAGAATCCCAGGATGGCTTCTCTGATATAGCAAGAAGAGCTCAGTGTGTCGAAAACCAGTGCCTTGTTCCTATTCTTCAGGGTGTTGGCTAAGTTCGAGAGCGTGGGCCACAGGGAGAGGGAAGTCGTACACCCACCTGGGGCGGTAGCCGCAGTCCCAGCGCTCAGGGCTACACCTGCGAAAGGACATGTCTGCAGGGAAATAAAAGCTCATGCAGGCTGTGTGTCTATTGGCCACGAAAGTGAGGAGACATGGCATGGATAGTGTCCACAAAATATGACTGAGTTAGAGTTGTGGGTGCAAGGGGAATGACTTCTGATGTTAGAAGTCATCGAACATCCCAGACATCAGCAAGAAAATGTTTCTGCTTTTTGAAGAGCACATGATGGGGGTTGGGGGTGGTGCTGTGGAATTCAGTCTTGGACTGGTGGAGGGAGGAAGATGACCTCTCTGGGAAAGAATATTTTCAAATCTATTCAAATAATAAAGGAAGCCTACTGTTCAAGGCCTAAGGCACTAAGTAGCAGAAGGTGAACCTGGGTTCCTTACCTTTTCATCCACACAGTGCTGCGGTGAAGCATAGTAGAAGCCTTATTATCTGGGTCACAGACTTCTGGATTTTGGTCCTAGTTTGCTTTTGTTTCCCTACTCATCCTGCTTTTCATAAGAGCAGTCAAGACAGCTCCTAACCCTGCAGATAGGCTGATTTGAAGCTGAATAGGGGAAGCTGTGTAAGGGCAGAGAACAGCAGCATTACCAGGATAAGGACTGACCTTTATGGCAAGTTCATTTACAGCTTTTCTCTGTATCATAAGTAGAATATCTCACATCCAACACACATTCTCTCTAGAAAGTCATAGTTATCCAAAGAGTCAAGGAGAGAACAGTTATACTGGAAAGAAGCACTTAAGTGGCGTCTGACGTTCTGTTTCAAATTCTGCTTTTCTTCATTTAATAGCTGTGTGGTCTTTGGTAAATTTTTGCCTCTGTTAAGTCTCATTTGACTCACAGTAATATTAACGGTTTTCTTAAGAGTTTTGTGAGGGTTTGGCAAGGCAAATATCTGTGTTTATATGCAGGTAGCTGGGGATTTATATCAGTTAAAAGGATTAATTTCCAGTATTACATCTGGTGCAATTTAAGCTGTTGCTTTGGTCCAAATAATTAAATAAAAATTAAATTGATACCCTGATCTTGGTCCAGGTGATTTTTTAGGGTATACAGTCAATCAATTTTGGTAGACTTCAGCGATGACCCGAATTATTCACACCTTCCTGTATAAACACTCTTTACCATGATGTTGCAGTTCCCCTTACTAAAGAGGCAGAGTGTATTTTCCTATCCTCTGTGTTTGGCCATATGCTTGACTTGTTTGGCTGACAAAATGAGCCAGAACATCCTAGATAGAGAAGGATACACATGTTTTTGTTTGCTCTCTTATTTATCTTCAATCTCTGAGAGAAGCATACCTGAGATATTTCACTGGTTTGTCAGTATCTCCATAAGGATGACTTGTGAAACAGCTGCCTCAGTTGACAGATTTGCAGTATGACAGAGCCACACCAGGTATTGTAGCCTGAAGCAGAACTGTCTGGCTAAGTCAAGATCAGACCCACCTGACGTGCAGATGTATGAGCAATAGTAAGTGATGTTTTAGACCCCTTTGTTACACAGTATTGTTGCAGCATTAGTGAATGATTACACCTGGAAATGTATGGAGGTATTACTAAAGGAGAGTTTGGTGCCAAGAAAGCTCACAAAGAGGAATTGGTGGTGGGGGAGAATGGTGTGCGGTAAAAATTACCTTGGGCCAGGATCCAGTCCTTAGTCTGACAAGCTCAACCTTAACTAAGAGACTATAAGTTGGGTGTCCCTTATCAAAAAGACTTGGGACCAGAAGCATTCTGGATTTTGGGTTTTTCTCTTAGATTTTGGAATACTTTCACATACATAAGGAGATACCTTAGGGATAGGACCCAAGTCTAAACATAAAATTTATTAATGTTTCATATATACCTTATACACGTATCATGAAGGCAATTGTATACAGTATTTTTAATGTCTAAATTTCAACTGCATGAGGTCAGATGTAAAATTTCCCACTTGTGATCTTAATGTTTGTGCTCAAAATTTTTTGGATTTTGGAACATTTCTGATTTCACATTTTTGGACTAGGGATGCTCAACTTGTAATATATTTACACAATGAGAAATATAATATTCAGATAAATTGGTATTTGTGTTGGCCTTTGGACACATACTCTTTTTTGGACAAGAAAAGATTTCTCAGCAAGCATGACTCAGAACAAAGGGAACTGGTTATTAGGAATTAGAGAAAGTTTAGGATTTGACAACCTGTTATATTCATCTTCACAATAAAGATCTGACAAATATATCAACTTGACAAGATACCTTTTATTTTTGATAGTGTTTGGATGGGATTGCCAATTTATAACTTTTAAAATGTTCCTTTTCTAGGTTTGTCTTTCTTTTGTTCCAAATATTTTTCTGCAAATATTATTGTACCAGAAACCTGTAGCTGACCCCTAACACCCAGTCTCTATTTCTTTCGGCGATAGACTCCTTGCATTTTAACTAGCAGATCCATCTTCACCCCCATCTATAGATTCCTTCCAGCTTCCTTTGCAGCTGGGCGTGGTCTTGTGATTAGGTTCTGACCAGCAGGCCATGCACTCCTCTGTTGGTGGTGTGGATGACAGCTACATCTTAGGGAGGTTATGCCCGGGAGTTTCAGTGAAGCACAACAGTGAAGTGAAAGGGGGTCCCAAACAGAGCTTCAAACACTGAAGAGGATCCTATAACCATTAATAGGTCTGTCACTGGACAGTGCAGAAGAGAAAAATACTTAACCTCTTTTCCAATACATACCAAAGGAAATGACCCTTGAAAGTGAGGTAGTTTGGCAATGGAATTATGTACCTGTGTGTAAAAGGTAGACATGCTAAGCCATTCATTTCTGATTTCAGATGTGTTCTAGAAATGGGCTAAACCGAATTTTAGAAAAAGATTTTTTTTAAACAAGAAGACTAAGTTTTCAAGACTTCTCTTTCATTCCCATTTTCTTATTTTTACTGATACTGTACAAGTTGGTGGCACATAAAACCTCTGATTCTGTTTGTGATATTCGTAATATAAATCAAATATAGAAATTCTGGAAACATCCTTCAAATAAAACAAAAGAAGTTTGAGAAGGTAAAAGTTGAGGGAAATGATTATGGTGTGATGCCAAACACAAATTGATTAAACCAATAAGGAGTCTGCATATTTTTTTTTTTTTTTTTGGCGCCGGGGATCGAACTCAGGGCCTTGTGCTTGCAAGGCAAGCACTCTAATCACTGAGCTAAATCCCCAGCCCCTGCATATTTAATTTCTTAATCTGTTTTAATACCTATGTTCAATAAGTGGTAAAATTCCTAGAAACCTGCAAATCTTTTATTTCTTTGTCAGTGATCAGTGATCAGTGATCCCGATGTAAGCTGAAGATGTTGGTAAGCCATCCTCTACCATGAGTCAGTCAAATCAGTTCAAGGCTTTGACTTCTTCTTGATCCTTTTTATCTGATTCTGATAACATTTGCCTGTTGGTAGTAATATGAATCAGGTCCTATATACAGAACTTTGTAATTGTGAACACAATGTAGCATTAAAAAAATTTAAAAAAACTTCCACAACAAAAATTCACTGTTTTGGATTCTGAATATGCATTAGATTTTGTAACCAAGCATAAAATTATATGTGGCAGAAGTGGTTATTATGCTGTAAAATGTGATTTCAAGAGCATGGGAGAACACCTCCTACCCTGAATATTTTGCTTGTCCAAAATCAAACTTCTGGGATTTATTTCATTCGTAACTGATATTTTGGGTCACTCATTGTAATCTGCCCTCTTAAAAGCATTCTACTCTGCCCTCTTAAAATGCAAATATTTCTTGATAGATAATAAATATATTGCTATTCAAATGTTACATGAATGTACTTTCCAGTTCTTTCTGATAGAAGGAGACACAGATAATCCTAAGAAGATCTGTTGAAGAAGAAAATGGAAAACTGCATTTGTGTGTTCCAGGGACTGAGGCAGAGAGGAAAAGATGGAGAAAGATGCGGGCAAAGTTAAAGTATTTTACAGTTGTGTCTGAAATATTTATAAATTTAAAATGTTTACAAATTGGTGTATAATATAAAACATCACTTTCCAAATTACCTAATACTGAATTACATGATATTCCCAAACTAAAAGTTTTTAAACAAATACTTTTTGAATTCCAACATGTAGGCAGAGTGCTAGGCACTTTGGGTGACCCAATTTCTCACTGAGTGTGGGAGCATACATTGTAGTTATAGACAAGACAGAAAATATTGGAAATGTTAAATAATTTGTGATAATAATTAAATAATTATAAAATATTACGATTAGTTAGTAAAAATATGGTAGAGAAGGTAACTATAGGAAGTTCAGAGGCAAAAGATGTTACTGTGAAATGGAATGAAATTCAGGTGACAAGGTAGAGGAGAGAATATACTACAAAACGAATTAAATAACTAAATATTTAGACTAAGAACTATCTGTTTAAATATAAAATAATATTTTACTCTTAGGTGGAGCAACGTAGGTAGTAGTAGCAGGAATATTTTGTAAAAATATGCACAGAAATCTAAGGCACCCAAACATATCTGTTTAAAACTACTCAAGTAGCAGTCTTCATTATTTGAATCAGTTAAGTAAATCTTTCAGTTGGGCTAGTTTTGTTCTACCCTTAGAAGCCAAGTCAAATCAGCTGGCTAAAACAAGAAGTTAAATTGCTCAACATAATGAAGAGAAAATAGTGAGGTGATTAATTTTTTTTTCATTTTTAAGTTTTAAAAATTAGCATAGGCATATTCATTCTCCTTTAAAGTGATTATTTTGATAATGTTAAGAGAGCTTCATTATTAGTGAAATCAGAACAAAGATTCTACTACTTTCCAATTGTTCTTCCCTGAATATAGTATGAAAATAAATGTCAAATTAATGTTGAGTTAGCCACGTTAGTTTTTAATTATAATACAAAAATGGAGAGATTTGTAAAAATTAGGTCTGTTTTAATAATTAAGTGGTGATAGTTGATTTCTTTTAAACTCTGAGTGTGTTCCTGGTCCTGTACTAACATTATTCCAGGGATAAGTCTATTAATTCATCACTAAGAGGCTAGAACCTTTTGCTACATGAACTTTGTGATACATTGCTGGTAGGATTAGGGCCATCATCTATAAAGACCTGCTGACATGCTAAAGATGGTGGGACCACAGTGGGCAGGGGAGGATGGAGCTGTGAGGGCTTGAGGCAAGTGAGTACAATAACCCTGGATGATAAGGGAGGGACAGAGAATGTGTATAGAGGCTCAAGGTTGATCTGCTCTCCAGTTTGCACCAGCTTTTGCTTGCATATTTCACAGTTATTCAAGGGGGTACACAGGCTTTTATATCTATGAAGAGAAGGGAGTTCATTCCAGGTTAAAAAAAAAAAGAAACCTAATACAGAAGGGTGAATTTTTAGGAGCTCTAACAGTACAGGGCAAAGAAAAAAGTTGTGCATCTTTAGATTACAAAAACAAATAAACAAACAAAAAAGGGAGAATATTTTTGACAGAACTAAACTTACTTTTCGTTGTGTACTCGGTCCTTAAATTTATAAGGAAGGGAAATCAGTTCTTTCTGAAAAATCAGGAAAAATTTTACTTCTTGCAGTGATCAAAATTTACTCGAAAAGAATCTAAGGTAAAATAACAAAATTTACAAAGACTAAATTTTAAAATATGGAAACAACTGGATCAGAAATGTCCTAGATTAATGAGTTTGAGGTTCATTTGGGAATGTGTGTTTGTGTATCCATATGTTTATATTGTGCCATTATTATTTTTATAACATTTGTCTATCATCATTTAGCATTTTTTATGGTATGGAAAAAGATTAATCATTGTTAAAACACATATTGGCACTGAAGTAGCCCCTGTTAAAATCATACAGCTTTATTATATGCAAACAATAAACTCCACTGATAACAAGATCCCCTGAAATCCCAGGAGAGGTGTAAACTCTAGAGATAACTGTGGTTTGTCAAGGATTGCCAAATTATTTGACCTCTATACCCTCTCCAGTGTATAGAAGGTTCTGATCTAAGCTATGAGTAACTACATTCAAGGGGTAAATCTATGAAATCTCAGAAAACTTGCCACAGATTCTCCTTTCAGATAGATGTGTCCAAATGCCTGTTAGTCTTACCGAGATCCTTTCTTCTCTCTGTTTTCTTAAGAGTTGGAGAATCTCTTCTCTCTTTTTAGCCTGTTTAAAGGGGAAAAATGTAGGTGAGTCTTGACTCAATAATAAATCCTTGGAGTTGGGGATTTAGCTCAGTGGTAGAGTGCTTGCCTAGCAAGCGCAAGGCCCTAGGTTCGATCCCCAGCACCCAGATAAATCAATCAATCAAATATATAAATCCTTATGCCTGTGAAAGGTAGAATTTTTCCATTTTCTTTTGATATTGGCAGAACTTTAAAAATATTTTTTCCACAATAGATTTATGCATTATCATTTGTAGCACAATCCTGTTTTTATTCTAGAGGAGGCAAATTTAAAAAATAATTTGATTTTGATCCTAAATGGAGAGGGTTTTCTCCTCCATAACTAACTTTTAGTAAGACCTTAGCACATGAACTACGAGTTTTATAGATATTATGTCATTATTAACAGCTCAGAAGTTTGACACTACTATGGTTTTATTTTATAGGTTAGGAAACTGATGTGGAGTAAAGTTAAATAACTTACCCAAACTATTCAATGGCAGACTGGATTTAATTACAGCTCCACTAAGTCCAAGATATTGATGATCATGATAAATTGTTACACGATGCAGGATCAGCAGGCTCAAATAGCACATCACTACCTAAGTCCATGGTAAAGAAGGCTGGCTGCAGTTGTGCATATGGGAATAGAACCATGCTCTCAAATCTCTCATGTCTCTGTTTTAGTTATCCAGACATGCACATCCTTGGGTACTGTTTTTTAAGTGTAAAAACTTAATTAAGTGCAGTCATCGGGATTGAGCAACATTTAGACTACAAGATAGGCAAATAGGTTAAAAAAATTCTGTTTTGATGTTAGAAGAAAGAAGTAAGAAGTGAGAATAAGACACAGATTTGTTAGAGGCAGGAAAAATTCTAAGTCATATCCATCCGAATTTATTGAGTACTGTAATATTTTCTAGGACTTCTGTGACAATGCAACACAAACAGGAGGACATAATACAATATTTATTATCTCACAGTTCTACTGGCTAGAAAGGCCAAAATGAAGGTGTCTATGGGGCTGTGTCCCTCTGAAACCTATAGGGCTTGCCTTTTTCAAAAGTTTTGGGTGGCTTTCTGGCAATCCGTGGCACTTGTCTTGCTTAACTCTAGTCTCTGCCTTTGTTGTCGCATGGCATTCTCCCTTGTGTCTCTGTCTTTGCCTGGCTATGTGGTAAGAAGGATCAGGGGCTCAGCCTCCTCCAGTATGACTTTATTTTACATAATTTCATCTGCACTGACCCTATTTCCAAGTCAGGTAACATCCTGATTGAAAATTTGTGACTGAAACATTCATCAAAAATAACACAAGGTAGTGTTTATTTTTCTGATTACCTGTCTATACTACCAAAACGATTTTTTTCTTATCTATCACAGTATGAAAGCTGAATTACTGAATTTAAGAATGTCTAGAAGAGTATTGATTTCAAAATTGGCTCTTTGCTTAGTTGCCTGGAAGTCATCCCAATACAGAGAATCAAGAAACTCTTGAAGCCAGTGTAGTGTAGTAATATGACACTTTGGCTCCATTGTCAGATGGACCCAAGTTGAAATACTGTCTACTATATTTTAGGGGTGTGACCTTAAGAAAGGCACTTACATGTTACAGCTTCAACTTTCTCCTCTGGAAAATGGGAGTAATCTGTGTTTCAACAGATTAATTGAGGATTAACTAAGAATGTGAGAGCAAAGTACTTAATGTACAGGGTGTGCAATTAGCTCTCAGACATATTATTATATGGTAAGAGCAGATCTTCTGGGAGGAAAAATATAAGGAAAACAGATTAAGAAGTACTACAGGAAATATATTAATTCAAATGGGAATTTAAAAAATTTTAAATTCTTTCCATTGAATTTAAATGGAGTATATGTCCATGGTAAAAACATTAGAGAGGGTGGGAGGGCACATAAGGGAAAATAATATTTACATAAGTACACTGCTAAATCTAAAGTCTTAGTATAAGCTTTCAAATTTATGATGTGTAAAAATTCCAGAAAAATCTTAGAGCTGCAAAATAAGTGATCTGAGGATTTAAAAATAATACAGCAAAGGGAAAACATAAGCTTGAGAAACAGTGGGCCACACAAGTAGTAGTAGTTCAGTGATGAAAATAATATAGTAGTCTGATTAAAAATAAATGGAGATACGGAAGCAGGAATGAGCCTAATGATGGTGATAAGCCTGGCTTGACTGGAAGTTTGAGCATTAAGGGGAGGAGGGGGTGAGGGGAGGGGAACGGGAAAAAAAGAAGCAACAAGGTATATCATGTACAGGTACAAATCCCCAATGATGAATGTTATCAATATGTACATCGAAAATGTACCATTAAAATAAAATTTAAAAAAGTAAAATAAAATAAGAACTGAAATTTCCTATTGGCCCTGTAGGAAATTTGACTCTCACTGATTGGCATAAAAGGAAAAACAAACTCTGGAACATCTTTTTGCAGATTACTTAACCAATAATTGGCAGAAACAAGGATGCAAACTAATTTCCAGTTCTGTTTGACTCTATATTCTATGTCTCCATTGCTAAACTTCCTCAAATATGTATTAGAGATTTTGGAACACATAACACACACACACACAATTTCTTTATTCCAAAAATGAAGAGTTAATTAGGATTAACTGTCATGAAGAAGTCAGATAGCCTCTGTTCTCACAGAAAAATTAATATTCTAATAGAAAAGTGTTATGGGGCTAGTCAGCAGGGGGAGTTAATCCAGCCTGGAGTAACTCTGATGATTAAAATTAATTAATTTGATGATATCACATAGTACTTTGCATAAATGGTTAAATGGTAAACAATAGTTGTGTTGTAGTGGTACTTATAAGCTGATGAGCTTTCTGAGATCTTATTTAATGTGAACTAAGATTTTTGATTATAAGTTAATCATAAGGTAGGCATTACACTCCAAATTTAAGAAGAACCAAATTTCTGAAGCTTAAGAGAGTTTGAGAATATTGTGGTTTTCATTTTCTTGAGGTTCCAGAATTTGTTTTTAATTTTATACCAATCAGAGGGAATCAATTTTCCTATAGGGCCAATAGGGAATTTCAGTTCTTAGTTTAGATAGAATCTTAAACTATTGCACTTGTGTGTTACAAATGCAATCTCCACGAAAGTGAGACGTATGATTGGCTTAAGGTGAAACTATCAGTAAAAATCTCATATTTCAGCTTGATTTCAAAAGGCAATATGCACCTCCCATCTTACTGATTTTGATAACAAAATGCTTCAACTATGAATTTTAGTCTATAAATGTATGGCTATTCTCTGTGTCTACTAACTAAAACTTGGTATGTGGATTCTATGACTGCTTTTAGTAAATTTATTTCTACTTTAGTAATAAATAGAACATTTGGACTTCAAAAGATCTACTACACACTTTAAAAGAGAGACTGAATAATTAGTGAAAAGGCTTACTTTAGTACTAATCTGATTTTAGAAGGCAGACCTAACTGCAGTAATCTATGGCATGGAAGAGGATATAGGATTATTTATTTGGAAGAGGAAGAATGCTGACATGCAGGAAAAAGATGCAGATCTAAGCACCTTTCCTTACCTTTTGGAAACTGCTGGACCCTGGCTCAATTCCCAGATCTGACATATATAATTTTCGTCTTAAAAATAACAGTTCACTAAGTGAGAAAGAAATATTAGGAATTATATAACTGGGAGTCAATGTAATTTTTCTTAAATGTAGATTTCAATGAAGTATGAATTTATCTGTTATGAGGAAAAATTGTGTTTTTCTTGGTTCTACTACATATATTTTCTTAAAATGTTACATAACTGTAATAGAAAACCAATAATAATTGTCTGAAGTATGTAGCTCTTGTTTTTGAAACATTCGCTCTCACACACACACACACACACACACACAGGTATGCAAGGCAAATATAGAAGTGATTTTTTTCAGTACTGGGGATTGAAACTTGGGCTTGCTCATTCTAGGCAAGTGCTGTACCATTGAGCTATATCCCCAGACCCATATAAGTGATTTTAAAAAACAATTGTTTTAACATTGCTTTAAAGAATACTTTTTTTTAAAAAAAAGGAGCAATAAGTGAGATTTGAATTTTAATGTTTTTAAAAATATGAGCATAAAATGAGCATTTTATTTTAAAATTTGATAAAGCACACATATACTAGGGATATTTCTCGCTATATGATTAATTATATGCTGTTGACAATTCAGTCTGCAGTAATAATCAAAACTTGTTCTTAGCTCACAAAAGACTACTGAGATAAACATGTTCATCAAGTTGGTAGTTACATCAATATGATGAATGGCTGGATGGGACTGACTTCATCTTTCAGATATGTCTTTCCTCTTCTGCCCATAAGGACTTAAAAAGGAGGGGTTAGGAAGCTCCCCACACAGATGACTCTCAAATTTCCTGTCTGGCCCATACTTCTCTTTCTAGACCAAATAATCACAGGCCTATTGGATAACTTCACCTGTTTATTTTAGAGATGTTTCAAACTTGGTAAGTCTAATTTGAATTTTTAATCCCTCTCCAAAATCTCAACACTTGACCTTCATCTCATGTTCTTGATTTCAGAGAATGGCACCATGTATCCTATTATGCAAGCCAAAAATAGCTATAAGTTATCTTTGATGCCTTGCTATGCCTCACCTTCCATTTCTAATATATAACATGAATCCTAGCTATTGCACTTTGTAAATATCTCTCAAGTTTATCTACTTTTTCCTATCCTACTGTCAGCATCCTAATCCAAACTACCATCACCTCCCTACTGAATGATTGCAATGGCCTCTCCAATCTGGTTTCCCTACTTCGGGACACTATCAGTCCATTTTCCATGTGAAAGTTTCTGATCCTTTTCAAACAAATGTGATATTATCATCCCCCAATATAAAAACCTTTCGGTGGTATCTTATTGTTCTTATAATGACCTAACTTTCCTACTGAGGAAAACTTTCCATGCCTTTTCCATATTGGCCATTTAGCTTCTGAGGTGCTCCATGCCTTTTCTAGCACAGGAATTCTGCACATACTGTTTTTGGTGCCTGCAAAGCACTCTTAATGCTCCCTCCAACTCCTTCTGGCCGAGTTAATGCCCACCCTTCCTTCAAACCTTAGCTTAGTTAAAAAAAAATCCTCCTTAGTTCCCTTGATTGGATCAGTACCACTTTATTAAGTATTCTCCTAACATCATGTACTATTTTTCATAAATATTTCTCTTTTGGTTAGACAGCAAGTTTCATATAAGGGCAAAATTTGTATCTTTAAAACATATTTTTTAAAAAAATTTTATTTTAGTGGTACATTTTAGATGTACATAGTGATAACATTCATCATAGGGGATTTGTACCTGTACATGACATATCTTGTCATGTTGCTTCTTTTTCTCCCACTCCCCTCCCCTCCCGCCTCCCCCCTCCCTATCTACAAAAGCTTTGTTTCCATTTTTTCCTTCCATTTCTTATTTCTCTTGTCCTCTGTTCTGTCCCTCTCCCTTATTCCATTTCCCATTTGGACATTTTCTTCCCTTTCCCAATATATTACATTTTAGTCTTTATTTACACTTTTAGTTTCTCACACCAGAGAAACAATGGGGTATTTAAACATGTGTGTCCGATTTATTTCACTTAAGAGTATGGTCTCAAGATGCATCCATTTACCTAGGAATATCTCAAGCTTATCATTCTTTATGGCAGAGTAGTACTCTACTGTATAAAAGAACCACATTTTCTTTATCCATTCTGCTGTTGATGGGCATTTGGGCTGTTTCCAAGATTTAGCTATTACAAACTGTGCTGCTATAAACATGGGTGTGCATATATCGCTGCGGTATGATGCTTTTAATTCTTTTGGGAAGATACCAAGAAGTGGAATAGCTGGGTCAAATGGAATCTGTAGTCCTAGTTCCCTGAGGAATCTCCACACTGATTTC
The DNA here is from genome assembly GCA_004026905.1 of Hystrix cristata. Taxonomy (NCBI): domain Eukaryota; kingdom Metazoa; phylum Chordata; class Mammalia; order Rodentia; family Hystricidae; genus Hystrix; species Hystrix cristata. Next base: position 255,631 of record PVJO010000016.1, read on the forward strand.
CATAGCAGTTGCACCAGTCTACATTCTCACCAACAGTGGAGAAGGGTTCCTTTTTCTCCACAGCCCCTCCAGCATTTGTTATTGGCTGATTTGTTGATAATATCTGCTGAATAATCTTGCACAATTCTTTCAAATCAGATTTCCTTATCTTTTGGTCCCATGATTCATCTTACTTTTGTCGGTCTGCTTGGCCCTTCTTGCTTGAGCTTGACATCGCATCTTTGCCTTTATCTCTATCAGGGTTACATCTCTTGTTAAGCATATGGCATTTTCAGTTGCTTCTGGCCAATATTTTATAAAGTTCAGCTTGGCCCCACAATCCAACGTTTCAGTGGAAAGTCCCCACATTTCTGGAGTGAGACCATGTGCAATTCAACACTTACAGACTAATATCTCTACGCACACCAACATTTATTTTATCTGCTAGAAACATTTATGATAAAAACCCAAAGATGCCAAGATAATATACAAAACAATGCAACTACAGTTAATAACTATCTTTTTTCTTTTGTGGTTTTATTCAGTGCTATACAAATTTATCCTTCAAATAAAATTTTCAGGGTTTAGACTAAATAACATGTGTGTTTTTTCTAATTATTGAATTACCATTGTGCTGGTAATTGCCCTTTCCCATAAAAGTTATTAAATGGAGTTTAGGCCAACAATAAGATCAATTGTTTGTAAACTGATTTTTGAACAATATCTTTTGGACTGGCTAAAAAAATAAAAATAACCATAGGCAGTCTATTTGTTTATCTCATAAGATAGTTTTCTGGGTATAGCAGTAAGGAATGACACAAATATTTAGCAATGTGACTGAAGTTTGGGAGAAGATTCTAGGACTCTTACTTTTTTCCTTCCTCCCTCTCTCCCTCCCTCCCATGACTTTCTTTTGTATCAGAGTTCCAGTATGTGGAATAGCATCTTATTCCTCATGTCTAATTCTTAGTCTCGATTCCTTTTCTAGTATTCTAGATACTTCAGGTCAATATCCTGCCTTATTTTCCATTCCTGACTCTATATTTCCTGTGGGAAGATTTCTCTTCATGCTATTATACTTTGGCACTATGCTCTTAAATTTTTCTATTACCTCTTTCTGGGGTTTCTACCTTCAGAGATTATACAATGTTCTGTTTATCTACAGTGATTTTTTTCTGTGATTTAGAATACAGCATATTACCTTTCTTGTCTTTTGCTCTATATCCTTTTAAGGATAACTAGCTACATGTCTGCTTAGTACCTGTGCACTCTGGGTCTTGGTAAGTCCTATTCTGGCCTGTACTTTTTGAGACAAGGTCTTGCTAAGTCTTTAAATTATCCAATCTGGGCTCAAACTCATGATCCTCTTGATTCAACCTCCCAAAGCATTAGGATTATAGGAGCGTGCCACCACATCTAGCTAAGATGTTTACTAATTCGAAGAAAAAGGCTTCTTGTCCTACAATTAATTCTGTAAGATCCTTTTTTTAAACTTTATATTGTATGCAATAAGTTTCATTTAATTATGTTTGATATAAGCAAATAATAAATGTGGGTTATTATCCAATAGTACCTTAGGCTGTAAAAACATTTTCACTTTGTCCTTAAGGTGATGTGTATGGATGGTAAAGTATACAGATCTCTGAAAAAAAAAAAAGAGGAAGTGATGCTTTTGGGGAATGGCCCTATATCACTCTGAGGTTGGTCTACCTGGGGCAAATTAACTTAGCCATTTGATCCCAAATGTTATTTTTCTTTCGAATATGTTTTCATGGACCATAGATGTTATTAGAGAAGATTTAAGGGGGATCTTTATCTTTCACTTAAAAATGTTCCCCAAGATAGAATAAATTTTTAAAACAATGTGATAGTACAGATGATGCAAAAAGAATAAACATATTTATATAATCTTTTGTTATTTGCTACCAAAATATTTGCCTAACATATAAATGCAGTGTATTTTTATGACTCTTTCAGTTGAATGCTTTGGCAAAATGGGAGTAATAATAATTTAAGTGACTAAATATCTTTTGTTACTGGAGGAGGAATCCACAGGGGAATCTATTTCCTATTTGTGCTCTTTTTATGGGGAAAAGGAATTTTATAAATATTATATTAGGGCAGGATAGCAAAATTAAAAGCCAGGTAACACTCTTAATGGGAAAATTTAAATTTGTCTTGGAAGAAATCCCTATCATTTTGATACAAAATAGTACTTTCTTCTATCAGACATCTTGGCAATGCCACAGAGGAATTTAAATTCTCTATTGTCTTTCCTTTGGCTCTTAGAAGTGGACATAATGATTCTAAGGATCTCTTTCAATACTTTGAAAATGTAGGCTAACAGATAATAATGTTTAAAAGTTTTCCACGTTCATGCCTCAGGGCCTAATACTTTTACGAAGCTTCTAAGAGTCTTCTAAGAATGTCACATTGACATGACTTGTTTGTAGTTCAAGGAAGTGCCATATAACAAATTTGGAAAAGACTTCTACTATGGTCAGTTTAGGTTATTTAGGACGTGTAACAACAGACTAAAACCTCATTCCCAATGAAGAGCCCATCGGAGATATTCTGCAGATTTTACACTTTCCTTGGAAAAAAACTTTGGTTTCTATTCCCTAATGTGAAAACTTTAATTCCAGAAGGACCATGTTTCCAAATATGTCTCTTTCATTATGTATATGTATATGCATATGTGTATGTATATGTGTGTATATATATAATATATATGGAGAGACAGACAGGACAGAGAGAGAGAGAGAAGGAGAAAGAGACTTAAAATATTTTTCTGATCTCTTCTTTCTTCTCTCAGCAAATTAATTATTTATAATTCTTTTCATAAGGAGATAATCAGCTAAAGAGCTTTCTTAAAGGTGGCAAAGCTAAAAAGCAAATTAGTTTTATGATTTCAAAGAATTAGCTGACTATTCATTTATTATAATGTTTTTAGACTACTTTAGAACTCTCAAAGGAAGAATAATGGTACAGTATAGTGCTATAAGGTTTCCTTTATGGACATGGTAAGCCACTTTATCTTGACAGACTCAATTGTTCTTGATTTCCTGCCACAGATATCCATCACAGAAATAGTAGTTGTGATTAATAGCACTTTTCCCACTAACCAAAAGCATTTATAATGTATACCTAGAAGATATTCTAAAATGGAGAATAACATTAAAGTTTAAAAAAAACTTTAGAACTGAAAAGTCAATATCTGTTGGAGAAATGGGGCTATCAAGGCACTCTCAGAGAGGTGGAAAATAAATTTCTAGATTTTCTTTAATTTTAAGGAGAATGTGGATGAAAAAACTCCCAGGAAAATTTATGGGAAATGGTTTTCTCCATTTTAAAATGAAAATTATGTCTGGAATTTACTTACTGACATGTATGTCTGAAACATTTAGAGGACTACAATTGCTAATGTTCTATTGGTTTAAAAAGTTACCCTCCCACCCTCTATTTATTTTTTAACATCAAGCTAACATTATAGGATGGCGGTGGCAACAATGTAAAGGGAGCACTACAGACTTAGAAAAGCAGTAGTATATTGTTTCAATAACTAAGGGAATCACATTTCCCTCATCATATCCAGATCCATGAGATGGAGGTGACATTGAGAAAAGAGAAGATATGCTAACAGATTAGATTTTGGGATGATTCTTGCAAAAATTACCAGCCTAGAAAAATTTTGTCAGATAAATCTGTGTAGAAAAGGCTAACCAAAACTGAGGTATCACAGGACTGAGATTGTAGCTGAGTTGTAGAGTACTGCTCCACATATATGAGGTCCTGGGTTCAATCCCCAGGACCAGACAAACATACAAACAAACAAAAAACCCAACCCAAATTGAAATATCACTGTGTAAAACATTTATTCTCCCATCAATTAGTTCAATTATACATTCATAAATAAATTTGAATTTCAATAACCAGAAAGTCATTGAGTTAAGCAAATAAGACATAACTCTGTCCATATAGAGGGCATCTGTTGATGACATTTATTGGCCAGGTTTATGTACTTTATATCAACTCTATGAGGTGTATTTTAAAATTGTTTTTCCTTTAATATTTAAGGAAACTGAGCACCACAGGGGTTTAACACATTGTTCAGCTTGGACAGAAACCTATAAAATTGTGAGCCAAACTACACCTTTCCTTTCTTAAAGTTTATCGTTTTGGGCATTTTGTTACAGAAGGGAAAGCTGACTAACAGCAGTGTTTAAGTTGAATTGTACTGTACAGTATTATTTTTTACCTACATGCCTAGAAATCATAGTTCAGTTAATATTCTGTCTCTTCTGCTGGCTTATTGGTTTGTTATGTCTCTTACCTTCTATCTTAGAAAATAAAATTGTCTTCTACATTGCACTACAGGACCCCCTTGGCTTAATGTACAATTCAGCAAATATCGTACATATTTAGATATAGCAAAAATATAGTTTATCTATTCAGCATTTCAGTAGCACATTTGGGAAAGAGTAAACAGTGTGTGTTGGGCTAAGTGGTTGAGAACCAAGTATACTCTGTGTGTGTGTGTGTGTGTGTGTGTGTGCGCGTGCACATACGCAGGTGTGTGTGGCATATGGGAAGAGGGAAATTGGTAGAACGGTCAGGTTATCGTCAGGCTGAAAAGGAACTCAAACATGCTGAGCACCTCCTCTTGATCCTGTAGGAAATGGGGAGCCATGAGGGAAAAAAATGGAGATAGAAGAGCAGGATAATCATATTAGGGTGTTAGGAAGATAAGTAGCATATCCTGGAGGATCCCTTTACATGTTCTCTACCCTTCAAAACACAGTGCCTTTCAGAAAGTTTCTTGATTCCTTGAGCTCGATTTTGATGTCGTTTAGTGTGTTCTTACAGTATTATATGCATATGTCCAACATAATAGTATATGTTAATTGTTAACTTTAATTGTCTCCTCCATCATACTGTATACTCCTTGATATTGGGGCCACATCTTATCTTTGAATTCCAGATTTTAGTACTTATACACAGTAGGCTCTCAATAATATCTGTGGAATTAATTGAGTGGTTAATAAATTAATAGAAGGACCCAGGATGAGGGTTCTAAAAATATTAATACCACAGTCTGTTAGGATTACATCCATTTGTAACTCATCTCATTGTGTTAGTGCTGGACAAAAGCTGATAAAAATGATCAATGGTTTTTCTTTAACCTTTTATTTCTAATTCTATCCTATGATGAAATACAATAAAAATTAAATTCTTAAAGCACCAAAGAAATTCACTTTCAATGATTTTTAATTCACTTAAAATTAGGTTTTCAAAAATCCTTGTATAGTCCTAGTATAGCTGGGCTTGGTGGTATGCACTTGTAATCCCAACTACTCAGGAGACTGAGGCCGGAGGATCACAAGTTCAAGGCCAGCCTGGGCATCTAAAATAAAAAATAAAAATAGGTGGTGATAGAGCACCCCTGTCATAGAGCAGTGCATTCTCCAGTACCAGAAAAAAGAAAAAAGAAAAAAGAAAGTCCTTGTATAAATTTTCAGTACATAATATCCTAAAAAGAAAAGAAAATGTCATTTTTAATCACCTAATTCATTTGACAAATCATCAATAATCCACAAAGTAAATTATTATTATTATTAAGTAAACTTAAATGCCTTGTGTTGTGTAATTTATGTAGAATTCCCGATATAGCCTTTAGAGTTTGCCAGTGTATCCAGTGATTAAAGATATCAGGCCAAAACAAATCTATCTTTGCTTGTATAGTACAGGAACAATTACAGGAATAGAATTTAATCCACGGACCTAACAAAATGTTTCTATAAATCACTGTATTAATTGCTGAGTTAAAGGCTGTGGCTATATTATGGAAAGCAAACAAGGGGTGTTGCCAAAAAGAGAGACGTGCTCAGTTGATTTGACTACAGTAATGGTTCTTAGAACATTAGATATGGTTGGAGTGTTATCGAAAAGTGTGAATCTTTCTCTGTTTCTCTTTGATTCTGTTGTTCATATACATTCTTGGCTTTTCTCAGAGACTGAGACTGGCCAAATTTTAATAGAATTTTAAAATTTTCAATTAAAATTATAATAAAATATTTTCTAAGATAATGCACCAAGGGTAGCATATTTTTACCTATGTAAGTTAAAAAGAATATCCTTAGCATCCAGAAATAAATTAATAATTTTTAAATTAGGATTATTTAGAAATTTAATGAATATCAGATAACATGAAATGTTGGCCTACCTTTTGGAGACACTTCACTTTTTCCTCAGATTTCTGAATCTTTAGGGTTTCAGCAATGACATCTACAGTCTCTAGAGGAAATAGTCAAACTCAAGCTAAAATAATTTCATCATGATTTTGTAATAGCATTGATATAAAACTGGGTAAGGGTTAAAAGAGTAGGACGGTACACATAAATACGTACTGTGTCATGAAATCTTATAACCAGATTCATAAATAATTGAAAATTGAATTAATAAGCAATAGCTGCAGGGATCCTCTAATCTCTTTAGATGATGAGTAAGCCTCAATAGAGACAAGAAAATGTCTCTAAAGAGAATATAAATATAGGATCAGAGACTCTAATTTCTACATTTGTTTTCAACTTGTTAGAGAAATTGAGGCATTGTTCTCTGGATAAATACTGCGGTCCCTGAGCCAAGGTCTTACATGTGCAATTCATAATGTTATGCTAAAATGTAAAGTTGTACCTTTGTATTTATTACCTATTTTCTGAAAAACCTAGGAATCCAGTGGTTGAAAGGCATTAAACTTGGTACTTACGGTTATTCTCAAAAGAAGGCTGGATGTAACTTTTCTCTTAAAAGTACAAAGGGGAAGTAAAGACATAACATTAGTGCTATTCGAATTTCCTATACCTATAAATATTGCACAACAGTTTTCACATCCTAGGTCTCATTAAAGGGGTTAGCAGTCAATGAACTTGTTTCCTAAAGTTGATTTGCCTTCAACTTTCTCTAGGGCTTTCAAGTTTTAACTCAATTATGTAAACTACTGTTCTTAATGTCCAACATACACAGTTTTCCTTAGATTATTCCACAGTTTGCCAAGTAGATACCATAATTTAGGGACATTTAATGTATTTTTAAATGTCATACTTCGAATCTCTTTTTGGGGTGGCAGGATGGGGTGGAAGGATTGCTGGAAAGGTTCAGGAACTATTTATACAGTATGTGTATTTGCATATAGCTATTACTATCAGTGTATACCTTTCACACATTTGAAAGGTCCTTATTTGAGATTTAGGTTCGGCAGTTTCTTCTGGAAGGGGATCTAGTATCTTCCAGGCTGGCTGGTATGCAGGAGAAATTAACCACCAGGAGGTAGCTACTTTTTACTCACCTGAGACAGTAGTAGTTTCGGCTCTCCCTGCAACAGGCAGACGCTGACTGCTCTCTCTTGTGAGCACCAACTGAGATTCTTGAGTGGGATACAACGACGCCCTGAGCCAGAACTGCTTAGCCAAGTTGGCATCTTGTTCCGAGCAGCCGGCAAACACCAATAATCCTGAAGAGCAAATTTCGCGGTGCTCATTTCCGGAGTTGAGACCTGAGCTGGGCCCCGTTTCCATGACAACTCAGGACGCCTCTCCAAGCTCCTTGGCCCCTCCCTCCAGCCCCACCGCTCGAAGCGAGAAGCGGCAAGCTGCCGGGAGGGTGCCGGAGGTTCTCAGTTTCTTCTGTGTCGGGGTTCCCCGAGCGTTGAAGCCCACTTCTGTGGGGCTCACAGGTGTCCGGCCTTGGAGTCCGAGCCTTGGAGTAGATGGGAGAGTCCAAACAACTTTTGGCGTGTCCCGTCAGAGTCAGTGGGGGAGCAGTTTAGCCTCTTACACAATTTCAGTCAGCTTTCCACTTACTCCCGCTCCTACCAAAAGATACTTGAATAAACTTTAAATTCCTTGGCTCCACTGACCCAGTCTCCTCTTCCAGACAGGACTGTGGCTCAGCACCCACTTGGTGGACCTTCTAGGGCCTGTAATCAGAAAATTCAAGGACGTTCTGATAGGAGCTAAAGGCCTGAACTGGGCTTATACTCGTGTATATAGTTTGATCCCTTCTCCTCCTAATCTTTTAAGATAAATTTTATAACTAACAAGCTGGATTTAAATTGTAACTGGATTTATTAATCATTTCTACCAAAAGTTGCTTACAGGCAAAAGTTTTAAATGATTACTTCAAAGGATATATAACTAAGGAGTAGATGGAACTCCTTCATGAAAAAATTTGTTACTGTATCCTTATAAAAGCATTAACAAGAGTGTGTGAATAGCTTTCTTCGGAGATTTCTTTAAGAACAATTTAACCACTTCAGAGATTAAAAAAAAATTGTGATTACTGTGGCAGGGACTAAGATGGCCATCATGAAGCCAGTTGAGGAAAGGAACTGGACACATGGTAATAGCCACAATTTATGTCTATATGACACTTTATTTTTTCAAAATATCACTAACAATGTTGTCTCACAGAAAGACAGTTCAAAGATTATAATCAAAAGTCATTACTACAGCTCATTCAGCTAAGGAAAAAATTATATTCTCCTAATATATCTAAAAATCATTTTGGTTAAGACTCTGAAGGAATATTGAAAAAGAAATGCACACACATGTATAGTACACAGATTGTATATTTAGCAGCTAAATGTTTTTCTCTTGGCTGAGCAAGTAATAAATAGGCAAAGGATAGTATCAGCAGCCCTCTCTCCTCCACACCGATATTATATAACTGGCCCATTTGTGTGAATCTCAATCTTTTTACCTGGCCGTGTGGTTAGTGATTGGTACTATTAGCAATCAGCTAACTACACTGCCTAGTAACTAGACTCAAAAAACCCCCCGCAGTCCCAAGCTGGTGCTTCCATACGTGGCGATGGGCAAATCATTGGTTAAGTTACTGTCTTAGTGACCACCCTACTAACTAGTGAAATATACGCATCATGAGTCACAGCATCCAGCAGCAACTGTGCCATAGAGGGCTTTTCCAAGCAGTTTCGATGTCTTTATATCTTAAACCACTGAACGCGGATTTCGCTTTCCTTGCACGACTCCTGGAGGAGCGCTAAGGGCTAGAGCGTGTCTGGAGCCTCAGGCGGCGGAGTCCCGGCTTCGCTCTCATCCGACAACCGCTGACGCAGGCAGCTTCTCCTCTCGGACTCCGCGGGGCGGAGACGATGCTGTGCCTTGTTTTGATGGCAGTGGAGTTAGTGATTGCAAGCACCACGGCACAATCAGCTAATGACACTGCCTACAAACCGAGACCGGCGCCCAGCGTGCAGCTCCCAGACGTCCGCCGAGTCACGGTGGCGCCCCCGAGCGGGCGGGCCGAGGACCGGGCCCCAGCGCGAAGCCCTCCCGAGGACGCCTGCGGCTCCGGGCACCCTCGCCCGGCCGCGCCCACCGCCCGCCACACTCGGCCGGGAGGCGGCGCCGCCCGGCGTCCCGCATCCCCCAAGGCCGGCCCGCGACCCCAGGGGACCCCCGGGCGCCGAGCTGCCCTCCCCGCCGTCTCCCGCTCTTCCCAGGGCCCACGCCTCGGGCTCCCTTCCCTTCCCCTTCGCCTCTTCCCTCACGCCGCCGGCTACGGCCCGCCTCAGAAAACTTCTGTAGTTCCCAGCCCAACCTCCAGTCCCTCTCTCAGCAGGTGACTCGCCCAGTGGCGAATGGCCGCGGCCGGCCAACCGCCCTTGGAACCCCGCGCGGCGGGGGGCGGGGCGCGCGGCAGGGGAGGGGTGGGGGAGGGGCGGCGGGCGGGGCCGTGGCGCCCCCGTGGGGCCGGGGGAAGAGGCCTGGGAGATGGGGGCCTAGATGCTCGGGCAGTTTCTCTTCCTGCTGTGGCAGGAGGGTCAAGGAGCTCCTTCCCCCATCCTTAAGAAGTCCCACAAGCACCCGCATGCCAGTTTTCACCCCAGTTTTCATGTCCTGCTCAGAGAAAAGAGCTTCCCAGGTACCTCAGATGAAGGCTCAAGCTTTCCAAAGAGAAGTAGGCCTCCAACGGCATTTGACTGCCTTTGAGAGTCCCACCTGTACCTCGTCGTGCTCCTCGGGTGACTTGAGCTTCCGCTGTTAGACGCCTATGCAACGAGATGAGGGCTGGATCTTCTAGTCAAATAGTGAGCCAGCCAGTTGGTCAATTGGAGCAAAGTGTGGTCCTTTTGAAATTAAAGCCACAGCTTTGTACTCTCGAGATCAGCTTTAGGCAAAACTATTCCTACTCCCAGCACATATTTATTATATGTTCAGCACCTAAGGACCTTTGTTCTATTCTTCATTTGTACAGTCTAGGACAGTGATATCAAATGAAGACACACCATTCAAGACAATATATAAAAATTACTAAGCTGGACATGTTTTGCTAGTAGAAATAGAAGGGAGGATGGCAATGAGAGCTGGAATAGGTCAGAGAAGGTTCATGGAGGATATGAGATTCGAGTAGGTCCTTCAAACAAAAGTAAATGCTGACATTCAGGGTGGGGTCTGTGAAAGTCTGGAAGCAATGTCTTGTAACAAAAATTTTTCTATTCTTACAGTTTTACATATGATGATGTTGTGTTTGTATTTGGCATAGATTGAGCAAAGGGGACAATTACAGGTCATTTCTGGGTGATCTCTGGCAATCATTCTTTCCTTTAGTTACTCTCTCCCCTCTTTTCCTTTAATGAAAGAGTCAGGAGGAGATAAGGAATATTCTCTGATTATACACTTTTTGGGACTCAGTTGGAAGTAGCTCCTCTCCCCTTGAATATAGTCATCACTCATCCAGTCTAGAGCACTCATTGTTGACCCTGAAAGCTTAGTTCTAAATTATTTTCCACAAAGGAAAACTTACTAGCTGTAGGTTGATTCTCTAAAGCCAGCAAATAATTTTAAAGATGCCACTAATAACAGAATAGGGGCAAGGCCATCTAGATCATTCTATTTGTAAACTCAGAGTATTAACACAAGAAGATGAGTTTGAGTAGGTTTGTAGCATTATCTTTGAATATGAGAGATACCATACTTTTTTCGTCAAAGGCATAGATTATTCTACACATAACGAAGTAAAGAGTAAGAAATCAAAGTGAAGGAGAAAATACTAATTGTAAAAATTAATTGTAAAATTAAATTTTGAAGGACAGATCATTTGCAAATAACTATTTTTGTATTCATTCATCCTATATATTTGGGAGAGACACAATGTTGTAGCACACATTACATAAACTGCTCACATTCATTCAAATATACATATGTAAGTAAAACAAGGAATGAAATAGCCTCTATCCATAAACAATATGCAGACCTATAAATTTTGTGAACATATAGAGTCATGTTCTTTCAAATTGTTAGTCATTTTCACCCAATAAAATATTTAATGCTTCTTTCAAATTGATGTTTTTTGATGATTAGTTGCATCTTAAATAATCTTACCTGAGCTGGATTGCTGATATCCAAAGCAATGGCTGTGCTCTATGCCTTCAAAGTTAGATTTTTGAAACTTTTCTTCAAAGTTAATAAAAAAAAGTAACATATATAAAAGTCATCAAGATGAACGGTCTACTAAAATAATTTTTTAAAAATGCAGTTTATTTTGTTCGTAGTGCAACTGAAAAGTGACAAAAAATGTGTGTGGCCTAGTTCCGTTAAAAAAAAAAAGAATGCTTGTTCTTAGGGTTGCTGTTGATTTGGCCTGCAGTTACTAGAGAAACTCTAAGGATCTCGTTGCCTTTATGGTTCATGTCTAGGCATGCCTGGAGACCAGGGAGACCCATGATTTAATCTAAGTAAGAATGCTTGTGGTGTTAAAAATGCCCAAACAGAAGACTGAATTTATTTTAGATACACCAGGAAGGCACCTTTCAGAGGAATTGTTGACTGTTTTAATTTCTAGGCTTTTGGTGATCAGGGAGATGGGAAGGGAGCTCTAAGGAGATGCGGTGAGGTTGGTGATTAGCAGGAAACCAAGAAGAATATAAAAAACAAATATCTTCTACGTTAACTGTGGAAAATTTATATTGGCTTAATTTATCACTCTGAAATAAAAGACTAGATTGATGGGAGTTGGGAAAGACAACGGTAGAGACAACACACTCCCTCCTTTCAACACACACAAATGCACCAAATGAACATTCACAATCTTCTGCAACTTTTGAAGGGTGTTTGAAGGAAGAAGAATGAGACTGATTAGAAACTACTGTATTGAATTTTAGCAGCTTCAAAAAAACTCTGTGTTTCAAATACGTATTTTCCCTTAGAAAACAGAAAGTCATGTTTGGTTTTTATGTAGATCATCGAATGTCAGATTACCTTATTAACATTCATGATAGTATAGTACTTATGAACTAGTTTGCATGTTGGAGTTCAATGCTAAGTTGAAGTTAATTTAGTGCCTTTGAAGAAGTAAAAATCAATGAATCTGTTTAATTGTGGGAGATTTTCATTTGAACTAAAATGAACTACTAGCAATTTTTATATTTTATACTTCTGGTTCTATTGTACTCTTATTGGGAGAAGTGCAGCATATTCTTAATTAGCTTCTTGATTATATTTATCAATTAATCAGTATTGTTGCTTTAAGTATAAAAATGTTAACTTATTTTTTAGGTAAATCAGAAGTAATCTAACAAAATAAGCTTCATAATTATAGTTGCTGGAGCTCTTATGACTTCAGCATGGAAGCAAACATCTTGTATATTCTCTGTCTTTAGAGAACACAGCCTCCAAGCATTATGATCGAGTTGGACAGATAGATAATTTTTATACATAAATAATTAAGATTGTGAAATTATGTTAATCATATTAATGCAACATATAATATTCATATATAGATTAATGTTCATGTAATATATTATTAATGTATAAATGAAATATGTGTTATATATTATACCATATATAAATACATTAAATATTAAGATGGTTAGATTAATAGGTGCTTCAGGAACCATGCATACTAGTGTAAGCCTCATTACTGCTAACATCGAAGTACAAGGATAAGGAATATTGCCAAAGATCAGGACAGAGAGAAGGCTATGTGGAAAAGGGGACTGAACTGATTCTAGAAGGAAAAGCACAAAGTATGACACAGATGAAGAAGGATGTTTTTGGTAGCAGGAAGGAAAAACATAAACAAATTCCTAGAGATGATAATATACATGGCCAATCGGGAAAGCAATGAGTGTGCCTCCATTATCCATTAGGGAAATAAGATTAGAAAGCGGGTAAGTAGGAAATAGATCATGGAAGACTCTAAATGTTAGTCTAGGAAATTTGGCTCCCATACTCCTGCTGAGACCCCCCCCCTAGAGAAAATGTGTTTATTGTTTTATGGAGATTGAAGTATTTATTTCTTTCTGCTTTTTACCAGTGGCATGTATTTGCAAATGGATAGGTGAGACTAGAGATATAACATCTAGCTTAAGGAAGGCATACTAAAGATTTTGAATAGAGATGATTGTAAGACTGGTTTTTACATCAGAAGTCCAGCAAATTTGATGTTCAATTTAGATGATGTTATCATTAATTTGTCTGTTTTTAATTTCATTAATTTGCCTATTTTGCTATATTTTCATTTTATAAATGAAGTGTAGCTAAAACTAAGAAGACAAGTATAGAACCAGATTTTGAAAATTTACTTTTTTTTTAATTGGTGGATTTTGCAGCTCAATTATACCTTAGTGGTCAAGTTGAACTTTCCCATTTTAAAGTGAAGTGCAGTTCTGGAAACTGTTACTTACACAAGGTGATTTCGGTAATTCTCATGTTTTATACCATTTGATTCTCTGCTACAGGCCTAATAAGGTAAAATATGTCATTGAGGCTTCCCTCTGTTGTTCATCCTATGTGCAAATGGCCAGAAGCCTCATTTTTCCCAGCTTCTGTGGCGCCTCACCCAGGCTTAATATCCTCACCTAACCTCTGCAGACAAAACACATCCCGTTTATTGTACTATGGGTAATTTATCTGATCTTTCCAAAAAGAAATCCTTGGAAGACAATGTCTTGAACAAGGGAACCAATGTCTTATAATGGAAACTTTAGACATTACACAAGAACAATGAGAGAGATGTTTTTTGTTCTTCAAATTTTAGCATTTTCCTTGCTCGTTAAGTATAAAGCTGGATTAGTCTGCGCCAGTGTGGATTGTCTGCTAAATGTCCTTTCAATGGACATTACTGTCTAGGTGCCTAATTGCCATGAAAAATTCAGTATACTTCAGTCTGAGCTCATCATCATTTCCTTTATACTGGTTCTTTGACTGAATGCCTTATTTCAATGAAAACATTCTTCTCTTGGTTACTAATGCTTGAAACTTGAAGTAATTTTTTAGTATCTCATTTCTCAAACTCTGCATTCAAATAGACATGTATATGTACATCTGATTTCTTTCTCAATATTAAAAGCCTCTTGAAAGGAAAAGCTGAAATTTGTGGTTTGTTGTATACTCCTTCAACCCATATTAGTGTCTAATGTGTGGTAGGTGGTCAGTAAGTAGTCACTGAGTGAATGTTAATTAAACCAAAAAGGGTAATTGTTATTAATGTAAAGGAGGTGATTTAAATCAGATGTTTGAAGTCATAATAAATAGGTAACTGAAGGAAGTCTTATATGATGTTTAGTTTCTATTTGATTGTTCTTTCCTGAAATCTAAGTACACTGTGATTCTATAGTTCTATTCATAACTTCCAAGGCCTGCTTGGGCCTGTTGCAGGAAATAACACTAGGAGAGTGTTTAAAACCTCATAGCTAATGTGCTTCGCCAACTCAAAGTGTAATAGAACAGTGTGTCATCAGGGAGGAAGGTGGAATAACAAAAGAATTATTAAACAGCGGGCACCGTTTGAATAATGTAAATACTATCAGTAGCCACTTCTAAATTTGTATATTTATAATGTATATGTTGCCTTTACTTCGGAAGCAGATTTTATTTTGGTAATATGCAAGGAGTTGCCCTGAGTTTTTTTTTTAATGGTACATTTTAGATGTACATAGTGATAACATTCATCATAGGGGATTTGTACCTGTACATGATATATCTTGTTGCTTCTTTTTTTCCCATTCCTCTCCCCTCCCTTCACCCCCTCCTCCCTCCTTATTTACAAAAACTTCATTTCCATGTTTTCCTTCCATTTCTTATTTATCTTGTCCTTCTGTTCCTTTTGCCCTGAGTTTTAGATGTGTCACTTCTAAGATAAGTTGAAAAAAACTTTGCAAAAGTTACCTGAGAAAATGACTAGAAAAGATGAGAATAAATGATGTAAATTTGCCATAATAATCTGTTACATTTAAGGTATTATTAGGTAATTAAATGTATGGAATAAATTTAATATCTCCTTAACAGCTAAGAGAGATCTAGTGTATGATTTTCTGCCTTTGCTATAGGTTAGAATCAACTGAAGAGCTTTTAAAAATCTTGATGCCCAGGTTGCAGTCCATACCAATTTAATCAGAATGTTGGGAGGCAGGAGGCAGGGAGAAGTAGTTCTAAAAGATCCTCAGGTGATTCTAAAGTGTAGCGATTTGGGATCTTGTGCTATTGAGCAAGAGAGTGAGAAACATTCCATATTATGGACAACTGAAATAAGTAAGATACTGTGGAAGCAGAAAATCATTAAGGTCCCACTCTCACTTTCATTTTCATGTGTTCTGGGAATATACTGGAATTTAAGTACTTACTGAATTGGAATGAACTAACCTTAGTTAAATCTTAAATTGTCATTCTTAGGTCTCGAAGTACTCAGCCTTACATCTCAATAGTCCTTATACTTACCATTTCCCAAGCATGAAAGATATTATAGTGGCCAGAACAGACCCTAATATCTGTATTCCCTCTCAGCTCATTCTGCTGAAAGTTTTGACAATCACACTATTACAGCCTGCCAGGTGCTATAGTGATATTCTATTACCACTATCAGTGAGGTGCTTGTTTCAGGCAGCAAGTGAGTAATCCAGCTCCAAAATCCCATTTTAGAGTCTAATTCCTTAGAACACTCCTGGCACCAACTGTCTTGGGTTCCTTCAAATGTACTCTGAAATGGGAGTGACCTATAGAAGTTTTGCTGAGGAGTGGTCTTGAGAGATGCACTTAAAAGGAAGTGAGGAAGGTAGGACAGGATTGACAAAATTGCAGTGGAGACCTTGACTTATTTTATAGGAAGCTGTAGAGATGGCATGATCCTTCAGAGTTAGGTTGAATCAGGAGCTCAATTTTTGTATTATGGCATTAGCCTGTCGATGATTGTAGGCAGTCCTTGAAAGAGGTGAATAACTACAGGTGAGTGGTTCTTGAGGCCAACAGTTCCTGAGAGCTGCAGCTATGAACCTTCAGCCTGTGATATTTCTAGTAGTTGTGAGATGATTGTGTTGGCCCTAAAGGAGGGACATTGTACCTACTATAATATTTAAATTGACATATTTTAGTGGAGGGAAGCTCTTCATGTTGGCTTTTGTGTCTTTTGACATGACCGATTAATATTTTTTAAAAAGTTTCCTTGTTTTCTGGCATAAGACATTTCAGGCTCATGTAATATATTACCTGAATTACAGCTGATATCAGTCATTTCCCCAAATAGTATTCCTTTTAACATGGGAAATGGTAGTTAGAGACCAAAAGATGAGTAGTAGGAGTGCTTATTGCTTATTGCTTGTTGATTCTTGGCCTTTTCAGTGGACAGAACTAAAATACATTTTTTTTGGAATAAAGTCACAAATTCATATTAACTTTTCCACTTCAGGTTTAACATTACAAGGTTTTAAATTAATTTCCTGGATTTTATACTTTTATCCTGGTTCCTTTTATTGAAAATATTAGTTCATAGAAATATTAAATATTTGCATTACCCTGCTGTATTCTATTTGTTTCTATCATATATTCGTATAGTTGTTTCAAAATAGTAATACTAATATTACTGTAAACAGGTTACCGAGTGATTTTAGAATAATAAATCCTTGCAGCTCTCTCTTTAGAATACATTTGAATGCGTTTCAGTGTTACTTGAAATATTTCATCTTTTGTATGTGTGGTTGTCCCCTAGGTATATTTTTCATCTTGTTAGTAGATTGAAACATAATAAATTCTAAAGCTTAACATTTTGATTTTCTATTCATCTTAAACTTCTAAGTGAAATTTATTTTACACATCGTTCATGTTATATATTTCATGTAGATATTTTAATGCACTTTTTTTTTTCTGAAGAAGTCAGAGCAGCTAAATTGAGATAGAGTTAGATAAAACAGAAGTAAAGTAAGATTAACTGATTTACTCATGGTCATAGGAAAAGTGGAGATATAACTTAGGCTTGACTTTATTTTGTCAAAACAGATTATAGTTGAGAAACACACAAGTTATGGAGTTCAGACTATCAATATGACCTTTGAGTTTGAAATCTATGAAGTCACTGAGTGCTGTCTTTCTATTGTAATGGTAGTTTTACTATATTAGTACAAGAATTTTGATTCATACTGATTTTATGAAACCAAAGTTTCTCTAATTTCTACTCTTATATGTTAGGATATGAAGCTTATTGATAATAAATACTAGATTAATATATTATGATTATAAATACCAGATTCATACATTACTCTAAATATGTATATTATATATTATATATATAAATTTTGACCTGTTGATGGATCAGAACTACACATTCTTTTACAAGTTTATTATTCTTAAGCAACTTTTTGTTTCAGTAACTTTTTAAGAGTAAGGCATGGTCCTACAGAAATCTTAGGAAATCCATGTAACAGGTATTAATTGTTTCACTGAATTCTGTTGGAAACCTTGTTATATTTCCTTTTTTAGTCTACCCCTTGATCAAGTTAGGTGAGCACTATATTATTTTATTAATGATGTTTTAGTAATATATTTCTTAAAATGAAAGACTAGAGGCAGTTACATATTATCAAGTTGATTTTAAAAAGAGAAGAAAATAGTTGCCTTACATTACAGACCAATAATGTTGGCCTGAAATGGGGCAAAATTCTCGAACATCTTACCCAACAATTTCTAAATATTGTGGAAGTTGGGATTACTTTAAATAGTAGGAGCTCCTAAAGAACAAGGCATGTTAGGTGAAACTGCCTTCTTTCATGATAGGGCATATTGAAGATGTATGAAGATGCATGCAGATTTTGCAAGGTAACTGGTGAAATCTTTACTTCACCAGTGACTAGCTTTCCACTGTATGACAGGAGAAGTAATTGTTCAAAGTGGAAAGAATACCACTCTGAAGAGAGCTCCTAGGATTTTGTCAAACCACTTTGTTTGATCTTTATTCTATTCAACTTGTTTATTCATTACTTGTCAGAGGACACAGGTATATTTAATATTCTTACCAAATATATAGGTGACAGGAAACCAGAAAGATAATTCATTGAATGACAACATCAGGGTCTCAGATAATCTTGGCTTGCTGTAGTAATAATCTAAATTTAACAGAGTGGGCTGAGGATGGCACTCATGGTAGAGTGCTTGCATAGCATACATAAGTTTCAATCTCCGGCACTGCAAAAAAAATTTAATATAATGAAATATAATAGGTAGAGCTCCAATATGTAGTTGTTTTATACTCCATTTAAATACACAACATTAGAAATGATATAATAAAAGAATAAGTATAAAATCCTTCTGTTTGCAAATGACAAAGACCACTTTTTGAGCACTTGCTTTACCCCACCAACTCTATTATGTACTTTACATAATGTTATAATTAAATCTTGACAAGAACTTCACAGGTCAGTAGTTGGTGGTACTAGCAGTAGTAATAATATCTAATATTTATGAGCACTTACTGAATATCACGTACTATTTTGGGCATCTTACACTTAATTCTCATAATAACCCTACAGTGTAGGCACTGTTCTTAGCTTCTTTATATACACCATGAAACTGAGGGACAGAGAAGTTAAATAACTTGCTAAGGTCACACAGTAGATTGAGCTAGGACTCAAGTCAGTAGTCTAGTTCCAAACTCTTCACAAGCACACCTCATATCCTTTTTTCAGATGTAGATATTGAAGATTAGAGAGGTTGAAAAACATCCCTCAGTTTGTAGTAAGCTATAGGATTTTGTTCCTACTTTGTAGATTTTATAGTTGAATTTTAACTACTCTGTTGCATTGTCCTACTGTACAATTAAAGACCAGGTGCTTTAATTGTCTGTTGTAATCTTGATAGCAACCTTATGAGGTCGCTATTGTTCCTCCCATTCTAAGTCAAAGAATGGAAAGTTTCAGAGAGAGAGAGAGTGATTTAGCAAGTTGTCCAAGATTAAACAGATAGCGAGTTGTTAAGTTGTAGTTTATACCCAGATCTATCTGACTCCAAGGCTCTTAAAATTCCAATGTTCTTAAAAGTTATAATGTCCAAGAAGAGAACAATGTGACAAAATAATGGCATTAGTGAAGAAGAGTACTTGCAAGTTCAGTGTGAGCTAGTGGTGTGACGCAAGGTGATGGCCACCCGAAGCTGCCACCCCAGAATATGATATTCAGAGCAAGGAAGGTGACAGAGACCTATGCTAGTCTTTATTGGTGGAGTACTTGTAGAGCATTACATGTAAGTCTGAGCCCTGCAGTTCTAAAGAGAATTACAGGTATACCTGAAGCTCATCCAGATGTCAGTATCCAGCATGGTGAGCTGTCTGAATAATATGTCTACAGGAAGAACAGTTAGTAAACTGAGAATACTTAGCCTCTAAAAAGAGAAGACTTGGGAGGCTGAATAGCTAGTATTTGAAACATCATCATGTGGTGGAGGAATAGATGTAATCTATAGCCCCATAGGGAAAAACCAGGCTGCATATGCAGAAAATCAAAGAAGTGAATTTGGCTCCATATAGGTAGGAAGGACTGATTGGTACTGTATTTGGAGCATTTTAGAAATAAAGTGGGTTTCCTTGTAAGAGAGTGAATTATTTATGAAGAAATAAGAGTGACCACTGATCGTAGGTGTTAAAGATTTACATACATCAGGTGTGGTGATTCTTAAATTGTTTTTAGTAGCTGCAGTATAATAATCATCTGGGGAACTTGTTAAAGGCTGATGATGATGCCTTGCTGAGTAGAATTTTTTCAGCAGATCTGGGATAAGGTCCAAGAAGCTGCATTTTCAACAAGCAACCCAGTGATCCTAAATCAGGCAGTAACGGACTCATCCTTTGAGAACTAATGAGACTAAGATCTCTGCCATTTATCTGACAAATTAACGTTTCAGTAAAAATGTGTGGACTCTTCAAAAACATGAGGACTGTTCAAAGACAGTTCTCTTAAGTTTTGTAAAGGATCCACGACAAAATTCTTGATAGTAAGTCAAATTGGTGACAGAATTAGAAATGAAATTACTGAAATGTAGGATATTAGGATTGGAGGGAGAGCGCTTCATTCTTACTCTTTGTCATAAAAGATTAGATTGTAATAACAAAATAGAAAATATAGGTCTAGCTTGAAAATCTTTAAGCCCTTTAAATAAACAATCTACTCTATATGCCAAGGTGCAATCTGATGAAGTCCTGGAAAAAGCAATATGAGTATTCTAAGGCAGAGCACCTGTGTAAGGTGAACTGCCAATCAGATTTTTAGGGCCCAGGCTTATAAAAACTGCAGCCCGGAACTCTTGAGACAGGTATGAGTGATCGTTGTAATCATATACTATGGTCTTCTAACTCGGGCCCACTTTTTCTTGGGAATAGAGAGATTTTGCTGGTAAGTATAATATTTGCTTGACTAATCTTAAAGTGTTTAACTTTGTAAACGACATTTTCAAATTGCTCTCTCTTGGCAAGTTTTACCATTTGTAAATATGTTTTTAAAGTGGTGCTTAGTGTAATTTACTGTCCCACATTAGGATTTTTTTCCCCTTAAGCTATATAATATTTCATTTAAGTGTTTTAAAGTTCTAAAAAGATTTTTTTCTTTTGAAAAACTTTAAAAACAAGGCGAGTTGAAGAATTGGTATTCTTAGGTGTTTTGCTGGTTGATGAATGTTGATGTGCTTATTTAGTTCACCAAGGATTTCTTTCTAGAAAATTATTTTTAACACTTCAGGGATTTAAAATTTCCAAATGGCAATTATATATTGATAATCGGTCGAATTGTTGTTCCTATGTGATTTCTTATTGCTTCTCATAATGGTTCCAGGAATCCTCACAGATGGTTCTTGAATCATGAGAGATGAAATTGCAGCAACAGTTTTCTTTGTCACAAGATTGGTGAAAAAACATGAAAAACTGAATAAACAGCAAATAGAAGACTTTTCAGAAAAGCTGATGAAAATCTTATTTGAAACATACAGAGGTCACTGGCACCCCAGTTGCCCTTCTAAAGGGCAAGCCTTCAGGTACGTGCTAGTATGTGGTATGGAAAAGGGAAGTAACTTACAAGCAATAACTGCCTGGTAGGAAAATGAAGTGATTTCTTGTCTGTCTATAAGTTATAAAAGTTTTATGGGCTTAAATCCATTTATCTGAACATGAGCTTGAAAGAAAGTTGTGGTAGTTGGTAGTGTAGATGACAATTGTGGAGCAGACACCAATATATGATAGATTACACAATTTCTAACATGTGTTTGCCATGAAAGATAGTGATACCTGATGACTAATCATGTGACTTAATGCTACAACACATATTCTGAGTCACTGTGTCAAAACATGGTTTTTTACTCCTATTTGTAAGAGTGGAGGGTGGGGGAGGGGAAGGCAGGGGTAAGGTGGGAGCTGTGTGTGTGGAGTAGTGTAGCCACAGTGTGATTTCTTTTTTTCCCCCTGCTAAAGCACCTGTCATCATGTCTTCATTTCCCTTTCCTTTTCTGTTTCTTCCTCAAGGTGTATCAGGATAAACAATCAGAATAATGACCCCATTTTGAAAAGGGCTTGTGCTGAGAGTAAAGTGAATTATTTTCACCTGGGACTTCCAAAGGAGCTGACCATATGGGTAGATCCGTTTCAAGTGTGCTGTAGGTAAGTAGTCTTATAGTTTGTGTGCTCTGTGACCCCTGGAAACAAGTGTCTATACTTTCGCAAAAGATGATGTTCCTAAAGACTTAGTTTAGTAGTGAGGACATATGTCTTGGTTAAGATTTTAGATGAAAACTTTTATTTTCACAGGCAGATGAGGTGGAAAATGCAAAGATTTTGCAGAATATTTTCAATGTGACTTTAATAACCGCACTGTTAAAAATTGTACGCTTGTAACTTCCAAGTATTGTAGGCAACATCAGGAAGGAAGAAGGGTTATCTACAGTGTGGGCAATTTAGTCCATTAGTTGAACCAAAAGAAACTGGTCTTTGTCATTTTCTTAAGCAATTAACCAAAACATCTTTGCAGGATATCCCCACTAATCATAACATATAGTAGCTAAGGGTCACAGTTTTTTTACCCTGTTCTTTTAGATCCCTCCTTTCTAAAAAAAGTTTTTTTAAAGTTGGTGTATTGTTTCCAGACATGTTTAGATACAGAATTTGTGGTAAGTTGAATTTCTATAATGAATAATTTCTTTTCCTACTTAGGTATGGTGAAAAAACCCATCCATTTACAGTTGCTTCTTTCAAAGGCAGATGGGAAGAATGGGAATTAACTCAGCAAATCAGTTATGCTGCTAATAGAGCTTCATTAGACTACTCCTCAGGCACATCTTCTGATGAAGAAAGTTCTAGTATGGAATCTCAGATCATTCCTAAAGTCAGCAATCCCAAGAGTATCTATCAGGTCCAGTATGCTCCAGTTCTATTTGTTTGTTTGTTTGTTTTCTATTTTAAGTCTAAAAAGGATTTTTCTAGTGTAAGCAAAACATGGAAAGAATGACTATAAAGATAAAAACCCTACAATGTTAGTATTTTGGCAAAATTTTTTCTGTGCCCTCAACCCCTATATAACCTCTACTTGGCTGAGTTCTTAGGAATTTTTGTGATTTGTTGTTGTTGTTGTTATTATGTTTCTTCATACATTTGAAAACACAAGTTCTATTCCACCAAAATTCCTTCAGATTAAGTAGTCAGGTTAGTGAGGACTTTTTTTTTTTTTTTTTTTTTTGCCAATCGAAAACATGTCTTTTATAGAAAGTTTTTAATAGTCAGGAAAGAGCAAAAGACTATGGTCTTGCTGCTAGAGCAGTTTTTCTTAAAGAGGTCTTTTAAAAAAAATGACAACCCCCTGAAAGATATGCATATTTATGTAAAAAGTGAATTTCATGAAATAATGTAAGTATTACTTGTTAGGAGCCTGCCCTCAATATTTACAGCTGCACTCAAATTGATTTCGTGACCCACAGTTTGAAACTCACTGATCTGTTCGTACTTTGTATGTTTATGTTTGTATTTTTTCTTACATTAAGCATTTACACATTAATATGTTAAACAATTAAAATCTTAGCATTTTAATGTTCAGTTGACTCCCTTGTAATTAACTATTTATTGACATTTTAGTTTTTTCCAGTTTATTTTGAAAAACCACTGGTTCAGAATTCAGACATTGCTCTACAAGTTATTTCTTGAGGTTTTACACAAACATGGAATTGGGTCATTGGGCACAGACATTTTACTGATTATTAATATATGGCCAAAGTACTTTCTAGAAAGTTGTATATTTTTGTAGTCTCACTAGCTTTGTGCAAAAGTATGTTTTACCATTTTTCATGAAATTGACTATTCTCGTTTAAGAAACAAATACTTTGATTTTAAAAATGGTGTCTATAAAAGATAATATGAATTAAATAGACAAAAAAGCTCTACTCGCTGAAATGTTTTAGGTATTTACTACTTTACAAATTTTCTCTTCCTTACCCATTCATTAAAGTCCTATTGCACTTGTAAGTCAGTATTTTAATCCATGTTAAACTACTGGCAACAATTTCCTCTCTAGTTTTATGAATTATATGCATATGTTTATGTATGTATATTATAGTTTCAATGTAGTTCTATTTGCATAACAATTTAAGTATATCTAGTAAAATATTTGCCCTTATTTTTAGACTTGGATTTCTTCTTTCTAGGGATCAGGTCTTTAATCAATAAAAGTCTTTTATGGCAGTAACTCTTCAAAGTGTGGTCTGTAAAACATCTGTCTTAACCATCTGGAATGTTTACAAAGGTCTTTCTGGGTCTTCTTGGCCCTGGAGATCATGACTTGGCAGTTTTGGATTTGGGTGGCCAGGGTCAGGTAGAGATGAGGTGGGGGAGAACTCAAGAATATATACAAATTTGAATAGTTGTGTTTTAAAAATCTTTAGTTGGATTAAACAATTTGCTTTGCTAACATGTATAAAATGACCTTATTTAAGTTTAAGGTATATAGAAGTCTGGTAAAATTTCCAAAGATTGTCTACTTTCATTTCCATTCCCTGCAGGCTGAAAATTTGAAACGGCCCTTCCCATCTTGGTTTCACATCCCCCGCCGAAAGAATGTGGTAGATGGCCGTGCAAGAGTCCTAGCGAACCGTATTGCTTATCAAGGTGCACACCGGAACCCCAAGTGCTACAGGCCTGTTGCTGGGCACCGCGTGGACAGGTACCACTGGATCAACACAAACCGATGATACTGTGGCAAGGTTGTAGTGGGAGAGCTTAGAGGACAGGATTTGACTTTCCTAAAATGAAAATGAGTCTGAGGCTCTTTTTTTTTTTTTAGTCTGAGGCTCTTGAGGGGCCTGTGAAATAGAAAAAACAGCCACATTAGGGACTACAGTGCATAATGGTGAATCCTCACACAGACTCTGTTCTTAACTGTACTTTTAATTCTCATTTAATTTTTTATGAAGTTTTATGTAACACTACTTAATGTACCCAGTAAGGTAACAGAATGAAGATATTAACCTGATTAAAATTCAGTGAATTATGAAAAGTAACAGTTTAAATAAACGTATTGTGTTTTTAATACCTTACTGGTTGTTTCTTGCTAGAAAGTTTTAAGTTTGTGTTTCTTCATTAGCAATTGTTTTAAAAGTCGACTTTACTTAGGAATGATCCTGATAATACAGTCCTCTGGCTTTAATTTTATTTCTTACCATAACTGTTTCACAAATTCAGTAAGAGCCTAAGAATTTTTTTTTTTTTTTTTTTTTAGGAATTAATCTTTTGGCTGGGGATTTAGCTCAGTGGTTAGAATGCCTGCCTTGCAAACACAAAGCCCTGAATTTGATCCCCAGCACCCAGAAAAAAATAAGTTAATCTTTTAAGATACAAAATTCCCTTCTTGAGGTGTCTTTAAGAATTTTTTATTATAAGACTTTATATAAGATTTATTTTACAGAACTGATACATGCTTCTTACAAAGGCAGTACTTATCATTTGAATTTAATTTTATTCAATCTTAGGAAAAAAAAAAACCCTACAATGGTGTTAAAATCTCCATTAGCTTTTCTACCACAAAATATTTTAGGTTTTCTCCAGAATTGAAAAAGGAAAATCAGGTTTTCCATGCCTTTTCCTTTTTCTTCTTTCTTTCTTTTTGGCACTGGGGATCAAACTCAGGGCCTTGCGCTTGCTAGGCAAGCACTCTAACCACTGAGCTAAATCCCCATTCCTTTTTTTCTTGAAGATAAGTAATGCAGAAGTCTGCTTGCTAAGTGTGTCAGGTAAGTCTTTCTTTGTTCTTTAACAAATTAAAAAAGAAATCTGAGCTATCGACTTCAAGCTCGAATTCTTCTGTTTGTAATTTTGCTGTGGAGGATCTTGACTAGGTTTGCAACTTCATGTATCAAGTTCTTTGGCTCAAAGATTTGATTGGTTCTTTTATGATCTCTGCTGAATTTCTCATATCATAAACCGTCTTCCTAATTTTGAATTGTCTGTCTGCATTATTTTGTATTTCATTAAGTTTCCTTAAATCATGCTTTTAAATTCTTTGTCAGGCCATTTATTGATTTCCTATTTCTTGAGTGGGCTGTTGCTAGAGTTGTTGTGTTCCTTTAGAAGTGTTTTGTTACTTTTTCTCAAGCTTCTTGTTTCCCTGTGTTGATTTTTGTGCATCTGGTGGGTCAGTTGCTTATACCAATTTTACATTATGACTTTAATAGTGAAAGACTTTCTATTAGTAATGTGTCCGAGGGCGTCTTTTGGATATACTGTATTGGCTATGGTTCCATTCCGGTGGGTACTTTAGTGTAGTGTCCCTACAGCTTCTTCAGCTGTAGACAACACTGAAAATGTCTGTGGATGTCTTGGTGCCTTAGCTTTCAGGGGTTATGGGATTGACCACCAGCAAGGATGTAGTTCTCTTAGGCAGGACACATTCACTGCCTGCTCTGGGCCTGGTGCACTTGGCTGCAAAGTGGGGTACCTGTCAGTTTCTGGGAGTCATGTCAGTAAGGCCACCCTGGTAGGCCCAAAGGGCTATGATTCAGTAGCATGTGTGGTAGGGGGATGGGATGCCTGAGACTGACTGAAGGCCACATGAGGTGTGTGCTATACTAGGATGTCCAAATACAGTACCTGTCAGTATCTGAAGGCTGCACACATAGCTTCATGGGATGTCTGGGGTCAACACGTTCAGGGAAGTCTTCCCAGCTTCTTTCTAGGGCTGGGAATGTGGGCAGGGCTGAGCTTCGGAGAATGGGCTGCTCAACAACTTTTTGGGGCTGCAGGAGGGTGGGTGGGCTGCCAGGTGGCTTCCTGGGGGCCTCAGTGGGGCACACCACTGAAGAAATCCTGCTATGTTTCCCAGGATCGTGGGTAGTTGGGCAAGACAACTTACCTCTGCTGGGCATCTGTGGACTGAGCTGCTCAGGGCAGCAGTGTTATGCAGCCGAGGGCATGTAGTGTAGACTGGGCCCCTGGCTACTTCTGGGACAGCAGGAGAGGATTTGGGGCCATTGGACTCTTCTGGGGACCTCTAAAGGATAAGCTGCTCAGTGTTGGCTGGCCGGATGCTTCCTGGGGTGATAGGAAGGTGGGCAAGGCCATCTGGCTGGTTCGCAGGGCTGTTTTGGTGGAGCTATTGGGGTCAGCTACTGTGCTGCTTCACAGGACCCTGTGTGGGTGAGGTCTCAGGTTGGCTCCATGCAGCAAGAACTTGGGTGAAGGGCGACATGGTGTGGGCTGAGTTCTTTCTCTGGGGGCAGTTTGGTGTTGTGAAAATTCAGCTGCCCTCCAAACTGGGTGCAGGGCCTGTAAAAGACTGAAGCAGTCTTCCAGCAATAAATACCTCAGGTGTTCGTGCTGTAAGGATAGTCAGGAGCCTCCATCTTGCCTTTACTGTGTGTCTGAAGTCCTGGTTTCAGGTTCATCCCCAGAGATAGAATGGTAGATCAGGTGTGCTTATTCCTTTCTTTATAAGGCCATTGAGTGTGTCTGTGCTCTGCAGTGTCTAGTCCTTTTCGTACTTACTGCTTCACTCCCCAGGGGTGGAATCCACTTCCAAGCTGCACTTCCAGAGGCCAGGGGAGTGAACGAGCAGGCTTGGTCCCCTGGCATTGGGCTGGGGGAAAGTGATCTGTAGTGCTGCCCCGTGCTGGCTCCCACTGTGGTGGGCTGTGTTGGGTTTCAAGTCTAAGGCCGGTACTTAGTTCTCTCAACCTTCCCCAAGTTGGAGGGGCTGTCTGGTCACACTGTGCTGCTTGGAGTGTTGGGGGAAGGGTGATGCAGGCAACTCATTCCTGGATTCTTCAAAGGATCTATTCTTACACTAAAACTAAATTTCCCACCTGGCTTCCCACATCTTGTAAAGGTAGATTAGAGTGTGAATTGCTGTTCAAATGGGAAGTGGTTGGTAGAGGTACTTAATCAATCACCATGTGCTTTGCCTTTTGATATCTCATTGTGGTTTTAATATTCATAGCCCTGATGGTTAGTGATGTTGGACATCTTTTTATGCTATCTGTATATCCTCTGTATATCTTTAAGTCATTTTATAATTGTATTGTTTTAAATTAAGTTTTGAGTTCTTTATGTATCTATACAGTATATTGGTTCTGTGTTAGAGGTGTAGTTTAAAAATACATATTTTTTTTGCATTTGCAGCTTGTCCTTTTATCCTCTTAATAGAGCTACAGAGCAAGCTTTTAATTGTGATGAAGTCTAATTCATTACTATTTTCTTTAGTGTGACTTGGTATTGAGTTTAAAATCTCTTTACCTAGTCCTGGATTCTAAAGATTGTGGTTTTTTTCCCCTCTAAAGTTTTATTATTTTTATGTTTTATACTCAAGTTAAATCCATTTTAAGTTAATTAAAAAAATTACTTACATTTTAAAAATTTTTGTATGAGGTGTGAGATTTAGATTGAAATTCCTTTTTTTTCTGCTTATGATTATCCATTTGCTCCAGGACCATGTGTTGAAAAGGCTACCTGTGTGTTTTATATATTATGCCCAAGGATTTTAGTTGTAACTTTGTGGGAGGAGTAGGGAAGAATGTGTAGAAGTCCATGTACTGCTTTTGAAATTGGTAGAATATGATTTCTATGTCTGTTGAGGTTTTCTTATCCTTTTTGTAGTCAGTGGGCTGTACATGTATATATGTGTCTGCATAGAAGGTAATTCCTTAAAGATTAGTGTCTCAAATATTTATAAAGAAACTTGCTATTGATTTGATTCAGCAGTAAGTACATAGCGCAGTGGGAGGATAACATGATCCCTGGGTTGGACCTGTGGCACTGCCATTAAGAAGTATGTGCTTACTAAAAGCTTGCAGCTGTTAGTATATTAATGGAAATTGGATGGAGGGCCCAAAGAGTCAGCCAGGAAATTAAGAGGATTGTATTCTGGTAGATGCCTTGTTAAGCCAAGAATAAGGAATATAGAAGAAAGATATCTAATTTCTGCACTTACTTTTCTTTGCCATCTCTCCCAGAGGCCCTGGACCCTTGGCCTAGCTATTCGGTATAGTCTGGTGTGTCTGGCTTAATTAATTTTTGCTTTCTGGGAAATATATTTTATAATTTATGTGAGTAGCTAAAAAACTTCTTGAGGATGCACACCCAATATTAATGAAACCAAATGAAGACCTTCTCAAAGTACTAGAGTCTTTAAGCTTGTATGGTTGTTGTGTATTGGTTTGAGGGGTGCTTTATTTAAGAATTCCCAATTCACGGAGGAAACAGAACAGCTACCTCATAGCTCACTATTATGGGCAACTACCCTTTTATTGTATCTGTGCTATGAAAGCAGCAGGTGCTTTTAATTGGAAAGGTAACTAATGAAGTGATATAAGGCAGACATATTTGGTACTTACTTTGCCTGGTGGTTAATTCAGAGTCTGCCAAAAAGATGTATACACACTTCAGGAAAAAAAAACTTGCATAAATATTTTAATACTAAATTTATTGAGATATCATGAGATTAATACAAATTACCTTTGGCCTGTACAATTACAAGAGGTGCTCAAAGTAGTGGCTATTAGCTCCCAGACATTTTTTGTTTGGTGAACTGCTGCTTGGGTAACCTTGGTCACTGAGATTGCTCTACATGCACTTCTGTTTCTTTCCTAGGGACCGGCAGGGTAATGGGTTTTCTATGATATGTGGCATCCTCTAGGGTCCCCCACATGAGTGTAACACTAGCTGTTGAAAAAAATCCTACTATTTTTCTTTTCCTAAAGTGTGTATACATTTTTTGGCGGACTCTGTATAACTATTTAAATTGAGCTGTACTAAGTGGCCAACCTCTAGGAACAAAGAAATCAGAGTTCAGTGTCCTTGTAAGGTGGGAGAAATGGAGGGTTAAACATAGTGAGTTGATTTTAAACAGATGTTATTTATGGCTTGATTTAAAAATCTTTGTTGAACCTTAGTTATAAATCTTGTCATCTTGTCTCAAGTATTTTCAACATTTTTTCTTCTAACTTACCATTAGTGTTTTGATTGGTTGAATATTGAGCTAAATTCCTAACCATGTATGGGTATCTGTTAATTATGGTGAAAGACCTGCAAAGTGAATATGAGATAAATACTGAGTTCACTGATTAGTTACTTATTCATTAGTTACCCAAATAATGTTTGTGTGAAGTTTTAATTCTTTACTAGCCTTCCTTCCTTCCATTGCTTAGGAGATGTATTAACAGTTATTTTATGTAAAGAAGAAAAAAACACTTTCTCATATTTTTATTGAAGCATAATAAAGAGAATTACCATATGAGAGGCTCAAATTGTAGGGACTGGAATTATAACCTGAGAAGATTTTTGATTTGGAGTTTGTCTGAATTTTTTTTAACATTAAATTCATAGTGGTGGTATTCTGGTTTTTCTTCAACTCCTCCAAAACTTCAGTTTCAGATAATCTCTCATCTGTTTGAGGTATTCCAACCAGGGCCTCCAAAGAAAATTTTATCTAAGTTGCATGGGTAATACATATTAAGTACATGTCATTCTAGATTCTTAAATATTGTGCAAATACATCCATCTGTTTCACACTTGTAGATAAGATAGGCTTCTTACTTTTAGATAAAATAGGTTGATTATACAAAATTTACATTTTCAAAAAGTCAATAGCTTTAATAAATATTTTAATAAAATATGAGGTCTAGTAGTCTCCTTTAGTCAGTCAAAATATCAGCAGGGTCCTTGTCTTCTCTTGCAAATGTTAACTCCTATTAAGTTACATGTATACCCAAAACTATAAAATAGACTTATGCGATACATGAATAATAGACGTTTTCAAGTATCATTTTAGCTTCACCTCATTTGTTGACATATTTTGCCTTTTAATCATGCAGGCTAAAGTAAAATCACCACTTTGTTTCTAGATCTAAAAATAAAACAGAAAAAATTATGTAGTTATTTTTATTAAGCTGCAAAATGAGGAAAAATGGTTTCACAATAAAGCATTCCTAAGAATCAATAAGAAAATAGGCAGTTCATTAGAACATGAGTAAAGGAGTTGAATAGACAGTTTACAAAGGAAGATATTCCAATGGTTTATAAATATATGACTGATGCAGTTTCTCTTGTCATCAGGAAATGCAAATTAAAACTACATAGCAAGACCCTGTCTCAAAAATGTCAAGCAAAACAAAAAACAGAACAAAACAAAACACAACACAACAAAGACCAGTGTTTTTAGCCAAGGAGGGAGGATGACCTGGAAGTGGCCCTGGGCCGGAGCAGCAAAGAGCACTCCCGTAGGAGCTTTAGGCCCAATGCTGACTTTGGAGGGTGGGGCAGGGCTGGGAGACCAAGTTTCGCTTAGAACCTGAGAGTAAATGAACCGTTAAGAAAAGAGTTTACCACTACACACCCAGAAGCATGGTTAAAATATAAAAGATGTAAAATAGTGTTGATGCAGATGAGCAGCAACTAGAACCCCTCTTCCCCACTTAGGGGTAGTATACAAATACACAATCACTTTGGAATTCTAGTTGGTAGTAGCTACTAAAGCTGCATGTATTCAGGCCTTAAAACCCAGAATTTCTAGTCCTAAGTACATACCTAACTATGTATGATTGCATATGGTCAGCAGAAGGTATGCAAAAAAAAAAATCTACAGAAGATATGCATCAACAGTGGAATAAGTGAATTGTGATATAGCCACCCAGTGGAGCATGCTACAGCAGAAAATCAAATTATAACTACATGTTGACAGTATGGATTAATCTCACAAAGTTAAGCAAAAGAAGCCAGTTGTGTTTTATGATTATATTTCTGTTCATTGAATAAACAATAACAGTGATGTTTGAAGTTGGGGTTCTTCTGGAAGCTATTTGTTTCTTGATTTTGGTTATATGGTATTGGAAGCACTGGATAACTCGATGAGGTGCACATTTATGATTCACTCACTTTTAAGGATGTGTTATTCTTTAATAAAGTTGGAAAATTAGTTTTTATCCTACACATGGTGATAATGTTAAATGAAGTGGACTAGAGGCTGGGACTGGAGTCAGTGCTTAGTTACTTCTTTCGGTTGCCAATTTCTGATCTTGATCTCGGTGTTTAAGATAGTTCACCATGCTGTATGAGGAAAACAAACACTTTGAGGGTTGGTTCTCTTTGCTCATATTCCACTGATGTTACAAGACATTGGTGTTAGTGGCTTGGAATTAAACATTTGTTGGCTTTTAAAGATAAACATTTTAAATATCTGTGATTAAAAACAACTCTTTTGTAAATCAGCAGTAGTACTATTGTGGGTTAATGGATGAAACATGAATGAAAAGACAGTGGACCCAACTTATAGCTGCTTTTTCTTTTCCAGTTGGGTAAATAGGGGCAAGTCTGAGCCTCAGTTCCTTTTGTCTGTCATTAATATTTTACCTACCCAAAGGTGGGAGGATGAACCTTGATCTCTTGGGTCCTTTTAAACTCTGAGATCTAAGAACCACCACCTGTGGCTATGGGGAAGGTTTTTAAATAAAGTAACTGATGATATAACTTATTGATACCATCATTTATTCCCACTTTTTCTGCTGTTATTTAATTTTAAATATGGCTCCAAACACATACTAATAAATTTCAAGGCATACAGTGAAGTATAATGTTAAGGCTGTGACTCATCCAGGCATCTTACCTTATCTTCACTCCCATACTGATCTCTTGATATTCCTAGAATTTGTTGCTCTGAAGCAAGGATGCTTTTCAGGAAATGTTCCATATTGGTGAAAAGGAGAAGATCTTTGTTTTTCTTAATATACTGTAGAGAATGTAGAGACAGAATTAATAGCCTTGCTCTTATTTTCTTTAAATATTCTTGAATGTATTTATCCAAAACATGGACCTAAGAATACTGTGTATGTTTCTGCTTTTAAAATAAAGTGAGAGGGGCTGGGGATTTAGCTCAGTGATTAGAGTGCTTGCCTTGTAAGCACAAGGGCCTGAGTTTGATCCCTGGCACCACAAAAAAAAAAATTAAAAAAAATAAAAACTAAAATAAAGTGAGAACACTTCACTGATGGTGATTGGCAAAGGACTAACATTCCAGGTTCACGGTTGTCTCCGTGACTTAAATCGTTTTGAACATTCTAATCCTCTTCTAAATTAGGAATAAAAGTACTATCTATATTAAAATGGGACATGGAAAATTTAATGCAGTAACACATATAAAACTCTTAGCATAATGTCTGGTATGTCACAAGCATATAATACATGTTTTCTATTGCCTGTCTTAGCTCCAGTAGATTGTGATACTTTAGTACATAGCATCAGAGACCATATAAATTTATTTACTTATTAATATAGAAAACACACATGAAATCTACTCTGAATCTGGCTACATCAGGAAACAAAACCAACCACTGTCTCTGCCCTCAGGTAGCTTATATTTGCAGCAGGGAATATTACTCAGTTTTTCCATTGCTGAGATGCAATACCCAACATCCACAATTTAAAGGAAAAAGGTATAATGTAGTTTACAGTTTCAGGAGATTCAGTACATGGTTGGCAGAACCCAGGGTAGAAGCCTCATTGAGGAAGAGCATGGCAGAGCAAAGATGCTTTGTTCATGGAAGCAGAGAAGGAGAACAATGCCAGAGAGGAATGGTTGAGGGTTCATATATAGTACCTAAGGACACACCTCCATAATCCACCAAGACACACCCAGGAGTGTGCTTTACTAATCTGCTAGGTGTTTCTTAATCTAATGAAATTGCCATATCAGTATTAATTGGTCATATAGGGGAGAAGAAATAATAAACTGAAAGTGAAAGAAAGTAAATTTTATAATATTCTGGGAAGTGATACAGGAAAAAAAACTATAGAAGAGTAAGGGACAGCTGTTGAGTTTGGGTAAAGAGGGTTGCAAATTAGAATAGTCAGGGTAAACCTAATTGAGAAGTTGACATCTGAGCAAAGACGTGAAGGATGTGAGGGGTGTGCTCTAACGCATTAGACCTGGGTTTCTCAATCTCAGCACCACTGACATTTTGGGACATCTTTGTTGTAAGGGCTATCCTGTACATTGTAGGCTGTTTAGCAGCATCCCTGTCCTCTACCCCTTGGTTGTCAGTAGCGTCTCCTCCCCTAAGTCATGACAATCAAGAACATTGCCGATTGTCCTATGTGGAACAAAATTGCTCCTGGTTGGGAGCCACTATCTTACTAATTTTATTTTTTTTAAAATTTTGGCATGAGGTATGACCATGTTGCCCAGGCTGGTCTCAAACTGGGTTCAAGTGATACTCCCACCTCAGCCTTAAAAGTAGCTGGGACTATGGGTGTGTGCTACCATGCCTGGCTGAGAACCACTGCTTTAGGTAGAAGGAACTCTTAAAAGAGAGTGCACCCAGTGTGTTTGTTTGAAGGATGGGAAGGGAGAATGTGTGAAGTGGAATAAATGAAAAGTAGTAGGTGAGAAAAAAAGGGAGTCATTGGTTCTTTTGTTTTTTACTGTGAGTGAAATGAGGAGCCACAGCAAGATTTTGAGCATATCTGATTTGCTTTTAAAAGGATCATTCTGACTTCTGTGTTGAGAACAAACTGAAGAGAGGCAAGGATGGACTCAAGGAGACCAGTTCGTATTAAAGTGATCCTGACAAGAGATGGTAACTTGCACCAGGGTTGTAGCAGGGTAATTGAACAGTGGTAAATTCTGGATATGTACTAAAGGTAGAATAACAGAAATCCTAATGGATTGGTCTTGAGGTGTATGTAACAGAAGTTTCAAGAAAGGCCTGAAGTGAAAAGCTAGAGTCTCCATCAGTTGAGATGAGGGTGGTTTTAGGTGGAGCAGGTTTGGAAAGATCAGAAATTGAATTCCAATTTCTTGAGATACTTATTAGACCTCCCAGTAGAGATATCCAGTGAGCATTGGACTTAGGAGCTGAGTTAGAGTTGAGTGGGAGCTGAAGAAAAAGATTAGAGAGTGGGTGACATAACTTAAAGCTGAAAGACAGAATGAGACTCCCGAAGGGAGTGAATTTAGACAGAGAAGTGAAGAGGACAGCACTAAATACTGGCTCTGCAACGCTGAGGGGCCAGCAAAGGAGACAAGTAGGGATCAGCCAGAGAGATGGAGAAACACCAGAGAAAGCTGGTGTTCTGGGAGCCAAGTGAAGAAAGTGTATGGAGGTGGAGAAAGGGATCAGAGGGGTCAACTGCTTCTGAGAAGCAAGGACAGAGAATTGACTTTTCTCTGTGATTTACGGGAATTAGGCTATAACAGAATTCTGTGACCTAGGTAACCAACACCACCAACATGAAATAAATCTCTGACTCAGGTACCAATGGTGACTTGGTAATGGAGAGATGCTTCTGGGATGTTGATTTAGGAGTCAGGAGATCCAGAATCTAGTCTCAGATCTGCCACCGAAAGCAGCTCATGACCTTGCATGATTTGTTTACTCTTTTCTTAAATATATAATGTGGCTAAAAATATGTATGCTACCTACTTTCCAGGATTACTGTGTGGCTCAAATAAGAATGTCTATGTATACAGGTTTGAAACTTTGAGTTTGATATTAATCATGGAAAAAAGATAGGCTCTTGTTTATAACTGAAGAACAGATTGATATTTAATAGAGGATGACCTTTTTATTTTTTTTTTTTGAGGATGACCTTTTTAATATCACGGACTTAAATAGCACAGACTTTTATTTTTTCTTACAAGGTTTTTAGTATCACATATTAATTGTACATACTAATGGAATTCAGTGTGTTATTTCCCTACATACATATAGTGTGGACTGATTGAATACAACTTCTCCTTTCCCACTTGCCCCAAACCTCCCAATCTCTAGTAATCGCTATTATACTTTTCCACTGACTTTTTAAGCTTCCACATATAAGAAAAAATTTGTAGAAATGTTTTTATGTATCTAGTTTATTTAACGTAATGTCCTCTAGTTCCATGACTTTTGCTGCAAATGACAGAATTTCTTTTTTATGGCTGAGTAATACACCATTGTGTATATATGCCATAATTTTCTCTATCCATTCCTCTGCCAGTGGATACGTAGTCTATTTCCATGTCTTAGCTGTTGTGAATAGTGCTGCAATATACATGGGAATGAAGGCTATCTCTTTTTTATGCTAGTTTCATTTTCTTTGGATGTATATCCCAAAATGGGATAGCTGTATCATATGGTATATCTATTTATAGTTTTTTGAAGATCCTCTTCAAAAACTTCAAACAAGTTTTTTGAAGACGTTCTTCATAATGGCTGCACTACATTACATCCCTACCAACAATGTGTGAGAGTTCAGTTTTTCTCCACATCCTCATCAGCATTTGTTTTTTGATCATTGCCATTCTAACTTTGGTGAGATGGTGCAGTATTTCATTATAGCTTTGATTTACATTTCCTTGATGACTACGATACTGATCATTTTTTATGTATTTGTTGACCATTTATATTTCTTCTTTTGAGAAGTGTCTGTTCAGACCATTTGCCCATTTTTTAATTGGATTACTTAGTTTTTTGTTAATTTTTGAATTCCTATTGTATTCTGAATATTAATCCTATGACAAATGAATAGTTGGCAAATATTTTGTCCCATTCTGTAGAGGTGGTCTCTTCACTTCGGTGATTGATTCTTTTCCTGTGCAGATTTTTAAGTTGATGGAATCTCACTTGTCGATTTTTACATTTAATTCCTGTGCTTTTGGGTTTGTATCCAGAAAATCATTGCCTTTACCAACATCTTGAAATGTTTCCCCCATGTTTTCTTCTACTAATTTCACAGGTTTATGGATCTTGACTTGATTTTTATACACAAAGATAGTGTTCAAGTTTTAGTCTTCTGCATGTGGATATTCAAATTACCTAGCACCGTTTATTGAGGAGGCTGTTCTTTTTCTAGTGTAAGTTTTTGGCACCTTTGTTGAGAAGTTGTTGGCTGTAGAAGCATGGGTTTATTTTTAGGTTTTTCTGTTCTGTTCTTTTGGTTTATGTGTCTGTTGTTATGCCAATACCATGCAGTTTTGATTATTGTGACTCTGTAGTATGTTTTGAGAACAAGTATTGTGATGCTTCTAGCTTTGTTCTTTTTGCTCAAGATAGCTTTGCCTACTCAGTGTTTTCTGCGCTTTGTTATAAAATCTAGGATTATATTTTCTAGTTGTCTGAAAAATGTCATTGGTATTTTCATGGGGATTTCATTGAATCTGGAGACAACTTTGGGTAGTATGGACATTTTAACAATATTCTTCCAATCTATGAACATTTTGTATTTTTTACATTTTCTTGAATTTCTTTCACCAGTGCTTTTTAATTTTCATCAGAGAGGTCGTTCACTTCCTTGGTTAAATTTATCCCTACGTATTTTACATTTTGTAGCTATTATGAATGGGATTACTTTCATGATTTCTTACTCAGAAAATTTGTTGTTATTCTGTAGAAAGCTACTGATTTTTGCTTGTTAATTTTATATCCTGCTACTTTACTGAATTTACTTATCTATTTATGGTAGGATCTTTAGATTTTCTACGTATATAATCATATCATTTAAATAGATAATTTGACTTCTTTCCTTCTTGTTTCTATGCCTTTTATTTTTTCCCCTCTTCTTAATTGCTCTGGTTAAAACTTATAGTACTGTATTTTTTTTTATTTTTTAACCAAGAACATGTATTGGTACATTGTACCTATAATGATCACATTTATCATGTTTGTTTTGTACCTGTACATGGTGTCTCTTGGTTCTCTCCCCTCTTCCCCTCCCCCCTTCTGTTCCCTCCATCCCTATTTACAGCAGGTTTATTTACAATTCTCCATGATTTCCCTTTCCCCTTTCTTTCTGTTTTTTCCCTTCCTGCTTTTCCCCTTCCCTCTTTCTGGTACTCCTCTCCTTTGTATATTATCTTCTTTTTATATAATATCCGTTACACTACTTTGTTCTTATTTACAGTTACGGTCTCTCATATCAGAGAAACAATTCGATGTGTGCTTATGAGTGTCTGATTTATTTCACTTAATAGTATATTCTCAAGGAACATCCATTTACATACAAATGACTCTAGTTTATCCTTCTTTGTGGCAGTGTAGTACTCCATTGTGTAGAAAAACCACATCTTCTTTAGCCATTCATTGGTTGTTGGGCATTTGGGCTGTTTCCAAGACCTAACTATTACAAACTGCACTGCTAT
Organism: Hystrix cristata; assembly: GCA_004026905.1. Lineage (NCBI taxonomy): Eukaryota > Metazoa > Chordata > Mammalia > Rodentia > Hystricidae > Hystrix > Hystrix cristata. The sequence continues at coordinate 293,513 of PVJO010000016.1, forward strand.
AAACATGGTTGTGCATATATCTCTGTGGTATGACAATTTTAACTCTTCTGGAAAGATCCCCAGTAGGGGAATAGCTGGGTCAAATGGAATCTCTAGTTCTAGTTGTTTGAGGAATCTCCATATTGATTTCCACAGTGGCTGGACCAGTCTACATTCCCACCAACAGTGGAGGAGGGGTCCTTTCTCCCCACATCCCCTCCAGCATTTGTTATTGGTTGATTTTTCATAGACGCAATTCTTTCTGGAGTGAGATGGAATCTTAACGTTGTTTTGATATGCATCTCTCAAATGACTAGTGATGTTGAACACTTTTTCATATATTTATTTGCCGTTTTTATTTCTTCATTTGAGAAATGATTATTCGTTTTAGTTGCCCATTTTTGGATTGGGTCTTTGAATTTGGTAGGTTTAATTTTTTTGAGTTCTTTATATATTCTAGATGTTAGACTTTTGTCTGATGGATAGCTAGTAAAAATTTTTTCTCTATCCGTGGTTGTCTTGCTCTATTGGTGATTTCTTTTGCTGTGCAAAAGCTTTTTAATAGCATGTGGTCCCAAGCACTGATTCTTTGTATTGTTTCCCATGCAATCTGGGTTCTGTCCATAAATTTTTTTCCAACCCCTATGTTTCAATTCTTTTTTTTTTAATAGTACTGTATTAAGTAAGAGCACTGAAAGTGGACACCTTTGTCTTGTTCCTAATCTTAGAGGAAATACTTTCTGCTTTCTCCCATTCAGTATGTTGTGGGCTGTGGGTTTGTCATATACAGCCTTTTTTATGTTGAAGTATGACTCTTCTATAACTAATTTGTTCAGGGCTTTTATTATGAAGGTATGTTGAATTTTATCAAATGCTTTTTCTGCACCTATTGAGATGATTACAAGATTTTCTTTCATTGTATTGAAGTGATGTATCACATTTATTAATTTGTGTATATTGAATTATTTCTAAGTCCCTGGGATTAAGTCATATTAATTATGGTGAATGATCTTTTTGTTGTTCTGTTGAATTCAGTTTGTTAGTATTTTCTTGAGAATTTTCACATTTATGTTCATCAGGGATATTGGTCTATAGCTTTTTTTTATTGTTGTATTCTTGTTTAGTTTTGGTAACAGTAATTCTGACTTTAGAGAATGACTTAGCTTTTTCCTTCTTTTCAATTCTTTGGAATAGTTTGAGAAAATTGGCATTAATTATTTTTAAAAAGGTTGGTAAAATTCAGCCATGAAGCCATCTGGTCCTTGACTTTTCTTTCTTGGAACACTTTTATTTCTGGTCTAATCTCATTACTCATTATTGGTATATTCAGAGTTTTTAATGTCCTCATAGTTCAGTTTTGTTAGGTCATATGTGTCCAGAAATTTGTCCATTTCTTCTAGGTTTTCCAATTCATTAGAATATAGTTATTCATAATAATCCCCAGTGATCATTCTTATTTTGGTGCTATTAGTTTAGTGTCTTCTTTTTTCATTTTTGATTTTATCTTCTCTTTTCTCCTTGGTTAGTCTAGCTAAAGTTCTGTCAATTTCATTTATCTTTTAAAAAACTCTCTTTCATCAGTCTTATGTATTGTCTGTCTTTTAGTTTCTATTTCATATATTTCTCTTCTGATTTTTGTTGTTTCTTTTCTTCTACTAATTTTGGGTTTGGTTTATTTTGAATCTGTGAGATGTGTTTGGTTGTTTATTTGAAATCTTGCTATTTTCTTTTCGATTATGTATCTATTGCTATAAACTTGTGGACTAGTACTGCTTTGTTGTATGCCGTTAATTTTGGTATGTTGTGTTCTATTTTGGTTTGTACCAAGAAATTTTTAAGTTTTCCTTTTGATTTCCCTGATGGCCCCTTGTTCATTCAAATGGGTATTGTTTGGTCTCCATGTATTTTATAATTTCTAAAATGTCTTTTATTGTTGACTTCTAGTTTTATTTCATTATCATCAGAAAAAATGCAAGGCTATGATTTTAATTTTTAAAAATTTGTTAAGACTTGTTATGTGACCAAATATATGGTCTATTCTACAACAAACTTCATGTGTGGACGAAAAGAATGGTATCACCTGTTTTGGATGGAATGTTCTGTAAATATTTAAGTTCATTTGATCTATAGTGTAGTTTAATTCTGATGTTTGAGTTTTTCTTTTGGGGGGGAGTCTGGATGATCTGTCCACTAGTGTAGGGCATTGAAGTCCCCACTCTCATTGTACTAAAGCCTATCATTTGATCCTTTGATTATTATATAGCGACCTTATTTATTGCAGTTTTTGTCTTAAAGTCTATTTTGTAAGATATATTATAACTCTTCCTGCTCACATTCAGTCTCCATTTATTTGGATTATCATTTCTTTTTTGACTTTCATTCATTGTGTGTGTGTATGTGTGTTTACTAGTGAAGTGAATTTCTTGTAGACAGTATGTTGTTGGGGTTTGTTTTTTCATCCATTTACCTAGTCTGTTTCTTTTAATTGGAGAATATTGCCTTTACATTTAAGGTTATTATTGATAAATAAAGGACTTCTGTCATTTTCTTCTCTTTTAGCAGTTTTGCATATTCTTTGCTCCTTTTTTCATCTTGTGCCTCTTTGTGATTTGAGGGTTTACTACAGTGATGATATTTGATTCTTTTCTATTTCTTTGTGTGTCTGCTTTTCTAGTTGTATTTATACTTCACATGCTTTCATAGTGGTTGTTTGCTTTCCTTTTTTCATGATATAGGACCTCTTTAATCATCTTTTGTAAGGCTGGTCTGGTTGTCATGGATTCCCCCAGTTTTTGCTTTTCTCGGAAGGACATTATTTACTCATTCATTTTTGAAGAATAACTTTGCCGGCTATAGTACTCTTAGCTTGCGTATTTTGCTTCAGTACTTATAATATATTTTCATTCTTTCCTGGTCTTCATGGTTTCTACTGAAAAATTTGCTAATGGCACTACCCATAAATATTACTTTGTGTTTTTCTCTTTCAGATTTAAAAATTCTTTCTTTGTCTTGTACTTTTTACACTGTATCATGTACTATGGTTATTTTTCTGGCCACGTCTATTTGGAGTCATATAAGCTTCCTATACGTGGATGCCCGTATCTTTAGCAAGATTAGGGAATTTTTCTGCTATTATTTTGTCAAATAGGTTTTCTATGTTATCAACTTTTTCTCCCTTGCCTTCAGGTATTTAAAAAGATGTAGATACTGTTTATTTAATGGTGTTCTAAAGAACTTAAATGTTCATTCATTCTTTTTTTTTTTTTTCTGGCTGGATACTTCAAAAGACCTGTCTTCAAGTTCAGATATTCTTTTATAAGATCTAATCTGTTTTTAAGGCTTTCAAGTCTTATTTGACTTATGAGGTATGATCAAACAATATGGAGAATGTTTAAATTTTAAAAAATTATTAAGGGACACATTGCCATTAATGCCTCTTGGAATACATCCCTTGCTTTGAATATATCCCACTGTTCTTGCCACTTTCTGAAGCAGTTTTGGAAGTCCTCTCTCATGAGTGTCTTTAGTTGTGTTGTTGTGGCTGTCTTAGTGTCCCGAACTGATCCAAAATGTTTACTTTTCATGATTGTTTTGACTTTGAGAAAGAGCCAGAAGTTGCACAGTGCATTTCTAGTGAATAAGGTAGATAAGGACATATTGGCATGTTCTTATTTGACAGAAATTGCTGCAAACATTTTAATCAGTTCATGATATGCAGGTAGTCACAAAAATATGCTCACAAAGGAACACTTCCACAACTGCTTCAGTTGGTGGCAAGAATAATAGGATATTTGAAGTGAAAGGGAGTGTTCAAAGGGAGATGAGAGGCAACATGTCTTGTACCGTAACACATTTAAAAAATTTTGGGGGGTTGGGGATTTAGCTCAAGTGGTACAGCATTTGCCTAGCAAGCACAAGGCCCTGAGGTCAATGCCCAGCACCCAAAAAAAATTTTTTTTTAAATTTGAACATTAACTGTATTTTTGATCATACCTTGTACTGAGTGCTCCATTTCCAAGATAGTGTTTTTTTTTTTACTTGTTATCTCTATTTCTTTGCTGAATTTCTTATTCAATGCCTCTCAAATTCATTTAACTGTCTATATCCTCTTTGATCTCATGGACCTTTTAAATACCATTCTTTTAAATTCTTTAACAGGCATTCTATCCCTATCACTTTCTTTGGGATCTGTTGCTGGAGAGTTTTTATGTTCTTTTGGAGACATTGTATTACCTTGTTTTTTCGTATTTCTTTTGCTCCTGTGTTGAAATTTGCACATCTGGTGGATCAGGTATATACCTTTATGGTATGGACTTCCTGGTAAGTGCCAGGAAGGTTCTTGGTTATGGTTCTTTCTCTTGAAGATGTGTTTTGAGGTGTTGGTTCATTGTTCTGTGTTGGCTTTATTTCCAGCTGGTTACTATAGCACATTGTCCCTGTAGCTGGTTTGGCTATAATTTAATGTCTTTGGGCATTTCACAGTGGAGTCAGAGAGACCCACTGTCTCTGTGGGCTGTGTAAGAGTGGAGACATTAACCACTCAGGTGGATATGGCGCTGTCAGCAGTGGATGAAGGTCCTCACCTTGTAGCTTCACCTATGATTGAGAGTGGTAGTCCTTATCGGGTGATGGGAGTTTCCTCTGGCACTGGCAGCCCTGGAAGTCATGAGGGGCCTGAAGCGCTCATCTTCCCACCAATCAGTGGTGCTGGCTAAGACTTCATGTGGGGGGAGAGGTGGTGGTAGGAGCTGTAACACCATCACAGTGGTGCTCATATCCAGTCCTGACCGCAGTTTGTGGTTAGATGAGGTGCTGGAAGTAGGGCAGCAGCAGGAAATGTGGTGTTCTCTGCCCATGATGGTACATGTTTGAGAGCAGGACTGCAGTTGGTGCCTGGCAAAGTTTCTCTTGGTCTTTTTTGGCTTTTTTTGACTTTTTTGGCCTTTTTTGGCCTTTTTTGCTGGGTATGCCACCTGGCAGGGAAGTCCATGCTTTCCTTCTCCTCAAACTTCTTTGGCTTTAGTGGGTGCCTGAGGGCAGGGTGATAGCAAAGTCATAGAATTGTTCAAGGAGCCCTCAACATGCTCCTGTGGGCATGCTAGCAGTGAGAACCACAGAGTTCCCTCCCTGATGTGTCAGTAACAGGTAACTGCATAGTGTGTGGGGTGGGGGGTGTGGTAGGAACTGCACGGCACCCTCTATTTCAGTCCTGATACTAGCAAAAGTCCACATGTAGTTAGGCATATTGTTGGCCTCTGAGGTCTGCCGTCATGTTGTAGTTCTTGAAGTTGGCACCTTCATTCCCCTGTGTTGTAGCATCTGTTTCCTGTAGTGCAGGGCACTCGGTGGGGCCAGGTCACAGTCACACTCCTGGACCAAGTTAAGATCATGAAGTGGCTATCCCCTGTACCATTGCAGTGGAGAGTCTTTGCAGTCCCAGAGGTGGGACTATCCAAGAGATTGGGACTCCTAGAGCAATCCAAACTCAGACAATAGCTCATTTTTCAAGGTGGCTAGTTTTAGCACTCTGGGTGTTTGCTGGGAGATGACATAAGATCCTTTTCCACAGCAAAGCTACTGTGCAGATTTGAACTTACTTATCTAAGTAGGCTGCCAGCCTGTGAAGATAGCTAGGATCGCCAGCATCCGTGCTGATAGTTTGCTAGGATTCTCTTTCACCCTTTAACCCTTGCGTAGGGGAGACCCTTCCTCCCAGCTGTGGAGCCAGGGTGGCGGATGCCAGGTTATGTGGCAGCTCTTTCTTTGCTGCATCCAAGTCCTCTGAATCTCATGAGGGTCCAGTCTCTTTCTTGATGGTTTCCAGTGTTCTTCCACAGTCATTCAGCTCAAAATGCTGCTGTACACTTTTTAATTTGGTTCCTTCATGGAGGAGAAAGTAAATGCTGGTTGCCTCTATTCAGCTATCTTGGATCTCTAAGATCTTCTGTTTTTAATAGTTAAAAGGCTTACATGATAATACTTTCATAAAAGTGCTTTAAGTAACACTATTAAGAAGACCGTTGTCAAGCTTGCATAGAAAATAGCATACATTTAGGTAAGTATGTTATCACTTGGGGGTCTAAATTTAGTCTCTGGGTCATAATTTTACAGTTGAAATTCTGTTTATTTACTAAAAGCGTATCATTAAGACATAAAATTAAATATGGACCTGCATTTGCAATCTCTATAACTCGAAGATCCATGCAAGCACTATCTACCCTGTAGAATACAAGATTTTTAAAACATTGTCTTATGTAGTTTGAGAAGCAGTCTGAGTGTCAAGGCAGTGCAGCACCTAGGGAGACCAGAAATATCTGAACAGGTCATACACTGGCATCATCTTTATGAACAAATCAGTTTTAACCAAGAGTAAGTGATACAAGGTAAATTTTATTACCTCTTCTGATGACTCTGGCTCTAAGTGACTCTCATGCTTCCTCTCAATGAGTTTAGAGAGAATATATTTTTCTCTTTCAGAAATTGGCTGCTCTTCTAGCAGGATAGCACTTACGCTTTGGTCAAGCTTACTATCCCAGGAAACTGCTGACATTTGGAGTGTGGTAGAGAATGCTTCCCTGAAATAGGCCTTCAGTGCCTGGTCAATGAAAAGAAGGGATAGATCAGTAAGACTTTTAGCCAATTGCTATTACAGCTTTAAAATAACAGTTGAAAGGAAAATGGGGCTTTATAATCTTCACCTGTCTTCTCATTAGCAGTTCTGGTGAGGTTTATGTATCGACAAGAATCTGAGATACTGTTCTTATAAGAGGACCACTGTAAAGAAGTAGTGCATCCTTTTTCTCATATGTACACACCATGATAGAGTAGTGCATGTATTTTGTTGTATGCTGCTATAGAAAATTTGATTAGGAAAACCTTTTTCCTGGGGTGGTAGTAGGAACCAAATGTCATCAATGGAACTCAAATAGATTTGAAGTGTTGCCAAGCCTAAAGCATTTATTATCCTGAGGAATGGGGTCTGAGTCACAGAAAAAGAGAAGAAAAAAATGTATATATATTATAAATACCTCATAAAATGATCTCAGAAAGGTGGGGTTGGAGTCGTGGTAGAGGTCTCCAGCAGCAATGTGGGCCAGGCAGTGGATCAACAGTAGAACAAAGCTTCCCACAGATGCCAAACACTCTCTACCAACAAATAATGTATTTTCAGCACTCTGAGGGGAGAAGATACCCAACACATAAATGTCAGTCTTAGGGAACATTTCCACTGCCTCTTCTTTTTTCTAGGCGTATGTAGTCTAAAATAAGACTCCCTGGGCCTAATAGAAACTTGCTGAAGAAAAGAATCAGAGCTCAGGAAAAATTATTGTCCTAGTTCAACTCTCTGAATAAGTCATTTTGTTACAGATCTCTGAAGTTTTCCTGCTACCTGCATTTACAGAAAACGAACTATTTGAAATTCAGAGTAAGGTTACTTATATATGAAATTCAGAGTAAGGTCTCTTGTCACTGCCCTACAATCACTGTTTCCTTAAGCAATGGTTTTAAAACTTTAATGTAAAAAAGAACTACACGGGGGTGATATTATTGTTGGAACCTGTCCTAGAATTTCTGGTTCTATGGGCTTTAGGTGGGGCCCAGGCATTTCCATTTTACCCATGTCCCCAGGTGCTTGATGCAGGAGGTTCAAGGACAGTTTGATAATCACTGCCTCACAGGACTCTCAGGCTTTGTCTTTCATTCTTTTATTGTAATTAAATTCTCAAATCTAACCTATCTTGCAGTTGGTTTGAAATAACTTCCTTGATTGTTCTCTAAGGAGGCAGCAGATTGGCATCAGAAAGCCTTAGAAGATTGCACAATTGGAGATCTGTCCCTTGAATGAGCTGGGGATTGAGAGAATGACTTTTGTGTCAAATATATGTGGGTCTGAGACTCACCTCTTGCTAATGCTATGTTTTTGGGCAAGTTACTTAGCTTCTTTATGCCTCAATTCTCCAACTCATAAAATGGAGATAAGAAGAGTACCTAGCCCACAGCGTTGCTGGAAGTTGTAAATAAGACAACACATGTAAGGCACCTACCTGAGTGTCTGGCACACATCACTCAGTGAATCCTGGGTTGGTCTCCCTATCAGTAAAATGGGATTAAATTCTTGCCTATTCATAGTTGCTTTGGGGTTCAAGTGAAAGAATGTCTAGAGAGTACTACGTGTAAGTATTTTTTGGTCTTACTAAATTCCTGAACAACCTACTCGTCAAGTGAATATAATCCATTTTCTGGTCCTCTGACATTGACTAGTATTTCCTCTTCAGAATCATTTACCAATAGAATGTCATCAGTGTTTAAGTTCTATATACATCATTTTAGGATTACCAGAAGGACCTTCCAGTCAACAAAGTTGAGGAACTAACAGGACAGGAACAATTTAGATCCTTTTTTTCCATAGGAAGATGCTGATTGTGCAACAGTTCCTGAAGCTAGAACCGTGACTCTTATGGGAAATGCCAGTTTGGAACCACAGGGTTTGATGGCAATAGGAAAAGATGCATTAATGGGCACAAAGCCATTATGCTTCTCTGAGCACGAGCCAGGACATACTCACTTCACTGATTAGAGAAAGCTCTTACTCAGTGACATTTATTGTGCTTTAGTCAATTGACTTATTTCCAAGGAAGACTAAAATACATGAGGATTTTAGAGAGAAAAATGTTCCTTTTGCTTCTGCTTGTCTTACTAGACTCTAGAATTCAAAAACCCACATCGGGGAATGAATTTGCAGCACCTGATACAAGAAGGAACTTAGGAAGGCATTGCCTGAGGGTTCTGTGGCAGGAAGATGAGAGGCAATCTGCAGAGTGATTTCTGGAGCCTGAAAAGAATGACAAAGAAAAGCAAAAAACAAACCCATTCCTTTCCAAAATAACTCTCATGTGTCTCAGCTGCATAACATCGACCAAATTAATGGGAACTAAATGCATCGAAACATCAATTTAAATCATAACAGGGTAAACAGATTCATTATGTACTATGGAAAAATGGAAAGGGTATTTATCTACATATTTAATATTTATGCTAGCCGTGATAATTAATTTACTACTTTTCTAAGTCCTTTTACATTTTCTGGCATCTAGAAAGTATTTAATTCATTTCAGTGACTGGAAAGTTCCCTGCTGCAGGTGCTTTGCCCGCAGGAAGACTTACTCCCTCAGGGCTTCCCCCTGACTTCCTCAGCTCCCCTGATGGTTTCTGTACAGAGACCAGAAATGAGACTTACATGAAGCTGGGGGATGAGGAGATGCAGGACTGAGAGGCCATATTGATAAACCACAAACTCTCTGGCAGAAAGATCTGTGGTTTGCACAGTGATTAGCTCTTTCTTCTGCATTGTTCGAGGTTTTAGGAGATCTTGCAAAAAGCTTTTTGGATCTGAAGAAATCAAGACAAGCCAGTAACAATTTCACTGATTTTCTGTATGATAATGACATGTCAATAACAACAACGGTGGCTACTTACTACTGCTGCTGCTGCTGCTGCTGCTGCTGCTGCTGCTGCTGCTGCTGCTGCTACTACTACTACCAAACATAATTCAGCTAAGGGGAAGGTTTATCTTCAATTACCCATCCATCCATCTATCCATCCATCATCTATCCATACATTCTTCCATGCTATATATGTACTGCTCCTCAGGCTTTTGTGCCTATCTTCATGCACAAGTGATTGAGTCAATTCAATAGGAACAGAGAAGCCAGAAGGAAGGCCCAGAGAAGATGGCAGCAGGTTAGAAGATTTTCTTCTACTATTTCAGAGGACTTCTTTTTTTTTTTTTTGGTCCTTAGACATACTGCACTCAGAACAGTGTCTGGTGCATAGTAATCACCAAGTAAATTTTGGCTGTTTAAAAACATCTTCCTTACAAATTGTATTTTTAATGGATCTTTAGACAATTCTAAATGGATATTTAGACATTTGTGTTGTCTTTTTATTCTTGGGAGGACAATGAAAAATGACTTGGGTAGCAAGATACAGGAAAGAGTGCTGAAGACCCTGAAGAGAACCAGAAGACCCTGAAGAGAACCAGAAGACCCTGAAAAGGTCACTTCACTTCTTTGAGCATTGGTTTATACGCATATAATTTCACTATCTTGTAAAACTAGAGCTAGATTTACTAAGTGTAAACAAGACAATGTACATGAATTGCTTTTAGAATTATACAGCTAATATAACTTTAAGAAAGCTGAAGTAGAGATGGAAACCCTTAAAGGAAGTCACATCTCTCCCCGTTTTCTTCTTAGGTCCCATCAAAGGGAGGAGGAATTAAACATATGGTTGGTCAAGTTCCAGAATCAGTAAGCTTTTTCTGCAAAGGGATAGGTAGCTTTGCCAGCCAAGAGCCAAAACTGGGGCTCAAAGTGAGTGTCCCCTATTATCATGGTATAAATGGGGACTCATTCCCCTAGAAAGTCTTTTCTTGCTTCTCTGATATGGTGATCTGCCCTCCTGGGAACTCACCAGAATATGCACCTGCATTTCTCTTTTGGTACTGCCCTTAGAGTATTTGATTTTTTTTTTTAATATGGAGAAGTAGGGTAAGCACACATGTGCTGTGCAAAATCTCCCTAAGATTCAGTTTCAGCTGAACCACATATTAGCAATGTGGAACTTTGACTACTTACTTGACCTATCCAGAAAATTCAGTTTCCTCATGTATAAAATGAATAATAGTATCAACCTCACCAGATTGTAAAGATTAAATGAATTAATATATCTGAAGATTTAGAATAATACATGACATTTTAAAGTACCACATGGATTCTTCTTTTGACACCTCTCCTAATCATTTAAAAAGTAAAATCATTCTTAGCTAATGTGCCATACAAAAAACAGGTAGCCGGGGTTAGCCTGTGGACCATAGTTTGCTAATCTGTGCTAAAGTTCATGAATATTCATGGGGCTGTGCTTACTAGTAGCTGGCATCATAATCTTTGGAAAGGCACACATTTATCTTCTGTTACTTTTCTTCTTCCTGGGAGATGGGTGAATTGAAAGAGGCCTGAATCTTCAGAGCAGACCAACTACTTTCTGTTTTTACTTCCAGTTGCAAGGGGCAGTCATGATAAAGTGATCTGGAGTCTCTTTTAGGGGCAGCGAGGTCCTTTCTTCCTTTGCCTCCCTTGTGTTTTTCTCCCTGCAGCTTATACTTTTCTATTAATTTTTTCTAAAAGGTGACTGATTAGTGTGAGATAAAGTCTCAACAGTTAGATTTGGTGTTGGGGAAGTAGAAGAACTTTAGGAATTCCCATTCGGAAATTGGCCAAATTATAATTATAGTGGTGCTTTGATTCCTGTATTTTATCCTTTATATGGGAAATCTCTTGGGGATCTTAGGACAGTGATATGGAGAAATCAGTTATTGGTAAGTCAGGATTCTGGTATTCCTAGTTCTTGGGGTTATAGTAGCACATGCCTTCAGGGCCCCACGGTAATTCTAAGGGGCTGTCGGGGAAGAGGGAGTTACCTGCTTCATGATGCTGTTGTCCTGGAAGTTCAGCTCCTTCCTTGTAGGCTTGGGACCAGGTGTCTGTTTTATTCAGGATGGAGAATGGTGAGGTCCAAATGGTGTCAACTTTATCTGTGTGGAATGAAGAGGAATATGATAGTACAGTGATGGTATAAAAATGTGGCCAAAGCCAAAATGAGTCAGATGTGGCACTAGGTGTGACAGGCAGATTCTAGAATGGCCCCGATGATCTTCCATGATCAGTGCCTGATACTCATATGATCTCCCCCACCTGAGCGAGGATGAGAACTATCAATTCATTTCAGTTGAACAGAATATGGCCTAAGTGATGCGGTATCACTTCTGAGATTCTGACCCCCAAAGACTGTGACGTCCATCTAGCACATTCTCTCTTTTGCTTGCTCTGAGGGAAGCCAGCTGCTGTGTTGTGAGCCGTCCTGTAAAGTCCATGTGGCAAGGTGTTGATGTCTTTGGCCATCAGCCAGCTAGGACTCAAGGGCTGCTGACAGCCACAACAGTGAGTTTGAAGTGAATCTTCCCCCAAGTCTTGAGATGACTGGAACCTGGCTAATACCTTGATTCCTGACTGTGTGCTACCTCAGGCCAGAAGTACTCGGGTAATCTGCACCCAAATTAAGCAATAGAAACTGTTTTTTAAGCCATGAAAATTTGGAGTGATTTGTTATGCAGCAATGCATTACTAATGCATTGGGTTTCTCTATCTTCTTCTGAAAGAACCTACTGTGGTCTGCTTTGGTGGTGGCCAAAATTCTAATTTTATTAGGAGTTATCAAAATATAAACCAGGATTGGCAGCAGATTTGAATGTTAGATGAGTGACCAGCCTCACCCGCTCTTGGCTTTTGATCCTCCAGCCCCAGGCTGTGTTCTTGATCTCCCACTAGCACTGCAACCAGGCTTTTCAGGAATGGGATTAACAGGGGGCAGGCAGCAGCCTGGTCCCTGAAAGAAGTAGTGACTGTTCCATAGAATCTTTCTCCAGGATAATTCTCCAAACATACAGGGGTTCCAGAGGCAATAATCTAGGATGAAATAATCAGAACTGAATTCCATGCTTGGTTTCCCTAGCCCATACGGCTGCTTTTGGAGTTTCTCTTGAAGCCCCCGTCAAAAAAGGAAATACAGACCTTGTTGGCCAAGTCCAGATGTCATTACCTGTGTGTGCAAGAGCTGGACGCGACTCAGCTCCCGTCGATACTGCAACTGACCAAGGGCCATGTCCAGGAAGTTCTGTCTCTCCCTCACCACCTTCTGAAACTCATCAGAGAGATGCTGGACTACCTAGAACACAGGAAACATAATGCTCAAATTGTTTTTGTTTTTTGGTGCTGGGGATTGAACTCAGGGCCTTGTGCTTGCCAGGCAAGCACTCTAACCACTGAGCTAAATCCCCAGCCCCGTAATGCCCAAGTTAAAATGGACCATCTTTCTTTTTCTGCCTCCTTCCCTCTGTCTACTCTTCTTTGGGCCCACCCACCCCTGAATACTACATGGCCCCGAAGAACCACATAATGACAGGGGAGGATGTGTTTATCCCATGACAGTGCTCCTCTTGTCAGCTTCAAGCTTACCTTCCTGGGACGGTTCTGGACTTGTGGGTTCTGATTCCTACCCTGCTGAAGCCACGTCTCTTCCTCCTGGCCCTGCAGCCGGACAGATGCTTGCCTGAGCTTTTCTGCTGCTTGCTCTAAACTCTGCAGGACCTTCTGCATGCCCAGTGCCACCTGTGCCTCCTCTTCCCACTCTTCTCTGTCTGCTGTGAAGTGCAGAGAAAAGGGCACATGGTAATTGCTACCTTTGGGAGTAGGGAGAAGAGAAGACAGTAGTGAATTGGAGCCAGGGGACCTCCCAGGTATGAGCTTGGGCCCGGCCCAGAGCTTGGGAGAGGTGAGCACATTTGAAGGCGAGACCCCCCCACAACCCCCTGCCCACCAACTTGTGGGCAATGATGGGTGGTGGCATCATTCCTAGCAGATTCCTGCTTGGGGATTGGGGTGCAGGAGGTGCTTTCCCACCTTGAGAGAGCAGGCCCTGCTCTGGGCTGCCGAGGAGGCTCAGAGCTCTGGCTCTCCGCTCTGTCTCCTGCAGGCAGCAGGCCTCCAGGGCTGTGTAGGCCTCCTTGGCAGCCTTCAGCTACATAGGACAGAATGTGTAAAGGAATGAGCCAAGAAGGGAAGGCAGGAACTCTGGGCTGGGCCACCTCATGTTGGTCCCTCCTGTTCCCCCTCCATCCTGCTAGAACTGGTAGAGTTGACCAATATCTAGGGCCTATGCCTGGGGAATCTTGGGACTATATCTGCCCTGACATGGATTTTATTCCTATATTGGGGGAAAAACAAGGATTCCAAATGTTGAAAGAGAAACCTGTGCAGTCTTGGAAGATAGGTGGGGACCATGAGGTGGCGGCACCTGTGATCTCACCTGCAGCCTGATGTTGTTGCCTGGAATGTGCAGTTCCTGGCTCAGGTGTCCTAGGTGTTCTACTAGGCGCTCCTCCTCCTGTTCTTGGTGGTGCCAGTACTGCTGTCGGACTCTCAGCTCCCACTCCAGGAGGTCCCACTACAATGTCCAGCTTGTTTAGGCTTTTCTAAGCCTACACACATGATCACAGCCCCACATGATCTGGCCGTAGGTCCCCAAAACTTCTCAAATACCCCTGGGTATCCATGACTAAACTTGGAGAAGTGAGTGACTTGGTGGCAGACAGGCACATAATAATCACATCTTCAAGCTCCCTAGTCCTTTCCTCCTCCTAATACCTGGCTTCTCCAGAGTCTTCTGTCCTTCCTGCCCCTAACTTTCTCTTGGGAGACCAGGGTAGATGGGCATGTGGTGGCGGGGAATAGTTCTCATCCCCTCATTTGATTCCTTCATACTGATTTTTGAGACAATAATGTCAGGGCTTGAATTTAAATTTCTTTGTTCTAACAAGAATCTCTTATCGCATATTCATCTTGGTTTCTGAAATTGTAATTAGACTGTGTGGTAAGACCCTGAATCATTTTTATTTTGATGGAGATCTGCCAAGGGTAGAATTATTGCAGTAACCTGATGGAGCTTCCTGCTCTGATCTGGCTTGCTCCCATCCATCTTCTGCCAGAAGGAATTTCTAGAATGCTGATTATACATAAACACAAAAATGTCTGGAAGGAGATGTGCCAGCCTCTTAATAGTGGCTGAGTCTGGTGGGGCATACTGGCAGAGAGACCAGTGGTGACTTGATTAGGGGGGTTACTAATGGGGATATTGATGCTCATTGGAGGGGCAATAGCAAGGGGGGACTTTTGCTTATTCATTTACATACTTTAAAAGTATAGTGGGCTTATGAATAATTTTTGTATTGCTCTGTATCTCCCAAATTTGTCTTACAACATTAATATCTGATCATGTCTACTTAGTGACGTGATCTTCACTGGCTCATGATCTTCTTCAGTGGCTCTGAGTGGCTTTCATGATCAAAGTCACATCTCTTGATCTCTAAGCCCACAGGTTTCCTGCCTTCCTCTTTGGCCTGTCTGCTGCTTGAGTCTCTCTATCTTCCTAATTTTTCTGGAACACTTGTGGTCTCCTACCTGCAGTACCTTTGCACTTGCTGTCCTGAGGTTGGAATGGCTTTTTCTGCCTCTGTCTTCAAATTTTAGCTTAAGTACGACCTCTTTGGGAAGCCTGTCCTTCATGTGATTAAGATGCCCTTCCTCAGTGTTCAGTTAACACCTCCTAAACTACAGTGATTGTTGGAGCCTAAGGCTAGCTAGTTCCCTGGGGATAGGAGCCCTGTCTAGTTGTCTTAGTATCTCAACTCCTAGCACATTATCTGGATCTTAGAAGGCTCGCAACACGTGGTTGCTGGATGAATAAATAAACAGAATAAATTCCTCTTACATACCAGACCAGGGTCCCTCCCTCCTCGAGGTAAGGCCTCTAGCACCTGTACCACAGGCACCACCACACGGCCAGAGGGATCCACTTGAGCACCAATGATGGGACCATGCTCCCCAGTTAAGGGGTCTATGGCTTGAGCCCCAATCGAGATTGGGACAAGACCTGTGGGATACCAAGCTTTAGTAACTAGAGTTGGGGTAAGAAAGGAAGGGGTGGTTATGGCAGGAAGGAAACATGGAAAGAAGGGAGCCAAAGGAGAGCCTAGACATTCTTTTGACCTTTGTGGGGCTCTGAGGTGAAGTAGAGGGCTTCCTAATGGCACAGATCCTGGGGCTGGGGTGGGTGTTGGTCTTTGAAAGGACCCAGTTTTCTCAGAGGGGCATGAATGATCTGTGGCTCTGGCATTTGGGGATCCCTGGGCATCTTATTTTGGTGCTTAGCAGCCCTAGAAGGCTCACAATGACCCTGTCCCTTGGCTAATGACTGAATGGACCAGCAGCACCCCTCCTGAGCTTTACAGTTCTCTCACAACAAAGTCACATTCCTAGTTCCTTTTAAACATTCAGAGGTTCTGAGTTTTCTCCTACCTTTACCATCAGCATCTTCCATTGATCCTGCCAGGGGTGTGGTATTGCCAGAATGCCTATCTTGCTGCATACCCAGGATGGGTACCATGAGTCCTGAGCCCCCAGGGTCTGGGATCTCCATCCCGTACAGGGCCGGAATCCACAGCTCTGTCCCAGGATAGCACATCATTCCTAATAGAGGAAGGGAAGGAGGGGGAAGGGGAGTTGAAGGCTAAGTCAAGCTACCTGAAGTCTTTCCAGGCTCAAAGTATTTCATTCCTGACAGAAAGGTTACTCTGTAAAGACCGCATTTGTTTCTTTGGGCACAACCTGGCATTGTGAATTCAGAAGGGAAGAAAGGATGACACCCTGATGGCCTTCTTTGAAAGGAGCAAGTGAGAACTGAATGGTATCAGACCTTTTGGGAAGCTGAGAACAATTTCCAGGACACACTGAAAAGTGGGATGAGGAAGGGACTTGCATTCTCAAGTACTTTCTATGTGTCAGAATTTGAGCTCAGGACTGCGTGTGTCTTATTTGGTCCCCTACTTTTATCTATTAATTAGAACTTTTAATCCTCATTTTAAAGACGGTAATACAGTGGCAGAGAGGTTATTAACTTGTCCAGGGTCAAAGTTAATAGATAATGGGCCATGTCTTCAAACTCAAGTCAATTCTGACCTACAATCCTAGTTCTTTTTTGGTCACACCATGGACAGAAGTAAGCTTCTAGAGAGAGTGAGATAAGCTTCAGGAAGATGCCACTCCTACTTCCTTTTCCTGCTCTTCCTTGTATAAGCATTGTGGGAAGGGCTGGTTATGTGGGGGGAGTTGGAGGAGTTGGCGGACTCCTTTCCTGAGTTTGTAAGTGGGAAGTGTAAGACTGCTATGGGAAGTTGGGGATTTGAGAGAGTCCTAGGACTAGCTCTGCAGCTAACTAGCTGGAGTACCATGGCTGGGCAAGTCACTTAACTCTCTTAACTTTAGGTCTCCAATATAAAATGATCATCATAATGCCTGCTATGGTGTTTGATGAGCCTATGAAATAATAAGAGAATGTATACTTTATCAAAGTATAGGACCCAATGGAGTTGGCAAGAGACTGGAAGACAGGGCTGCAGCCAAGTTCTCCAGGGGGTGGGGCATAAAATCATCAAATCCCTGCTCTATTCCATTGGTCACACATAGGCATGACCAATGGAGCTGTAGTTCTGTCCCTGAACGCACAAGCTGAGGAGCACTGAATTGCCATTCTGGGTCTGGGATTTCAGGACTTGAGAGTTGTTCCAAATCAGTACGTACCTATCCTGCCACCGCTGGCTTCGATGCTGTGTGCTGCCTCCAGCTGTCTGGCCAATCGCTGAGCCTGCTGCAGGATGTAATGCAGACTCAAGGCCAGTGCCTGTCTCATGTCCTTGATGGCAGCCTCCAGGGGCCCCTGTACCCTCCACTCTGGCCTCTCCTGACACTGCTGGAGCACTGCAATGACTCTTCTCTGGGCAACCAGCACATTGGCATCCAGCAGGGCCTGCGGTCCTCCTGTACAGGGCAGTGTCTGGCCCTCTTGCTGGAAAGCCCCTTGCATCTGGACTGTCTTCCTGCTCAGTGGCTCCACAAAGCTGTCACCAGGCAGCATAAGATTCCCAGCAGCATCTCGCAGCCCTCCCAGTGCAAGCACCTGACCTGAAAGAAAGAAATCAGGAGAGCAGAGTGGGAAAGGGAATGTTGGTGCGCAGGTAGGTGAGGACTGGGGAGGTCAAGGGCATGAGGGAGAAGTGAGCTGCAAGATGGATAGAGCAGGGGTGAGAGGGAGTATGCTGTGCTGGCAGGAGAGGAAGGGCCCTCCTGGGTTTACTTTTACTGTAGGTCACCTTGCTTCTTTTCTTTCACCAGGGTCACTCTGGTGGAACTGGGAAAGAGGACAAGGAGGCTGAGGAGAGGGCAAGTTGGGGATCACAGGCCAAGGGAGGATTCTGGGTGGGAAGATGAGGTGGGGAAGGGTTTGCAGTCTGGAAGAGAACATGGGGGCTCAGAGGAAGGGATTGGGAAGCCAGGTCAGGCAGAGAGGAGAGGGCGGGAGGACTGTGCTGAGGGCTGCCAGGAGACCTGTGTTTTCATCCAACCCAACTCCAAGGATTGGTGAGATGCCGCCTGTTACTGGATCCTCCATAGGGCCTCCCAACTGAAGAGGGGCCAACGTTTTGGTGAGAGGATTGCAGTATGTTCCCCCAAGAGTGAGCCACTGCCTCGTTTGGGGGTGCAGAGTCACACCCAGCACGGGCACCTCAATGCCCGTTATAGGATCAGTCATGAGAGCCCCCAGTTGTGACGTCCTTCTTGGCTGCAGGATGGGCAGGTCTGTAGCTGGAGGGGAACCTGTGGTGGGACATGTTGGGTAGGGCACATAGGGAAGGATGGCAGCTTCTGATGTTCGGATGCCACCTGGTCAGGGAGACAGGAGGTGTTAGTGCCCCGTAAAACAGCAACCTTCCTCCCTTGCCTGCAAATTGGGGCAGAGAGGAGCTATGACACCTACTTCTTGTCATTGAGCATCTCTTTGCAATCATGGGACCCTTGACATCCATCAGGAACATTAAGGTGAGGAGGGAGAGAAAGCATTTACTGCTCTGTTGCTCACCAGGCCCCCTTGTCTAAGGACAAAAGCCTGCTTCCAGTGAATTCATCCCTGAGGGCCTCAGGGAGCTCTGGCCCATCTCTGAAGCCCAAAGCGAGGTGGAGCAAGTTAATGGGCAAGGGTCTCACCAGTATTAGAGTCAGTAGTGGGCACCAAGGTAGCACTCAGCAGGTCATATCCCAGATGTCCAGCCTCGGGCAGTACATGCCCCGTGTCGGGGTGGATGAAGTAGCCAGGAGGTATGGGCCCTGCATGGCCACTGGCTGGAAGCATGGCACAGTTGGGGCCAGGGACCAGCAGCTTGGTGACTGGATTCACTCTGATGTCATCAGTGCCGCCTTGAGGTTCTGCCAAGGCCGTAAGAAAGCAGACAGTTGTCTGGACCCTGGCTCGAGGTGAATGGGGCAGGCGGGAGGGTGGAGCACTTGGCTGGTGAGGACTTCACCCTAAACCCACAGAGGCGATGCTCCCCAGAGCAGAGGTCTCATTTTTTTGCTGAGTTCAGGGCAGGATTCCACATTCGGGACATGCCTATGTAAGATCTTCAAATTGCAGGCTGGCAGAGACTGGAAGGGCCTTGGGAAATGGTAGCAGCCTTTAGGGCAATGAGATAGGTCTAGTATGCAGAACCCAGCATACTTGCAATTCCTCTGGGGACTTTTTTCCAGGCAAGCCCACCATTTCTCAAATCTGGTCGTTTGCATTTACCAGCCAAGCTTTTACTTTCAGGAAATGCCACCTCAACTGCAAAGCTATAATTTATTATGACTTTGTTTGTTTCTTCATTTCCTCTAATTTCTGAGGTTCCTTGTTTTGTGTGCGGGGCCAGCTTTAGGGGCTTCTGCTCTGCCCCCTGCACTCACTGTGTGCATATAGGTACCTTGGGGGTAGAACTTGAGTTTTGCAGGGCTCATCACCCTGGGGACACGGCTAGGTTTCCAGGGGCCTTGGCTGTTGGTGAGTAGGGCTCACCTGGCCTCAGAAGCTCTGCCCCAATGCCGGTGCCTAGGAAGCCCCAGGCCTTTAGGCGGTGGGCCTCCCCCAGCAAGGCCTGGGACAGGTGGTTCAGCATGTCGTCCATCTGGGGAATCATCCTGCAGGGGCACAGGATAGGGTCCATCAGGGCTCAGGGCCAATCAGGGGAAAATAACACTTTTGTCTGGCCAGTTCTGGGAATGACCCCTCCCACCAACCACGCTCACTTTCCCTAGTTCATATCTTTCTAATCCTACCCCAGGTTCACTAGGTACACACCCTTGGGGGTTTGGCCCATCCTGGGAGGACTTCTGTGGCCTGGAGTCTGTCAGTGCCTTCAGCAGCCGCTTAGCCTTCATCAGTGCTGAGCAGAAAGAGGCCCACTGCTCCTGCCTGGCCCGGAGGTCTTGGTGAAGGACCTTCAGCTGGTGCCTAAGGCTTGCTGCGTACTCACCTGCCAGGTGTGCCCTCCGCCTGGCCTCTTCCTCTGCTGCCCTGGTAGTGGCCTCAACAACCTGGGTCAGAGACAACCCTGTCTCTTCCCCTGTAGGAGCTGCAACCACTGGGGAGAGTAGCCTCTGGCACCAGACACCCAAATTCCCCATGGAACTCCAGAGTATTCTGGGAATGAGTAGCACAGCAGTGGTGGCAAAGGAGTGAAAATTCCCAGGAATGGTGGTGAGGCTGTAGCTAAAGACCCTGGGACCAGTGAGATGGAACAGATGGATGTGCTGCAGGAGGTGCTAAGGAGGAGAATTTGGGTCTTTGTGGTTAGAGGGAGTTACTCTGGGCACGGTGAGCAGATTGGGAAGGTGTGAGCGAAGTCTAACCTCTTGCTGCATGCTCCCCAGGTGCTGGCCAGTGGAGGCTGTGGTGCCATGCTGAGTACCCCACAGCCACCTGAGGGAACGGGCCTCATCCAGAAGTTTGAGGTAGAGGAGTTTGAGCTATGAGAGAGGGTGGATTTAGCCTGTGAACACTGTCTTGGAACCACCTAGCCTTTTACTGCTGGAATTGCAGTGCCCCCTGCTGCCAATAGCTGGAGAGACTCCGGAGAGCCAACTTCTGCCCAGGATACTTGGAAGGAATGGAAAAAGACCATCTGGGGTCCCAAAGCAGACCTCCCAAGGGAACCCCTGGCTTGGTTTTGATACTTGACCTCCTAGTCTTTTGTATTTGTTTCCAGTACCTGTCACATACTAGCACGAATGTGCCTACATAATGGGGCTACCAAGGACCAGGAATGGAGATCTGAGACTCCAGAGGTGACCTTGATAGATTCCCTATCATTAATCTGAGGCCCTAGGTTTCCTAAGATCAGTCCTAAATTTAATGTGAAATATTCTATTTCCTTGCCCGTAGTCTTTCCTTTTTATTGATTGACCGAAGATTTCTTTAGGCTCTGTGTCCCATAACCACCTCTGCTGGAGTTGAATCTCATGTCTAGCCCTACTTATTTCTTCAGCCTTGTGTGGAAGCATTTGTTGGAGCTGCCAGTTACCTCCTCCTTGTTCTGGCTGAGTTTTGTTGTCACTGTCCGAGACTGCTGGAGAAGGATCCCAAAGAAGGCTTCTGTGTCAAACCACTCCAGGTCTACCTGCTTCTCAGCCTCCCACCTGCCACCTGTGTGTGTGGTGGGGTAGGAAACAGGATTATCCTCCGAAAGTACAAATCTCTATAGATACGTAGTAGTGTACACTCAGTCTGACTACTAATGGCATAGTCCTTGGCTGAGCAGCATTAACATTTTTTAGAAACTTGTTAGAAATGCAGAGTCTCGGACCATCTCCCAGTCCTATTGATTCTGAAGCCCCCTAGGAAATTTATATGCAGTTCAAGTTCTAGAAAAACAAGCTAACTCCAGTGTTGCTACTTGGAGTGGCCAGGGTAGAATGTGAAAGCCTCAGCATGATGTATGCTACCCTCTGCAACTTGTTCCTCTAGATAGTAGTGGTCATTTCTTAACTTGGACAATTTGTATGTAGTTATTTTCATTTGGAAAGTTTGTATTTAGCCTTTTCCTTCCCCCCTACATTGTGTATTCTTAGAGCCTGACAGTATCTGGAATAAACATTTATTGAACACACAAGCAAAAGAATAGAACTTGAATAATGAGTAGTTAAGGAAGATTAGAAATGAGGCAGGAGTTGGCCAGTTGGATTGAGGGGCACTTCTGGGATTCTAGTCTAGCTTGTCACTCACCATGACCTCCCTCATCTCTGGGAGCATCAGAATCTTGCTGAGATTGGCCTTTCCTCACTGACATCACCCCAGTTCTTGAGGAAGTGTATGCGTCAAGGTTGTATTCTTGCTGATGGTTCCTGTAGGTGGGATGAGGGGCGGCCTTCCGAGCCCAGCAGAGGCTGTGACACTGAAGCTACAGGGTATATAATGGGGTCAAGTGAAGGAAAGAGGGAGCTGAGGGAGGGGCATCCTTCCTGAAGACTCCAAAAGGAGTGAGCCCCTGCGTATCTGTGGTTGCAGAGCACCTCATTCTCTTTTCTTGGACCATTTGAAAGACCTTGCTCTCTGAAACTTTGCCCCTCTACTCCATCTCTACCCTTCACCCTGTTGCTTGAGTGTAAGTAAAAGTCTCATCAGGTGTCTTTACTTGATCAAGATTTTCATTCAGTGCCTAGAGTTTAAAGTCCAAATTTCTGAGCAGAGCCCATGAGACCATCTGCAATTAAAGGTAGAGAGACAAACCGTTTAAGCTTTATTCTTGTCCTCACACCCTAAACTCCAGTCATGGAGCATGAGGTCTGATTCCCTGAGCAAGTGACTGGAGTTTCATGCTTCTGTGACTCTGCTCATAATATGGTCATCTCCAAGTGTCGCTGAGGACTGCTTCCAGGACTCTCTGTGGATACCAAATGCTATGGGTGCTTGAGTTCCTTATATAAAGTTGATATATTATTTGGGCATATTATTTGTATATATTCTTTGCACATACTGTAATATACTTAAATCATCTCTAGAAATGTTATATAAATAGTTGATATGATATGTTATTTAGGAAATAATGACAAGATAGAAAGTCTATACATGTTCAGTATAAATGTATTTTTTCTGAATACTTTTGATCTGTGGTTGATTGAATTTATAGATGGAGAACTCATGGATGTGGGAGGCTAACTGTATCCCCTTTTCCATCCTCAACTCTCCTCCCAACTCACCAACCCTTTACTTATTATAGGAACCACATTCTTATACATCTCCTATACATCAGGCTTTGTTCAGGGATCGGCTCTTCTGGAAAATCTGTTCTGACCCTCAGGTAGAACAATCACTCAGTCTCTGTGTGGCCAGCATCCCTTGCACACACCTTCACTATAGTGCCATCATCCTTGCTGACATTTGCTTCCTGATCTGCACTGTCCCTACTAAACTTTGAGCACTGGAGGCCTGAGCCAGTACCTTCCTCATCTCTGCATCTTAGCAACTATTATAATGCCTCCTGCAAACAGAAACTGAAAGACTCATTGACAGGGAGGGAATTGGAAAGGTCATCTTGTAATGACAATGTCACTTGCCTAGCTTTACTCACCAACAAAAGCAGGCAGAGTCCCAGGAGCAGCACCGTCACCCCCAGGATTCCTGGCCCGTCAGACCTCTTCAGGGGGCTGAGGATCTTGGCGATGCCAGTCTGGATGAGATACCTGGGAGTTGTGGAGGCAAAGGGCCCGTCCCCAAAGCACTGGCCCCCAGGTGGAAAAGTGCGGAGGTACTGGGTGGAAAGAAGTCTGTTCAGTCTTTGTCTTACTGTCTGTCAGAAACTGACCAAAGGACAGAGTGACCACCCGGGCATGTCAACACTAGCCAAATAATCCAGACTGTTGTGCAGAGCTGGGATGGGGGGATGTGGGTTTCCCTGGGAAGCTCGTTCACATCAGATGACTATTCATGGAGAGAGGATGACTATATATTCTCAGGACTAGGTCAGTACAGCCTCTTAGATGACATTCTGATAGGTTGAGATACTAAGTCCCTTGTGTGACACAGGCAAGGCACCTGGATCAGTGGAGGCATAATGTGTGGGTTGCAGGGATAAATTACTATGGGCATGGTCTTGGGACATGTGCCTTCAGGATGGAAGAGGGGTGGGGAGGGGAAGATAAAGTGGAGGACTTGTGAGAACCAGAGGTCCTAAGGCATTTGTTACCACTGATGTCCTTCACTGCACATGTGAGTGTTTGTCCTCCCCATCCTCTTCTCTCTGCACATCACTTGTTGGGCTGCTATGGAAGGAAGTTTAGTCTTCCCAGAATCATCCATTAGGAGTGTGAGACCCTGAAACTTAGGTGGAGGCATCTAGGGCATTTGTTTCCCTAGAGATCTGTCTGAGGTGGTTATGATGCAGCATATTTGAAGAGGAAAAAATGGGATAAGGTCTCAGATGAGGCAAACCATCATAGACAAACCATTTTCCGATGCCGATTGCTGCTCAGATGAAAAACGTAGACCCCAGGCAGGTGGAACTGCTGTAGAAAGAGGTGGGGGGCTTGCTCAGAGAGTAGAGACTCCTCAGCCAGGGCCCGGAAGCGCCCCCAGTCAAACTGCTCCTGTGTGTTGTAGAAGTGGCCCCTGGGGACAGAAAGCAGGGAGCATGCTGCATTTTAGAGGTGGTGGCAGAGGTGGAAGCCTTCAAGGTGGCAGGCTGTGGTTCTGGACACTCACATGTCATACTCAGGGTAATGTTCTTGAGTTACCAGGAAGGCCAGCGTATCATTGGTTTGGAGACAGACGGTGGGGTTTCGGATGCCTGGCTCTGGGGGTGACAGATCCCCAGGGGATGTAGAATTGAGGTTGAGTGACCAATGGGAGGGCAGATGTTCTTCCTTCAACTTTCCTAGGTAAGATTCAAAGCATGAAGGAGAGCAGCTACTCTTCAGACGGCTTTTAGTTGGGTCTTGGGGAGGATGAAGTGGGGAGAAGAAGGGCAAACAGGGAGGCTGTGATGTTCACCTGGACCCTGGTCTGGATGCCCGACATTGGTAAGGGATAGGCCCAGTAGTTGTAGAAGCTCATGACGTGGTCTGGTCAGCCCCAAGAATCCAAGGTCTAGAAAAGACAGGGATCTCCCTGACCCTACAGGGACTAAGGAAAGTTTTTCCTTATAGCATGGGCAC
Organism: Hystrix cristata; assembly: GCA_004026905.1. Lineage (NCBI taxonomy): Eukaryota > Metazoa > Chordata > Mammalia > Rodentia > Hystricidae > Hystrix > Hystrix cristata. Next base: position 318,181 of record PVJO010000016.1, read on the forward strand.
AACCTGGAGATGTTCAGCATTGATTTGTTCTTGGCGGGATTCAGCTTTCTAAAAAGGGAAGAGTGAGAATTCACATGTATTTCTCAAGGGGCCCTCCCCAGGGGGATGTACTGCCCCATCACTCCCAGCTTTTGCTCAAGGGCAATGCATGTGCCAACAGAAGGGCATGGCTTGCATAAGTGTGGTCCTGAGCTGCGGCCTCCCTCTGTCCAGTACTCTTACCATCTACCTTGACCACATACAGAGGAACAGACTTCTGCCCTTGATCCAAGTTGCAGGGATGGCCCACAGCACGTGGTGAAGAAGGCCTGTCCAGCAGGTAAAAATCCTAGGAAAGGGGGTGAGTGGGCAGTGTCAGATCATTTCTCAAGCCACCATAAGTGACATACTTGCTCAGCAAGGAGGTGGGGGAGAACATAGGGCCTTCCCGGAGCTCCTTCTGAATGTCCTGATGGGGATAGAGGAGAAGTGGCAGTGCAAATAGTTCAGAGAATTCCATGGGGGCGAAGCAACCTGGAGTGGGACCTTTTAGGCCATATCCCTCCTCTTTAATGCACACAATGACCTCACTTTAGTTTATAAAATGAACCTAAGTTGACAAGGGGTCCTTTTCCCTGGTTCTGCAACCTCAGACATAGGAGAGGAAGTGAAAATGGTGTGGGTCATGAGTAGTGGCCCCTGGGCTCTGTACACAATCACATCCTACATAGTCTATCCTCAGAGGCAGAATTCACAGGCCTTGGCTCTGTGGGTTTGGACCTCAGGACACGGTACCTGGCTCCCAGTGCTTTCAGTGATGGAAATCTGTGGGTTGCCATCGGGGCAGCTGAGTTGCAAGACTTGCTTCTGTTCTTTTGGGCACAGGGGGCCACACATTCCACTTGAGTATTGTCCCCAGCACAGACAGAGCCCTAGGCGTTGGTCATAGCCATGGGCATCTCCTGGTGTGACACACACCTGCGCAAAGATTCAGACTTCTTGGGATACCTCACTGGGGGAGATTCTCCCCAATATTTTTAATTTCTAGGATATACTTCAGAGTAGAGTATAGGCTTTCATATTTCCAGGACAGAGCCAGCAGACCATGCCCAGTGGTTGAGAAGTTGGGCTTTCGAATGGAAGGGTAGAAGGCAAGGGCGTAATCTATGGGTAGCCACCTACCTCATGGGCACAGTGGTCATTCCATTGATCTTTGGTCAAACAAAGCCCCTCCTGGTTCCAGGTGGCTCCATCTTTGCAGCTTTTGTGTTCCCTCTGGACACAACCCTTGCCAGTGTCATGGTAGCCTGGGAGGCAGGGGCACTGACTGTCACTGGGCTGGGGAGGGGGGAGAATGCTGTTTCAGGTTGGCTGGTTAATACTTGGTGGTATTGAACCACACACAAACGTTTGGCTATTATCTTTCCTGAGACAGATCAGAGGAGAAGGGCAAGGAAGCAGAAGTGAGCAATAAGGAGGGCTGGAGAGAGTTCAGGTTATAGAGGAAAGTTATTGGCATGTGCTGGTAAGGGTCCTGCTAGTGATATCATTTCAGTCAAGAAGATAAAGGAAGGATTTGCATGCACACTTGTTGGCTTACAGAGAAAGTCCAAGTTGGAAGGGTTTAGGTCAGCGTATATATGATCATGGAATAACATAAAGTTTGCCCTTTCCTGTGAAGAGGGTAGCTGGATTTAGCAAATAAAAAACATAGGGTACCTAATTAAGTTGGAATTTCAGATATACAACAAATACTTTTTGCATATAAGTATGTTCTGTACAGTGCTGAAAAAGAATATCCATGGTTTATCTGAAATTCAAGTTTAACAGAGCCTATATCTGGTAACCTTACCCTAGTAACTTGGATGCCAGAGCCAATCCCAGTCAGGTTACAGCTGTTTGACTTGGGATCAGAACAGTCCTGGAAATGCAGCTGACCTTGGGTCCCACTGCCAGAGGACGTACCTGGAACACTCGCGCAGGTCCATGGCAGACACAGGTGTCCTTGCCCTTCTCTGGTTGGGTGGCCTCTGAGCCACAGGGGAATCAGGCATCCTGGCCAGGCCAGGGGTTGAAGAACCCAGGAGGGCAGAGGTCACAGAAGGAGGTATTGTGGTGACCCGCTGCAGAGAGGAAAGTTCCAGGGGGACAAGGAGCAGGTGGGAAGCTGGAGCAAAGCCTACCTGTGGTGACAGCCAAGCAGTAATTAGGTCTAAGTTTGGCTTCCAGGAGCTGTACGTCCTTCCTGCTTCCCTGGAGGGCCCAAGTGAATCCTTGACTTCCCTCTTTTCCCACTAGGGGGCTTCTAACGACTCCCCACCCGCTTCAACTCAGATGCTTCAAAAAGCCAGCAGCTCCCCACAGCTGTTTTTCTGTTGTCTTTTTGGAACTTTATCCCCAACTCCTTTGGTGCGAATTCAGCCCCAGCTTATACCTTCTGTGCATTCTGGTGGGTCCAGCTCTTCTTTTGCACAGGATGGCTCATCCCTGCAGTCCTGAGGATTCTCTGTGATCAGGCAGGTGGCACTCTGGAGGACAAAGCAGCAGAGAGCTGTGAAGGCCCATGTGCTCAGGATGTCCCCAAAGGGGAGAATCCTGGCTTTCTGGGAAGGGGTGACATTGGCAGGGGGAGAAGCAGACATAGGGGTTGGGGAGGACAGGCACCGAGAACGGCCTCTGAGCGCAGATGGAGAGATAGAGGGGGCAGTGTGATAGTAACACTAGCAGAAGACAAGATAAGGATGGCACAATAGGAGAGGCACAGAGAGATCAGGGCCAGGATCTAAATGGGCGGGGGCTGGGGGCGGCAAGAGCAAGACTAAACAAGAGAGAGAGATGTCCAGTAGGAACAGTCTCTGCCACTGAGAGTAGGGCCGGGAAGCACTCACTGAATATTTCATGAAGATGAAATCTGAGGTCCAGGTCTCCTGGGCAGCCTTGGCCTGACAATGCCAGTGTTCTTACGCTCTTTTCCTCCCTCTATATTCCATTTCCTTTTTAAAGCAGCCAGGGGCATGTGCATGCGTGTGTGTGTGTGTGTGTGTGTGTGTGTAACTGGGCTTAGTGATGGCAGTGGACATCCCGGCTTTCTCCTTCTGCAAGGCCATATTCTTGCTAAGTGCTCTCCATGTGCAGAACACTGTAGAAGCGATGCAGAGGGGATACAGCCCAAGCTTTTGCCTCTGGTGCATGCACAACCAGGTTCCAAAGATCTGTAGGATTATAACATTAGAAAGGACCTTGGAGATCATTTAGTTCTCTCCTCTTGATTTATAGAGGAAAAGATTGAGGCCCAGAATGACTGAATTCAGTTCTTAAAAATGGACAAAACTAGTCAAATGCTCTTAAAAATACACATGCACAAAATAACTGGAAAATGTAAAAAACAGCCATTGAGTTGCTGGTATAACCAGGGGATTTTATGGATAAAACATGGAGGAGAAAGGCTACTTTTCAGAACTGGGTAATCAGTCAACTTACTGCTTATAAAAAAGTAGGAGCTGGGGATTTAGCTCAGTGGTTAGAGTGCTTGCCTTGCAAGCACAAGGCCCTGAGTTCAATCTCCGGTACTAAAAAAAAAAAAAAAAAAAAGTAATAGGAGATATTATCCAGCCTCCTTCTCTCTCTCCCTATCCCTGTCCCACATCCCTCTCTCTGTTTCTCATTTTCTTTCTTTTTTTCCCTTTCTTTCAAAAGAGAGGCATATTATTATTATTACATTGATTTTTATATTTCTTTAAAGTTATTATTATAACTGGTATATATTAATTATACAAATTAGTGGGATTCACTGTGTGATATTTCTATGCGTGTATTCATCATTTATTGATCGTGTTCATCCATCCTGTACCCCTTATCCTCCTCCCTCTCTGCAGCACCATTCCCAGTCCCTAAAAGCTACTTTAAATTGGGTCACTCTCTCTTCCCCTTACCAGTTCCCAGCTCTAGTGTCCATTATTCTGTTCTGTACTTTTTCAAGGTTGACTTATTAGTTTTTTTTAACATGTGGTATTTGCCTTTCTGTGTCTGGCTTGTTTCACTCAACATAATGATCTCCAGTTGCATCATGTTGCTGCAAATGATAGGATTTCATTCTTTTTATGGCTGAGTAGTATTCTGTTGTGTGAATATACCACCTTCTTCTGCTGAAGGGCATCTGGATTGATTTTAATTTTTGCTATTGTGAATAGTAGTACAATAAACATGGGGACTCAAATATCTTTTTGGTATAAAGATTTCATTTGTTTTAATTCTATTTTTACCAGCAGTGAATGAGAGTTCCCTTTCTTGCACATCCTCATCAGCATTTAATTTTTTTTTGATGGTGGCCATTCTAACTGGAGTGAGATAATATCTCATTGTGCTTTTCGCTTGAATTTATCTGATCTGTGAAACTGGGCATTTTTCATGTATTTCTTGGGCATTTGTATATTTGCTTTTGAGAGTGGTCTTAGTTCTTTACCTCATTTTAAAATTTGTGTGTGTGTGTGTGTGTGTGTGTGTGCATGTGTGTTCATATTTTTGAGTTCCTTATATATTCTGGATGTCAGACCTTGGTCAAATGTACTGTTTGGAACGATTTCCCCCATTCTGTAGGTTGCTTCTGAATCTTGTTACTGTTTCACTTGCTGTACAAAAGTTTCTTAGTTTGGTATAGACACATTTGTCTATTTTTGCTTTTGTTTCCTGTGATTATAGGATCCTCTCGAAAAAATTGTTACCTATACTAATGTCTTGAAGTACTTCCTCTATATTTTCTTGTGATAATTTCCTAGTTGCAAGTTTAAGATTTAGGTCTTTGATACATTTTGAGTTGAGTTTTGTGTATGATGAGAGGAAGGAATCCAGTTTCATTCTTCTGGATATACCTATCCAGTTTTTCCAGCACCACTTATTGAAGAGACTGTCTTTTTTTCCGCTGTATGTCAGAAATCAGCTGGCTATATGAACACAGATTTCTGGATTCTCTATTCTGTTCCATTAGTCTGTCTAGGTGTCTGTTTTCATAAATTAATTCAGTAAAAGTAATAAGAGACAAAATTAACATACAAAAACCAGGATTTTTATATACATATAATGAACTTGCTGAAAAAGAATTTTAAGAAAGCAATCTTATTTCCAGTAGCTACACACACACACACACACACACACACACACACACACAGTATTTAGGAATGTCTTAGTCACTATTTTGTCAATGAGATTCAATACCTGATCGATACCCACAGCTTCAAGGAGGAGAGGTTTATTTTAGTTCACATTTGTGTCCATAGTAGCCTGAATGGTGCCAGGGAGGGAGTTACACCTCCAGGGACCTACCTCTAACAGCAAGTCAGCTGTACTGCTCCCATAATCCAGTCCTGATGTCACCAGATGACACTGGCTAGCTGCTAGTCGCTGTCAGCCAACCCCTCTGTCCACAGTACTCAACATAAGAATCTCAAGCAGATTTACAGGACTTTTGCAGCCCACACTACTGCCCAAGAAATGAGTCATGAGCAGATTTATAGGACCACCAAAGATTCTTTATTTTAACAGGTGCTTGCAGCAGCATAGTGGGTTGGTACACAGGAGAGAGCTCTCCTAGACTCACCTGAGAAGCAGTTGCAGGGCTGTGTCAGTGAGGGGCAGGGCCCAAACCAGGGAATCTTCTGCAAGGCTTGCTGTATGAGTTGGGTGTGCAAATAAGGAGCCCAGATTCCTCCTTCCCTGATTGTAGCCATGCCAGGATGCCCCTGCCCTTATTCAAAAAGGCAACAATAGAGTCTGAAGTGGCCAGGAGTGGGGCGGGGGGGCACTGTGTTGATGATTGAGCTGTAGTCATGTTGGTGTGGCGAGTGGCAACTTGATAACCAGAGAGGACACTGAAGCAAGTTGTCCCAGTTCATTGAAGGGACATGACAGTCGCTGGCCAAGCCATTCCCACATTTCCTGTAGCTGGTGTGTGTGTGTGTGTGTGTGTGTGTGTGTGTGTGTGTGTGTGTGTGTGTGTGCTTCTTGCCTGTCTCAAAATAACCTTTCAAAAACCCCACTTATGCAAGCATGAGGTTTTGGGGGGACATCTAGATGTAAACTATAATAGCAATAAACTTAACCAAAGAAGCAAAGGACCTATATATACAACAGAAACTATAAAACACTAATGCAGAGAATTACAGAGGACACAAAATAATGGAAAGTCAACTCATGCTCATGGATTAGAAGAATCAATATTGTTGAAATGGCCATACTACTTAAAGTGATCTATTAATTCAATGCAATTCCCATCAAAATTCCAATGACTTTCTTCACAGAAATAGAAAAAAAAATCATAAAATTCATATGGAACTACAGAAGACCCAGGATAAGCAAAGAATCCTGAGCAAAGACAGCAAGGCTGGAGGCATTACTCTGACTTCAAAACCTAATGTGAAAGCTATGGTTACACTTGGCTTTCTTTGTAGCTGCTAAGAAAATCAATCAAGCTAACAGACTAGGAAGTGCTTGGAAAACCATAAAGTAGCAGGTTAAGTGCTAATGGATGAAGCATGATTGCTAGGAAAAAGGAACTGAGACCCTAGAATTCTCAAGCCCATCATTTTGTAAACCCAACTTTTAAATCAAAAATGGGGCTTCTGATTCTGAGTTTGAATAGCACCAGACTTGGAGAGCCTTCAGAAAACTCATTGCATTACTTTGTAGTCAGACCTGAGCTATAAAAATAAGAAATGGTATATTTGATTTGATTTGGCCCTTGCAACTCACTAACTTTTCCTCCAAATGATTTATGACTTCTGTAAATAAACCTGCTGTAAATAAGGAAAGGGGGGAACGGAAGGGAGGGTTAGGGAAGGGGGGAACCAAGATACATCATGTACAGGTACAAAATAACCATGATAAATGTGATCATTATGTATACAATGTACCAATACATGTTCTTGGTAAAAAAATGAAAAAAAAATAAACAAATGATTTATGGCTTGATTGCTTCTAGAAAGAGATTCACCCTCCCAGGACAAGTGTCTCCCAATTAAGGGCATTTCATTCACTCCATTATTTAATCATTCGTTCCAGATATTTACTGTGTACTTTCTGCGTACCCAGCTGTCTTACTAAACAGAATGTGCTTAAAAAGATTGTTGGATGCTGAGTTTTTAAAAAAACAAATTTCTATTAGTTTAATATTTTTGTAGTGCTGCAGATCGGACCCTGGCCTCATGCTTGCTAGGCAAATGCTCTAACACTGAGCTATATCCCCAGCGGATGCTGTTGTTTCCCAGCTGGAGCAGGAAGGAGAATTAGTAGGTGGGGGAAGGAGGAGTAAAAGTAAAGGCTCCCTATCGAGATATGTGTACTTAAGGAGGAAGAATTAAGATCTCCGAGAACCCATATTCTGAGAAAACATGACTTATGTCAGGGCTATCTAATGAAAATATAATCCACACCACCATGTATGTTATTTTGGACACTTTACTAGCCACATTAAAAAGCAAAAAGCAGCAGGTGAAATTAATTTTAATAACAAATTTTATTTAGTGGATGTAATCAGTATTTTAAAACAGTATCATTTTTTTAAACTGAAGTTTTGAAATCCATTGTATGTTTAACAACACATCTCAACTCGGACTAGCCACATTTCCAATGCTTAGTTGCCGCATGAGGCTAGTGGGTTCCACATGGCAGGCTGTCTTCCTGCTTCCTGTATAGCTACTTCTCCAAATGGTTCTTGCTCCGAGTGCCGGCCTGCCCTGATCCTCACTTTGGCACCTCTTTAGTTCCCAACTAAGCAGCTCAGCAATCCTACCCCTATTTTTCCAGTAGATGGCACTGTGAGCTTGCAGGAGGTGGTGAGCTGGGGGTTGAGTGAGGGATTCTGACCAAGGAGAAGGGGAAATGCAGGGGAGGGTGCCTTGCAGTGGTTGGGGGTGGTAGGAGGATTAGTATTATCTTAATTGTTTTGATGGAATTAAGTTGAACATCTCTGTAATGTTTTACCACAATTCTAACACTTTGCTGTCCCGGCCAAACACGGAAATCTTTTAAAAAGAGATTCTGATTCAGATGTATAGGTCACATGAGATGGGATCCTGAGGTTTTTGAATTTCTAACAAGCTCTCAGGTAAGGCTGTAGCTATTGAGACCATGCTTTAAAATTCCTCAAAGCTTTGCGAGGAATTTGACAAACTCTATCCTTTTTGAGACAGCAATCTTGTAAGATAGACATTGCAATGAATCCCATTTTATCAAGTAAGAAATGGAGGCTCAAAGAAGTCAGGTCTCTTGCTTAGGATCATCCTGTTAAAGGGAGGAGAGGTCAGAAGCAGAACCGGGTGTTCTGGCTTCCAGGCCCGCTCTATCCACATCAATTACACAAGCTCTCCCTCCAGGTGGCCCAGTGTGGTTCCTCTCAGGAACTTTTCTTCCTCTGTGAGAAAGTAGGTGAGCTTCCTTCTGCTCTGAGATCCTCTGGGGCCTTCTGTAACCTTCTGGTCTGTCTCCATTCTTTGTGTATTAGTCATGGCCAGTGGGTCACTGTGTTCTTCCTTCTGTGACATCAACTTTAACAGTTACTTTCTACCTAGTGAGTGGGATAGTGAAATTTACTTAGCTGGTAAGAGGGACTTGGGGCCTAATCATGGTCAGGTCACTGCAGGGGGAGCAGGCATTAGAGCTGGAAGGGGACCCTAGAGGTGATGTCCTTCAATTCTCTTATTTTATAGATGGGAAAACTAAAGCTCAGTGAAATGAAGTGACTTGCTCTAGATCAACATAAGGCAAGACAGAAAATTTCCTTAAAAATAGGTCACTGGGTAGAATTTCTAAAGATTTTTAAAGTTCAAGTTGCTCCTCAGATGAAGTTAAAATAAAAAGTCAGATCCTAATCATTGTCTATTTTGAGATGTCTGGTCTTGGCGTCTTTGACCAGTGGGCGTATTTTGGGTCTAGCGTGTGGCAATTATAGCTAATGAACCCCTTTGCTAGGCTCAGTCCTGTGGAAATACAAAAAAATCACAAGACCTGAGTGCACTCTTCCCCTAGAAGGAGGCCATAGATAGGACAAGTGAGAGGATGTGATACAAGATGGAGAATTGAATACTAATAATGTGTAGACCCCACATTCAGTACTTAAAAAGCTCTGAGGAGAGAATGCCCCCTCAACTTTGTTCACATGATTAGCAATAGGAGAGGTAGAGTGCGAGTAAAATGATAAAGCTCACATTAGTATGAAACCAGCCACGGCTGGGTAAGTGCACTAGACTTCTCTTGGATTGACTCACACATTGTCTTAATCACCAGAATCAGAGACAGGGGCTTATTGGCTCCAACCTTTCATTTTGAAGACAAGGAAAATGAGGCTCAGAGAGGTAAAGGATTGCAAAATCAGATCACTTAAGTGATTGATGGTAGAATGGGGCAAATACCCAAGATCCTGGCGGTATGTTTTTCTTAACATCATGATTATAACCTTAGTGTTTCCTTTGAGCTCCTGGTCTGTCTTCTTTGTTGCTTTAGTTTCTTTTCCCTGACCAATATTTCTTTTTTTTCCCTCTTTCCACCAAGGTTTATATTTAATACCTTATTTGACAGGGAGGTTATAGCTTTTAAAAACAAACTTCCTCAGTTGACAGTTTGACAGAACACTCCCTCCTTCCCTGTCTCTCACCGAAGAATTTGCACTTGACACTGGATGCCGTGCCCTCTTGCTTTCTTTCTCTAGCTTTTTCAACCTCTTCTGTCTACTGGTACCTTCTCACTGTTAATTCTCTAGTTTTGAAAAATCTCATCCAATTCTATTTATTACCCCTTTAAACTTTTCTGTGTCCTTTTCTTTTCCCTTCTTTCTTCCTCCTCCTCCTTCTTATTTTTCTCCCTCCACCAACACACATGCCCCTTGGATGAGGAAGCAGTCTGAATAATCACATTCAATTCTCAGTTCTTGGCACATTTTCATTGCTGGTCTGGGCAGGATCCCTTTTCTATTTTACTCACTTATTCCCCAATTTATTCTGATTTTCATCTCCTCGTAGACAAGCATTCTAATAAACTGTGTGTTTGTGTATGTCCTTGAAATATGGAGACTGCTTAAGCACATGTCCTAGTTGCTCATCCTGTTTGTCACCACTGTCTTAAAGACTTGTCTATATTGCTGAATTTATGGAGGCCGAATGCTTCATTGGGTTTTTTTTGCCCATCACATCTGTTAGCTGGTTTGCATTTGTTGCTGTCAGTCCTCCTCCTGTCTGCCCTAGCACCCCGGCTTCTGTTGGCACTATTTCCCCAAACAGCCCTCTCCCCAGGCTCCTGATTGTGTCCTTGGTTGGCATGTTCAGCTCTGATTTTTTTTTTTTTTCAGCTCTGATTTTACTAACTTTTCTCTGGCTTGACAGATTGGGGACTTCTTAAATTCCATGATTCTGAAGTTCCCTCAGTTTATTTTTCATCTCTTTTTACAGTTAATTTCTTGAAATATGCCAATGTGTGTTTTTGTACTTTTTTCGATTAGTTTTAGATTTACAGAAAGTTCTTGTGTACTTCACACCCTGTTTTTCCTGTTATTAATATCCTACATAGATAAAGAATATTTGTTATAGTTAATGAACCAGTAGTTTTTTATTAACTAAAGTTCCTACTTTGTTCAGATTTCCTTAGTTTTTACCTGTTGTCCTCTTCTGTCCCAGATCATACATTGTATTTGATCATGTCTCTCTTTTCCCTGCTAATAGTTATGTTGTTTCTCAGAGTTTCCTTGTTTTTGATGATTTGAATAAGTATTTTGTAGAATTTCCCTGAATTGGGATTTACCTGATGTTTTTCTAATAATTGGACTGGAACTATGGGTTTCTAAAAAGAAGGCCACAGGGGTAAAGTGCCATCATAACAAGGGCACACTCTGTGAACGTGACAAGTTGCTGCTGATACTGACCTTGGTCACCTGGTTGAAGTAGAGCTTGTTAGGTTTCTTCTGTAAAGTTGCTTATTAATTTTCCATTTTTCTGTACCAGTTGGAAAAAGAAAATCACTCTACAGAGCCTGCACTTGATGAGTAGGGAGTTGTGCTCTGTCTCTCAAAGGGTGAAGCATCTATGTAAATTATTTGGAATTCTGCATGAGATGCATCTCTTCTTCTTTTGATATATTTAACAACTCTGTGTGTGTGTGTGTGTGTGTGTGTGTGTGTGTGTGTGTATGTGTTTGAATACTTCCTTACGTTTTTGGCATTATAGGATTTCACAATACTCTCCTCGTATATTTCCTGTCCCAGTCCTAGAATCTGCGATTTTCCCAAAGAATTCTGGCTCCTTTTATTGAAGACTGATATTAGAAGCCAGGATCTGGGTTCTGGATATACTCTGATCTTAGTTTTTGACCCACTTTTGCTGTTAACTTTCCTGTCCAGCCCATTAGTCGTGAAGGTTTCCCATGGGTGAATCACAATTTCAACTTGGTAACAAAAGTTCTAACTTTGTAGAAACATTTCTGAGAGAAAAGTAATGAGACCCAGATATGGAGTTTATTAGGCAGGTGTGGGAGAGAGACGGGGACATGCGTGTGTGTGTGAGTGAATGCAGACAGAGACACGACACTTAATCCTTCGGAAGCCCTGAGGAGCTAGTGGCTAATTCAGTTCTGTGTTCAGTCTCTTCCCAGACTCGTGCCATTCCCTTTGACTGTGGCACCAATCAGCACTCTTTCTCTAGCTATAACAGCCACTGCTGATACCAAGGTTTGCTTTCCTCCTCCCCACCGATTCTTCTTTCCTTCCTGCATGGAAATGAGGAGACCTTAGTCTCTAGCCAACATTACATGTAGTAATATTTTATTTCTTAAAATTGGCTTATGATACATGGGGTTTCCTTTATTATTGTAGTCTTCATTCCTTTTTGTATGGCTTATAATAAACCTATTATGAAGAAAATTTAAGAGTTGTCTGTGGCCCTGGCTGTGTGACCCTGTGTACCTCCTCTGAGAGCAAGGACTGTGTGTTGCCAGACGCCTGCCACTCCCAGCTCGGAGCCAGGAAAAGTGCAGCTGGCTTGGGCCAGATGGCTGAGCTGCAGCCTGTCTGGCCAGGTGCTGCTTAGGTGTTGAGGTGACGCAGTATAAAGTGGTGTGGCAGAAGGAAATCTATCCTCTCACCACGCTCTTTGTCCCCCTCAACTCTAGGGTCCATTCTGACTGCCAGAGGACTTTAGAGCAGCAACAGTGTGACAGCCCTTCCCTACAGCAGGGACTTACTGCAGGTACTAGGGTAGGACTTTAAATTTGGGGCATTAACTCCTTATCTTGTGGCAGCCTCTTTAATGACTGTCCTGATCCACTTGAACTTTCTTATCTCCCATCTAAACCATCTGTCAACAAAAGCATAAGAAGGCAGCTCTGGGTCTCACAACAATAACAGAGGGAAACCAAAGGTCCTGCCAGCAACCAAGGTGCAGGTGAGAAACACACCAAGCAGTGGGTTATTTGGGGACATGGTACCAGGCAGGGTAAGAGTAGGATGTTGGTTTGTCTCTAGGGCAAAGAATGAGAGCTATGCCTAGGAAAATATGTCCCTATACTATCGATAGGGGCTGGTGGCTGCTGAGAAGATCTTTTTTAGCTGGTGTGGTAAATTGAAGATGTCTGCAAATTCCCTTCCTCTGAATCTACATGACCAATAGAATGTGGCAGAAGTGAGATTCTGGGATTTCTGAGCCGGATCATATGAAGCCTTGTAGCCTCCGTGCAGTTAATTTGGAATAGACTTTCTGGGATCCTTGATCTACTGTGCAAAGCTTCTGGTTATCCTGAGTGCCATGCTGGAGAAGCCATATACGGTTAATAGTCTCAACTGAGTTAAGCATTCCATTCACACCCTTCAAAACAGAAGCCATGAAAATGAGACATTCTATCTATCTATCTGTCTTTTTTTTTTTTTTTTTTTTTTTTTTTTGGTGTTGGGGATTGAACTCAAGGTCTTACGCTTGCTAGGGAAGCACTCTACCCCTTGAGCTAAATCCTCAACCCCCTAGCTATCTATTTTTGAGATATAGTCTCACTATGTAGTTCAGGTTGGCCTTGAACTCATGGTGATCCTCCTGACTCACCCTCCCAAATGCTGGAATTACAGGCATGTGCGACCATGCCCGGCTCCCGAGTCCATCTTTAGATCCCCCAAATCAGTTTATTCACTAGCAAGAGTAATTCCCATCAATATCATATACAGCAGAAGATTTATCTAGTTGAACATACTTCTGAACTACAGCATTGTGACATGTGATAAAATGACTGTCGTACTACAGAGTTTTGAGATTGTTACATGAAAGTAATCATGGCATTCAGGGCACCTTCATTCAGGCCACTAGCTGGATTAAAATTTCCAAATACTGTATTCTTGGTTTATTCTCAAAACAACCTGCCTGCAGTGGAGACTAGAAGTCTTGTACACACCTTTGATGTAGTGCTCTGGAGGCTCTTGGCTTGGGCCAGCCTGAGTCTCCTGATGAGTCCTGAGAGTGAAGTGCTGAAAAAAATGGGAAAATTGACTTAGAATGGCACCAGCTGGAGCAGCCTGCAGGGACTGAAGGCTGGGATGCGAGTCTGGAAGGGGAAGTGTGCAGGGGCTGGACCCTGGAATAGGAAGAAGATAGATTTGGAAGAAATATAAAGAAGGAGTTCAATCTTGAAAAGAGGGCTGGGGTGGGGAGCGAGTGTTTCCCAGGGGGAAGAGCAGGGGCTACATGAAAATGGGCAGCACAGAATTGGTGTCTGCCAGCAGTTCCAATAGCCTCTGGGCTGGTGCCTTCTCCCCAGCTCTGCCCACTGCTGCTGCACTTGGCTGTCTTTAAAAGTCCTGCTGGGCGTCCAAATGAGCTTGCACAAATAGTGCAGGTGCAGGTCTGGCCCGTAAACCACAACAGTCGAGGTCTGTGCAGCCACAATGCACCCAGCAAAGCCTTCAGAGGGGGATAAAGGGTGATTATTTGTTTAGCATCATTAGCAAGAGTCCCAGAACCCAGCAAAAGCAAAGCAGAAACTTTTGTATTAAGGAGATTAAACCTTAAACTCAGCTGAGAAGGGTCTGCTGTATTGAGTGGCTTTGTTGTGCCTGGCATTGTGTGATTATATGCAAATCATGGGGTGGCCTTACTAGTGTCCTGACCACAGAGGCTTAACTGCCTGGCTAGGGTGGTTGTGTGGAAGAGCGGGCAGCCGCATGTGCTGGTCAGAGAGCCCCTAGCACCCCAGGCCGGGAAGCCTGCTTTTCCTCAAGTTCAGGGAAATTGGAGATTTGAAAATATGTTTGGTATGTCAGAGATTTCTAACGGATGGGTAGGCACTGAGGACAGAAGTGCCACCAGGGAACTGAGACTGGAAATTCAAGACAATGTCCAGTGAGTATGGGGGGTGGCTTCTCATATCCAGAGACCCTTTGCCCATATCATCCCTGGCACTGTTCAGCATTCTCTTTTGAAACTTAGAGTAATGTGTGTGGTCACCAAGAAGATGACACGTTTTGGTTTTCTTTTCCCTCAACCCTTGGCCATGACGTCTAGTAGCCAATCAGAAGAAGGTCTTTGGGGGAATTATCCTGAATTTATTAGTCCAGAAAATGTTTAATTAATGTCCACTCTGGGCAAAGTGCAGTTCTAGATGCCGGTGGGGGAGGTGATGGGTAAAAACAGAGATAAACAGAATATCTCTGTTTTTTAGAAGTTTAGTGATCAGGTATTTAGCCAGGTAGCTAAAATACTTGGTGGAATTTGGTATATGGTTGGGGCAATGGCCTTCAAGAGTGCTTGGCTTCTGATTTAGAAGATTTTACAGAGGAAGAAACATCAGAGCCAGGCCTGAGGGTCTGTAAGCTGGGGTGGGCAAGGAGTGGGAGCTGTACGAGCTGAGGGTTGGGTGTGGGTTGGCCCCGTCCCTGGATTACACTGTTTCTTGGCACTGGGAAAGCAGATTGTACATACAGGGGGCCCGAGTTCTCTTTTTGTGCTAGAATTTAGCTCATACGAATTGGAGACAGAAGTCTAACCTGTGACTGTTAGGACCTAGAGACTTCTAAGACCCCAAGTTGGCACCTGCAGAACTGCTATTGGGGTGACGCTGGAGATTTCTGATGATTGTGTGTGCCCTAACATCCTCTTTCATGTCTTCTCTTGAATAGCATCTTTAGCTACTTCTAAGTCCTTGATGATGGGTCAGCTTGGACAACTCCAAGGCCATACTTCCAGGCGGGCATAAAATGTCCTGGTGGGTCAGGAGTCTTGGCTGTCAGTTGTGGGGGACTATGGGCCTGGCTGGAGTCCTGTAGGTTTAAGCTGAGCATGAGGGTAGAGTGAGCTTTGCCCTTAGCTCTCAGACATGTTTCTGCTGGATATCACCAAATATACCTCTGGGACTGGCAAGAAAACCCTAGAAGGCCCAGTGGGCAAGATATCAACTTAAAGAACTGGGCAGGGTGGTAGAAAAAGGTAAGAGACCACAGGATAAAAATGGGGCAGCATAGGTTGGCAATAGAAGGAAGAACCTGCTCTTCCTGCTCCAGGACACAGCAGATGGCATACAGGGGTTGGCATAGGCATGCTCTATTATAACTGTAGCCCTGGGCACTGTGGTGAGGACACTCAGAGGCGCTCTGTACCCTGTACACTGTGGCGGCTCAGCATATTTCCAGAGGGAGAGATACCAGTCCTCTGTGTGAGCACAGACTGGTATTTGTCTGTGGACTAGATGGGAACAGTGAGATTGAGGTATTGGAAACATTAGCTTTAAAGAGAGAAACCATCCCTTTCCAGCCTCCCTCCATTCCTGTCCCCATGGGAGCCCCTGGATTCATGGGGTCTCTTCAGGGGCAGTTACAAGCTGAGCACTACCCTAGTCCCTTTTGCTGAAGAGTCCTGAGCACTGGAGAAGGAGATCCACGTACTTCTGCTGGAAGTATCTGTGAGCATCGGGGTCCCTGGGTTCTGAGGAGTATAAAGTATAGCAGCAAAAATAAAATTGTTCTTTGGAACTGTGTGTCCCTTTCTCCATCCTAGAGGAATACCTGTTTTTGTGAGGGTAGGGGGCATTGGGGGCTCCTGCAGTAGGGGAGCCAGGCAGGAAGAGTTGCAGATAAGGGGAGAATCGAAAGAATTTCTAAAGATATTGTCTGTAACTTGGGCTGGATAAAAGATGCTGGCACAGGGGGTTGTTCACCTGCTCGGCTTTTGTTCTGCCCTGCAGCACCTACTTTCTACAGAGACCTTGAGGTGGGGCAATGCTGGGAAGGGCGTGCTGTCTGCCATCTGCAGGAGAAATACAACAAACACCCACACGCGCGCCAACGGAAACTCTCAGCAAAACAAACAGTGAGGGCAGCAGAGGGTGCCCTGCCAGGAGTATGTAGATAGGTGGGGCAGGCAGTGGGAGAGGCGAGAGGGCACCTGCTGGGGATGGACTATGGCTGGGCTGGGTGCCCCAAGCCGGGGTCAGGCTGTCTCACGTTGGCCTGGGCCCTTCTGACCTGCCAGGCGAGAGTGTCTCATTCATTCCACCACCAGGTTGGAAAAGCCAGGGGTTACATAACCGGAGTTAGCTATCACCAATTCAATTGATCACCAGTGCCCACGCTCAGGTTGCTGGGTTTGTAGTGACATCCAGTATGAGAGCTAGTGTTAGATAGCTTGAGCTTGAGAACTTTGCCACTTCTATAGACAGCTCTCTGAGCCTGTTGCTTCTCTGCCTGTAAAATGGGCAGATGATAATGCTGAGTTCAGAAGGTTGTTATGAGAATAAAAATAAGATCTGTGAAAACTACTTTGTAATCTGAGAAATACTATGTGAATACTGGTTGTTATTACCCCCTTCCTCCCTCCCTTCTGTCCTACCTTCTTTTTCAGTACTGGGGATTGAACTCAGAGTATTCATACTGAGTTATCTCCCTAGCCCCTTTATATTTATTTATTTTTAAATTTTGAGGCAACTTATCTCTAGTCACTAAGTTGCCCTAGCTGGGCTTGAACTTGGACTTGCAATCCTCCTGCCACAGCATATCACCACGCATGACATTGTCATTAGCATTTTCACTGTGTCTGACCACTTAGATCACAGCAGGTAGTCTGGGTGCTGTTTCCTGGCTTGTGACAGGCAGAACACACATACATAGTTGGGGTGGAGGGGCTTAGTCAGGGGGTGGGGGAGATGGTGTTGGGAAGTCCTTCAGTTTGTGGAGCTTGTGAAGAAACAGAGATGGCATGTAGTAGGTAGGGCACAGAGTTACATCCCATGGATTGGTAGCATTAATAGGCTCTGGGGGTTGAGAGTTAAGCTGTAGATTGTCCCCAACATCCAAGCTCTCTCTGGGGACAGGCTCCTCCACCCCCAGCATCTGCACCTCAGTCTGAGTGGCAGCAAGCAGGCAGTGAGTGTCCACAAACCTGTTGGGACAGGGCAGGCAGCTTGTTTGCTCTTCCCAGGGCCAACCCTGGTGGGCCGGACTCAAAAGTATTGTGTTACTCAGCCAAAGAATTCCTTTTCTTGCCTGTCTCCACTTATAAAGTAGAAACAAAAACCCTGACCTATATGTGCCCATGGCCCCAAGCCAGGTCCTCAAGTGTCATATCTGAGGAGCTGGTTCCTGTCTAAAGCAAAGTGCAGTCTTCTGGGGAAACAAGAGCCCACGGTGGTATTGGTGGTCCTTCTCTGACTCTCCCCTACCCCTATAAGGAGGTCCCAGATCCTCTGACACTGCCCCTGAGTGTTCTCATCTTAGGTCTGAGCCCTTGAGAGCAAAAGAGGGCTTGTGGTGTCCCTTAGTTCAGTGGAGATCAGGGCTGGGCTGCTGGGTTTCTGCCCCAACCCTGGCTGGTGCTGGTGTACTCTGGCAAGGGAAACCACCAACCAGGTATTCTTGCCTGTGGCCTGTTTGCTTTGAGAAACTGAGATGGGTTTCGGTTGGGTCTTCCATGGCTTGTCTTACTAGACTTTAGAGTTTTGGTCAGAACTAGGCAGTCCTGGGGAAGCCTGCACCAGCTCTGGGCTGGACTTTCAGGATAAATATTTCACTGGAGAGGTCTAGAACAGGTAAGGTCTGAACTTTGGAGACTTATCAAGTGAGATTTCTTATTCTGAAGCCAGAGTTGGGCCAGCTGATGGAATAAATCAGGCAGGGGTAGCAACAGAATAGGGATAGAGTTAATAAAGATTTGATTCAGGGCTTGGGACTCAGAAGGACCTCAGAGATTTCCTGCCTTCTTTGCTTCTTCCTTGGTAGAGGGTTCATTTTCTCTCTATAGAAAGGGGGATCACTAGGAAACTTGGGTTTAAGTCTGCCAATACTACTAATTGACCACGGGCAAACCATTGCATGTCTTTCCTCAATTTTTTCATTTGTAAAATAAGAAAATCAGATTGGATGATCCTTAAGGTCTGTTCCATCTTTGACATACATTGTATGACCATTTTATATCCCAGGCCTATTGCAAACAATAAATGCAAATTTGTGAAACAATTCCAAGTAGCATCTCCTCTTGCCTCATACCTAGGGCTGGGTCTAATGGCTGCACCCCTCTGAAATGATAAGGGCTTCCAGAATTACTTCTAGGAGAAACAGATATGTTACTGGAGAAATAGTAGTAATAGGATTTAGTTTCTAAGAAATATGAAAGTTTAAGTTTTTAGATAGTGTAAAGCAGTTTATAATTAAACTTGGGCAGCACTCTTTTCTGCTTCTAATGCTGCCTCTTCTATCTGGCAGAAGAAAACTTCATTCGGCATGCTAGTTTCTCTCATGTCTGCTATTTTCTTTAAATTGTCCTTAAAGATTAGCTAGCAAGTTAGCTGCCATGTATTTGCTTAGTGATCATAGCCTATCCTTAAGTGATCTGGGAGCAGGGACCATGATCGAGCTCCTTCATGTGGTCCCACAATGGAGCATCTTGCTCATTTTTGAAACATCGGCCCCGGAGAGGGAGAGCAGGGCTCTTCCTATGTGTTCGTCCCTTCTCAGGCACTAGGAACAGTGCTGGGTCACATTAATGCTCCATCAGTTCTTGTTGAATGAATGGAATATCAAGGGTAGGAGCAGTCAGTGCTCATGAGTGCTTACTGATTTGCACCAAGCACTCTCTCTCTCTCGCTGCCACCTTCTGACTCACTTGGTGTGACACCCACCTGCTTCCTGCCTCTTTGACGAGACCCTTGGCTCTAGCTCTGATGTTCAGATCTGCTCTGAACCCTGTCTGTGTCCTCCATCAGGAATCCCAGCCATGCTTTGTAACAGCATCTTCTACTTTTGTTCTGATAGCTATGAATTATGTGTCCCCAGCTCTGCATTTTACTAGAGTTCTATTCTTACATCTCTGGATAAGTGTTGAAAGAAAAGTTAGAAGTCAAAACAATGCAACTGGATCCTTTCCCTCAACTTCCAATGCTTTTCATTTGTACCTGTCAATCGCCTCACAATGTAGCCCATTTTACCACCGTCCAGTTCCAGGGCTTTTCTTGCACCCTGTTTTTCCCCTTCATATGTGTCCTCATCTAGGTAAGCCTCTCAGCACCAAGGGCCGTATCTTATGTGGTCTATATTTCTGCTCATGAAATAGTGACTATTTGATAATGTGATGAGTTTGCATATTTGAACTTATGTGGAAAGTGCTGCCCCCTAAATGGGTTTTGGAGCTCCCTGTATGGTCTTGGAACCAGAAAGTTTCTGGGTCCAAATTCCAATTCTACCATTTGCCAGCAATGAGCTTTTAGGGGAGTTAGTTCTTCATCAATAAAGCAATGATAACAGCAATTCCTATTTCATAACCTTGGTATGTGGATTCATGACATACTGCAAACTCAGCTCTTAGACCAGTTCCTGACACATGCCAGGGGCTTTAGCAGTGGGAATTATTGTTATTATTAGGGTGACATTGATAGTGAACCTGGGGGTCTAGGATAGCCACAAAGTGATGTATTGCTCTTGCTTTGTCCTTTCTCACCCTCCAGTTCTTCTCCCAATATGAAATTATATATGTAGTCCCTTTATCTGGTCTAGGTCAGCCAAGGATAAATACTTGGGTAAAGTATTTAAAGGATAAATGCCTTCAGATAAGCCCTTAATTTCTTCGTCAGGGTATCAAAACTTTTGATCACTGACACAGATAATATGGGAGCATAGAAGAGAAAGAAGGAAACCAACCTGTACATGTGAGAGATGGTGCTGAGCTGCTTTTATATATGGGGTGGTTGCTTTCAAAATGCTTGTAATCTGCTAGAAAGAAAAGGCCAATATGTGTGAAATAATTAGCTCTATAAAATGAAGGGCTACATGTGATATCCACACTAGTTGAGAGGCTCGTTAATATGGTTTTAGAGATTCTGGAATATGAAAACGAGGATTCTAATCTTAGTTCTGCCACTCAGTGGCTGTGTGACTAAGTTATTCAACCTCCCTGGGCCTGTTTCTGCATCTGGGTTCTTTTGTGAGGATTAAATGAGGTCATGCACTGTAAAATATTTAGCAGAAATATAGACCACATAAGATACAGCCCTTGGTGCTGAGAGGCTTACCTAGATGAGGACACATATGAAGGGGAAAAGCAGGGTGCAAGAAAAGCCCTGGAACTGGACGGTGGTAAAATGGGCTACATTGTGAGGGGACTGACAAGTACAAATGAAAAGCACAGCAAGGGCTTCATAAGTGCTTAGTATTATTTTTATGCATTTTCTGTGTGCGGTACAAAGAGAATCACTGAGAATCACCATTAAGGGATAGGAAGGGGAATACCTTCTACATAAAAATGGCAGCAATAGCATCAACAACTTGGAAAGAGTAAGCACCAGGAAAGAGATATCTGAGGCCTGAGTGGAGGACATAAACTCGGAAGAGGTGAGAAATGAAGTAGAACCAGCTGAAGGAGAATTGAAGTTGGGGAGGTTAATTATACTCTCCATTGTGATCTCTAGCTTGATGTTTTGCTCAGCAAATGCTTTTGAATTGCTAGTGACCTTTTGGGCTGGGCGATCATGTCTTCAGTATGTGGGTTTTGCTGCTTATAGCTAATGAGTTTCGTAGGTTTATTTGTTTGTTTGTTTATTTATAGCTCTTCACTGTATTTCCTAAAACTACCTGGTTAAAACTCCAGAAACATTTCTTTTTCACACTATCTTCAGATTTGGTCAACAAATCCAGGTACTATTTGTAATTATGGAAATACAAAGCATTTTTCTTCTCAGCTTTTACCCTCTAGACACAATGTCTGCCTCACTTTGGAATCAGGCAGTCTGATTTCATCCATTGCTACGTGCTGTTAAGCATAGTACTTAACCTCCCACGTTCCATTTCCTCATGTGTAAAATTTGAGCGATGTGCCTGTTATCCAGGTTTTGCCTCTCAGTTCCAGGTTCATCTTTCAAGACCTGCTCTACAGTACTGGCTGGACTCTAAGCTTCTCTCCCTCCCCTGACGTTAAGCTTTGTCAGTAGAAGGCACCTCACTGTAAGTAGGCTTTTGTAAGTAATTGCTGAGTGAGTATGGGATTTCTTTTTCGGAGTAATAGAAATATTTTGGAATTAAATAGTGGTGATGGTTGCTCAACCTTGTGAAAGTACTGGAAGTTACTTCATTGTATACTTTAAAATGATTAAAACAATGAAATTTATGGTATGTACATTTTGTCTCAATAAAATATGTAAGGCTTGTGAGGATGGGACAAACTTATGAATGGGAAAGGCTTAGTACAAGCCTTGGATCATAGCAAATGGCCTATAATTGTTAGTGATGATTTTACCTTTGTTTCATTATTTAGCGGATGATCATGTCTGTTATGAATGTAATATTGACCCTCCTCTCTCTTGTGCTAATGAGACCCTCATGCTATGCCTGGTTGCCATGAACCTGTCTGTCCTGCAGTTCTTCCTGCTTCTCACAATGACAGGCGTATACAGTCTGCTCTGGGAGCTCAACACGGTGACTTCCTATATCCCAGCTCCCCCGAGAGTCTCTGGACACCTGATGGTCAGGGCTTGTAACTCCGTATAGGCAAGAATGGGTGGGTGGCAGAGAGAAGTCAAAGAAAGACCTAATGTTGCCTCTGTGTCAGAGTTAAATTTGAATCATGAAGAGCCACTGATGCTTGACTGTCCTTCTTCCCATGTTCCCGTGCAGTTTGTTCTCCCGGGTGTGGGCACTGTGGAGTCCAAGCTCACAGTCTTCTCTTACATTTGTGGAGAGAAGGAGGTACCTGGCTGGAAGAGCTGCAAAGCTCTGCAGGTCAGCAGGGCTGGCTGAGGCTCACAGATCAGGGATCTGAGGAAAAGTGGGACAATATGGCAAGTTTGAACATTTCCAGGGGACGGATAGGAGCGAGGGCTTTCTTTGGTATGTCATCATAGATGACAGCAGAGGAAATTAGAGGAAAGTATAGGAGTCTAGCTAAGGAACTCAATTCCTTCATCCTTTCTGTATATTTAATAGTCTTTGTCATATCACTTGGCCTACAAGACCAACATTTCTAGTCTATACTTTATCAAAATTTAGATATTTCAGGGCAGCCCTAACTCAGACATTTTCTGTCCTTGTATCTCCATACATATCCATGTACTTGTTGAACCACTTGTCTTCTGGTTTTGAAAATATGGCCATGAGTCTAGTGCCTCATCTAGGCCTCATCTTTGCTTTATCATGGTTGTTTGCTGGGGCTGCTTGCAGAGAGCAAGAGGGGAGAATGCTACTGCCTCGTGCTGCCTCCGTGGGGAGCAGCATGTGTCTTCAGCCTAATGCTGAGGGTGGGGGACACCAAAATCATGTGCATTATAATACTATACCACTGTCATTCTCTTGCCTTTTACATTAAGCCACCTAGGAAGTTTCGAGGTAGAGGAACCTGTGTCTGTGTAAAAAGGTAGAGAAACCACCTGCTTGCATTCAGGGTCTGTACATCTGACTGACACTTATTGCCATCGGGTAGCCACAGCTCCAGGGTGGCATTAGTTTTGGGGTCCCTCTGAGGACTCCCCTTGGAATTCCCTTCAAACACAGTTACCGAACATGTTTTTCATCTTTATTAATCTGCTCTTCTTCTCACGTTTCTTAGGTCACAGCTGCAATGTTATCAGATGGGATTGGTGCCAGCCACATGAAGCCTGACAGTTACAAAGGATGGATTAGTTGCAAAGGAATATTAGGGAAAAAGTCCCTTTTTACTCTTCTGTTGTTTTGTATGGAGTTAGCCACATGTTGCCCAGGTCAGATAAGAACAGCCCTCTGTGAAATGTCGGCAGAGGTCCTATGTCTGCATTATTGGCAATGCCAGTGAGTGGTCATGATTCTCGCTGCCCACTGAGATCCTCTTTTAGGGACTAGTCTTGCCCAATTTCACAGCTCAGAGAGGTCTATAATGTGGCTGGCTTTCTCAACAAAGAGGAACATCATTTTGTGAAATGATCTTCCTGTAGTCTCCAGAGTCAGAGATGATTAGAGAACTGATCATTTGGTAATTATTTCATTTTAGCAACTCCTTTTGCTGGGAGGGTTTAATGGCACTCTGAGAGAAAAGAGATATTTCAGTAGCCCGTTTATGAGAAATTATTGCCACTAATGTAATTCTGTGTCTCCAAAGAAATCAGCTTTGATTTTTTATTCTGTTTTGGAGGCTTCATTAGTGGGATCACACCTTGAAGGGGTTTGTAAGGCTGAGAAATGTTCTGACAGCACCCCGGGCTCCAGCGAGGTCGCAGAGGACATCGTCTGTCAGGGCGGCTGCACTTTCAGTAAACCCTAGGGAGATGTCAACTTTTCAGTCCCACCCAGGGAGATGGCTGTGCTGGTCCTGCCCAGGCCTGCCTGTCTCTAACACAGTGTGGTATAGGGGGAAGGAAGAAGCCCTGGTTGCTGGCAAAAAGGGTGACCTCTGAGTCAGTGGAGATCATCACCCGGAATCCAAGCCAGTGTAAACTCTGGGGGTAATGAGAAAAATAAGAAGTCGAGAACTTTAGACTAGGAGTCAGGATCTTTGGAGCATGGGGGGGGAAATCACTGTCAGTGGAGAAGCCAAGGTGAACTATTAGAGCTACAAGAGGTATTGGTGGGTGAAACTCCTGGACTACCCACCTCTACTGGGATGCAAACGTCCTTTACACTCCCACCACACTGGCCATGCACATCTTTACAGTATGTTTTCTCTGTTGGGTGCTGGGGGAGAAACTGTGGTTTTGGGAGGGAGACAGTGAAAACAACAGGTACTAGGACCTTGTGGACGTGTGATGCTCACAAACTAGCCCTCATTTTCACTTGCCCTCCCTTCCCACAGTTCCTTTATGCTTTCTTGGCTATCCTCATCTCTTTCTAGATGGACCAGTTCTGCCTCCTTGGTGGGCCAGATCCTGGGCCTGCTCATACCGACTCACCAGCGTAACTCATAATGGCACCAACATTCTAGAAGTCACCCAAGCTCACTTTCAATGCTTTCCTTATCCTGTCCTTCACATCTACCTAGCTTCCAAACTGAGTACAGTAGCTCCTTTTATCCAAGGGGATACATTCCAAGACCCTACTATATATATGTGTATATATATGTATACACATACATATATACTGTTTTTCCCATACATGCACACTTATGATAAAGTTTAATTTATAAATTAGGTACAGTAAGAGCTTAGCAAATAACTATACGAGTATACTGTAATAAAAGTTATGTGAATGTGGTTGCTCTCTCAAACTATACCATCATACACTGCTTACCTTCTTGTGATGATATGGGGTGATAATGGTACCTATATGTTGAGCTGGCTTAAATTGAATGATGCAGGTGTCATGGCATAGCATTAGGCTACTACATAAGGGTTAGTTGAGCACAAACAGTATTGAGATAGTGGATCTGCTGAATAAGTCAGCTACTAAGTGACTAATGGTCAGGTAATGTATACAGTGTGGATAGATGATTCATATCTCAGGCATGATGGAGCAGGATGGTGTGAAGTTTTATCTTGCTACTCAGAATGGCACACAATTTAAAACTTATGAATTGTTTATTTGTGGACCTTTCCATTTGGTATTTTCCAACTGCAGTTAATCATGGATAAATGAAACCATGGAAAGTGAAACCACAGCTAATGTAGGAGGGGGGACTACTGTAGAGTTTCCTTGGGTAGCACCCAGCACCCTTGTACACTGGATTGTAAACTTGGGCTATGTATAGGAGATGTCCTAAAAATTAACCCACAAGGGCCTCCAGCTTTCCCCAGGCTAAGTGCTCCTTGGGCTCTTCTGTGCCTCATGATGGTGGTCAGGATGGGAGAGGATGATTATTGAACTTATATTATTTCCCTTCACTTATTCTGCTTCATCATGAGACTTTTGGCCCCACTGGTGATGTGGGTTCTGGAAACCTGCTCAGAGTCTGTATGGTAACTCAGTGCCTATAGTGTAGGAGAAACTTGGCTCTCTGGGCTTCCTCTTTTGGCAGGTTCCTGAGAGGAGGTCCTCTGAGACTTCCGGGTTCCAGGGTCCTTCTTTCTTACTGTTCTCAGATCACATCTCCTCACAAAAGTGGTATTCTACAGAAGGAGCTGAACTCTCATCCTGGTATGCTATTGCTCTATGCCTCGGTTTCCTCATTTGTTGGTGATAACTGCTTTATGGAGGTAACGACATTGTTTTTGAGGGTTAGATGAATATCAGGGTACTTCAGGAAACAAGCATGTTATATTATATATCTTCATTACATAGTCATTGTTATCCACCGCTTCCTTGGAGTTGTCAGCCTGTGTTTAGTTGCCTGCAGTGTAAATGTATGCAGAGTGTCTCAGAATTTCTTTTCCATGGGGGAAGCAAGCTTCCTGGAAGATAGTTGATGTGGGAACTTAACTGAATCACTCGTTGCACACAATTCCTTGAGCTTGGTTCAGTGCAGACCCTAGAATGTATCCCATCTGTCTAGTCCAGTCCTGGTTAAGGGCCTGCTGTGGGTGTCATTTCAAGTTCTGTGTTGTCTGGGGGAGCTCTGGCAGTGATATTAAGAGCTTTGATTCCTAAGATCTTGTGCATAAAGCTGCCCTTATTTGGGAGTGGTAGATTGAGGGTGAATTGGAAGGTGTTCCTGGAGACTAATTTCACAGAACGGTAAGGAGGAGAGCCTCATCCCACCAGGGTCCCTTGACACTGCCATGTGAGCTGTCGGTAGGGGGAGCTCCATCACTGTAAGGGCCCTCTCTGCTCCATCTGGCTGGAGAGTCCATCTAGGGGCCCAAGAGGGCTTTGACAGTGGCCAACAGGAGCTCTCGTCATAGGACAAACCTCAGATGTTTGCTGAAGAGGACAGATCAGGAGTCTCTGACTGCAGGGGCTTTGAGGTGAAAGAAGACACTGGTTTAGAGCAGTGCAGGAGAATCCTCGAGTCTTTCAGGTGAGTAGAGGAGGGATTATTTTCCTGTTTATAATGGAATGTGCAGTGAATCATTGAGTTTCAGAGAGGGAGAAAGGAGTCTCCCTTCCTTAGGAGTTTCTGTGTTCTTTGAGTTCTGTGAGCTTGATCTCAATGGTACCATGAAAGATTGTTTATCTGTCATACCTCCCATCTCTTGTAGGCCTTTATTTATAATATTGCCATAGAAATCAATTGTATTTTCTTTTTCTTGCAACCTGAGTGGTTTGTACCCTCTGTGGTGTATATACCATTTAATGTGTGGCTCAGATGGGATGTTCTGCCCTTCCGCAAACACAAGTACAAACCTAAACCTTATTTCTGCAAATCAGTTGGCTAACTATGCTTTTGGATACAAAGTAACCTTGTTGAATTGTTCAGTTTAGAGTTTGAAGATCATGATGAACTCAGACCTGAGGCTAGGTCTCCCTCTCTACATCTGGGCAGCATGAGGTCAGAGATAAGGGAGTGCTCAACTCAGCATATCTAATTATGCCATTGCTTCCTCTCCAGGCCCTTCCATGGCTACCACTACAGTTAGATAAAGATTTAGAATTACAAAGCGTTGCATAAAGTGCCCTCCCTGAGACATAAGCTCTTCAGACCCATCTTGCACTATTCTCTGAATTTCAGCTTGTTGGGACTTTGGTTCCTTGATTCATTCATCCTCTTTTCAAACTTGAGGCCTTTGCATATGTTGTTCCATTTTTCTGGCATGTTCTTTCCTATCCCATCCTTTGTCCTAAATAGCTCCCACTCATCCTTCAGCTAGGTGTCAAGTCCCCACAGAAGCCTTCCTGCGTATCTAGGATCGTATCCCATGATGTCTTGGTCACTTTTTTTTGTTGTTGTTGTTGCTGAGATACAGAACCCAACACCTACAACTTAAAGCAAGAGAGGTATATTTGGGTTTACTTTTACAGTACATAGTTGGCTGAATCCAAGGCAGAAACGTCATGGTGGAAGGATCTGGTGGAGGACAGCTGCTCGCTTCATGACAGGCAGGAAGCAGAGAGTGAGGAGAGGAGCCAAGGAGGGAGATATACCCTCCCAGTGACCCACCCCCAACCAGGCCTCGCCACCCAATGGCACATTAGCATATTCAGTGCAGCACCCCTGTGATACAGTCACTATCCAAAAGCCCTGCCTCTGAACATATGAGGCCTTTGGGGGACATTATAGATCATCTAAACCACAACACACCACATACTTTCAACTTCCCTGGTAGCACCTGTCATAATTGAAAGTACAGTAAAGCCTTGGAGTACGGACAACTTGTTCTGCCAGCGTTCTGCAAAATGAGCAAACATTTCTAATAATTTTTAACTTGATAAACAAGCAATGTCTTGCAATACAAGTAGTATGTGATTAGGGAGATGTATAACATGTGAGAAAGAGTGCAACATTTTGTAGAAAAGTACCACCCGAATAAGACAGTAGCAGTGCAAGTGATGAATCTGTGTGGCAATACAATGTCACATTTCCACCAAATCTCCAAAAGGAGGCGAAAGCAAGTGTCATTGAATAGGTTCCTTGTTAGAGCTGCCCAAAAAGAAAAAGATTCCACTGAGCCAATAGATAGCAGCAATTCCATTATCAGTAGTGAAACTCATCCTGCACAAAAACCCTCCTCTTTCTTGTCTTCCTTACACCAGCCACGAAGGTTTTCAAAGATAGGTGCAGGCTAATTTGTTTATTTTTCTTCATATTTTGTGCTTTTGTTATTATTTTGTATTAGTGTTTATAATCATTTTTATATGAATATTTTTGGGTGGTGGAACAAATCACTTGAGTTTCCATTATTTCCTATGGGGAAATTCACTTTTGTATACAAGTTCTTTGGATTACAGGCATGTTCCTGGAATGAATTATGCACACAAACCAAGGTTTTAATCTACTTTGAATGGTATGATTGATTATTTTATCTTTTCTCTTCTAGAATGTGTCATGAGGGTAAGGCCTGTGAGTTTATCTTTCCTTCACCCAGTATGGTGCCTGGCATAAATTAGGTGATCACCAAAAATGGCATTGAACGAATGAGCAGGCCCACCAGGTGGCCAGTGCTAGACAAACTCCTTAAATTGTGTAGATGCTGTTTTTTGTTCTTACCCATCGAAGGATAGAACCACAGGTGGCTAGGTAGCTCTGAGCAGTTTTATGCCTACCTCTTGTTGTGAGATGATCATTCTCACCTCCTTCTGTTTTAGCTCCTCCAGAGAGTCTTTGATGAGACAGAGTCCCCTCCCTACCATACCCACTGCTTGCTGTCTCCTGATTTAGTCTTTGTGTAAAAAATGGGGCTTTCTGTATGCAAAGCTCAGATGTTACCTGGTCCACGGAAGGTTGTTGCTATGGTCTTCCAAGTGACAGTTCCACCATTAGGCTTTTCAGCTTGGTCAATATGCCAGCGATGCAATTTCAGTATGAGATTGAGAAGCCCACCAGCTGAACTACTTGAGATGGTTTCGCAACAATATTTAATAAATCCTAGAGAAGACAACAACTGATTTCTGTAAGTTGTCCAGGACTTTGCACTTTGAAACCTGCTCAGGGGCAGCCTAGAAGATTGCCTGTGAATTTCCCTTTCCTTAAAGAACTGAGCTAAATCTTGGTGGCAGGACACTGAGCATCTCTAGCCACCCCAGTCATTTACTCTGGACATTCTCCACCCGCAGTCACTCCCTCACCTGCCGGAATCCCCCCCTCCCCAACAAAGTCAGTAACACCCCCCGCCACTGTGTTGGCATTGTATAGCTAAGCTAAGCCAAATCTGGTTACAATAAGTCAGTTTGTCTGAAGCTTATATCCTGTACTCTTTTCCAACATGACACTAAGCCAACTGGCAATCAATAGTGAAGAGCAGCACTGGAAACTCAGGATGCCGAGAACTTATGAACCCTGCATAAGCAGAAAGCAAGAGCTCTGTGGCTGGGTAGGCCATCCTGCTGGCAGACCTTTCTGCTCCATGTTGGTTCCTGTCTACCAGCACTATGTCTCTGGCTAGCAGTCAGAAATCCACTGCTGGTCCTTGCTGGTGACTTGGCACTTCTCCATCTAGCCAAGGCATTTGAGGTTTGTTTATTTATTTATTTTCTGTGTACTGCTTATGAGCTTGGGAAGCAAGCCAGTAGTTCTCCTTGGAAACTGCCTCTGTCAATGACATTTCCCATCCTAGTCCCAAGGGATACATGTTTCATTATTTCATCCATTTTGACATGTTTTCTTGCCCTTGTCTCAAATATAAAAACCCCAGGTCGTACCAATGCTGTGGAGAGGACAAGGGGCACATACAGGAATTGGTCGTGGCAAAACAGAGTTATCATTTGGTGATCATGTGAATGTAACTTGGAATCTCCAGACTTATAAGTCAGCCCAGGAACTCCAGGCCTATTTCTTCATGCTGGGATTGACCAGATATGAACTTAATAAGAACCGCCTGGTACTTCTATGAACACAAGTGTTGATTTGTGTTGTGAGCTGAATTGTTTCCTTTACTCTCCATAGTCATACATGGAAGTCTTAAAATTCCTAGTACCTCAGAATTGGACTGTACAGTATTAAGACATAGAATCTTTAGCATGTTCTCACTGGCTTGAACCGCTGGTGGTACATGCATGACTGTTCCATCAGGCAGTTTGTACCACCTGATGGGACTGGCCCATGCCACCCAATGGGGCAATCATGTATGTACCACCAGTGGTCCAAGCCAGTGGGAATGTAACACATTTAGATCAGAGCTGCTTTACAGTGAGACATGCAAATTATGCACGGCCCCACTGTGATCATGTTAAGGAGATAATAAAAGTAAAAGAAAGTCATTTGGGTGGGTCACATGGGTCCCTTCCAATATGACTATTATCCTTTTAAGTAATGACTAAGACAGGTACAGAGAGGAGAAAACCATGTGAAGACAAAGGAAAATATGGCCATCTGTAAGCCAAAGAGAGAGACCCTCAGAAAAAGTCAACCCTACTGACACTTTGACCTTGGACTTGTAGTCTCCACAACTGTGAGGAAGTAAATTCCTGTTGGTTAGTCCACTCCCTCTGTGGTAGTTTGTTTTGGCAGCCCTAGACAGCTCATGCAACCTCCTTCAGGCAGAGAGGGTTTGCAGAGGGGCCAAGAAATCAATGGAGTAGACGTTTCCATTTTGACCAGTTTCTTCTTAGGCTCTCAAGATTAGTGGTGTCCTTTTAGCTCCTCTAATTTTTTCCTGCTTCAGGAAGCTACCAGCCTCATCTTATTTTGATGGTTAGGCAAAGTGGTTAATAAATACTTCATTTCTTCTCTTGTCTTATGTCCCTTTTGTGAAAACTTTATGATAGGACCTGCAGAATTTCAGTGTCTCCAGCACAGCAGTTTAGCATTCTAAAGGCAAGAAAAGCATGAAGAGCTCTTCACTGCAGTGTGGTAAACAGTACGATAGTGATGAGCAGAGAGATAGGGGAATAAAAGGAGGACAGTCTGCCCCTCCCTGAGGAGGTCACAAAGTCTTCATGGAGATGATGGCAGAACTCGAAGCCTGTCAGTCCTTCGAGGGCTGGGGCTGGGTGCTGTTCACCTTCCTTTACTCAGGGAAGCTAGCGCATTACTTTGCACATAGTGAGTGCTCATCTAGTATGTTGAGTGAATGACTCTCAAATCACCTTCCAACTCTACAGTTACATGATCCTGTGATCTAAAGGCCCAAACCAGTCAGTTGGTTAAAGGTGCTTCTGGCAGATGACATGAAGATGAGCGGATATGGGGTACTCTATTATGCAAAGTCATTTATAAGCAATTAGGCTGGAAACAAGGGAGAAGAGCACAGAAAGCTGTCTTTCTTAGCTCAGATTTCTGGAGGATCTTCAGGTGTCATGACAGGAACCCAGGCGGTGCAGCTGCCCCATGTGGATGATCAGAGGTGATGTCTTACTCTGCACAAAGCTCCTCACAGCTGTTTCCCGTACCGAGGAAAGCCCCTAAGTTCCCAGGCAGTGTAAACAGTGTGTTTATAAAACATGCCCTATGACCCAAGAACACGAAAACACTCCTGTGCACAACCCTATAGCTAGTACAGTGGGGATTCTGGACGCTTGGGAGTGGCAAGGACCGTGACCATAGGCAAGAGAATGGGAAATGCCAGATGAATGTGGCTGTCTGCTAGAGACCATCCAAACTGATCTAAAACTGAGGTTCAGAAACTAAGGAACATGGGAGCCTTTTAAACACAAACTGGGCCCAGGCATCTTTTGAAGTCAGTCAGTCCCAGATAGAGCTAGGAGGGAGCAGTTGATGACCGTGGTGACCAAGAAATTAGAGGAGCTTGTGATCTGTTCTGCTGGGCTTTTGCAAGATGGAACTGAAAAAGCCCATATTGGAGAAGACAGGAGGCTGAGGAGGGCAACTCCCCTCCCTGCACAGACTGTGCGGTACCTTCACATGAGCTGTTTTGTTTCACGCTGAGCTGAGTTCACCTGGGTGATAACCTTGTGACAAGAATACTAAGCTGTGTCCAGATTAGCAAAGAGAGGGGAGGAAGAGGAAGGAGAAGAGAAGTGAGCGCAGTCATGCGAAGCAGTGACTGGCAGAAGCCTAGTCAGAACTGCTAGTTAACTTCATTTTCAATTCTTCAATCAGAGTCAGTAAAACTTCTTGCAGTCTATAAAAAAAGCTGGTCCAGACCCAGGGACATAAGAAAGAAGTGTTGGAATCATCAGACTCTCTTTGGAATGTCAGGACTGTTACTGTGTTGCACTCGGGCTTGAATGCCCTCCCAGTTAAGCTAAACATGGTAAACATCTGGGTGCACCCTCCCTAGACATCTGGGTTTACCCAGATGTCCTTCGTAACTTCTTGGGACTCTGGCAAGTGTTGGGGGACCACATTCTCAAAACTCTACTCTCCCCGTCTTCACTGCAGGCCTAGCGTGGCTCCTGATCTGGATGATACTGATGATAATAGTGGTAATAAAAGTAAGAATGACTGTTACTGATTGAGGCTTTAGTCTGCTCAGGCACAGTGGTAGGCATACAAAGTATCTAATTTAGTTCTATTAAAGTTCATTGTTATTCCTTTTCTATATAAGAGAAAATGAGGGTTGGAGAAATAAACTTGACTTCCTCAAGGTCTTAGAGTAAGTGAGTAAGTGGTGGAGCCAGGTTACAAATCTAGGGGCTCTGACCTCAGAGCCCCTGGTTGTTGCACTACTCTGCCCTGGGAAGATACTTTTATACCATCTAGGGGTTTATGCTGTGCTGGGAGGAGTCATGGATGCTGAGCTAGAACCAAGGCATGCTCTGGATGTATGTGAAGTACCTCAACTTACTCCATTTTGTCATGTGACTAAGGGCTTTGCTGATATGGTCTTTTTCAGACTTGACTTTGGGAAGCCAGAGTCTCCTGAGGGTGGTGTGTGTGTGTGTTTGGGAATCCTAAGTGAGTGAGGCATACTTACCTAGGATAAAATATTATAGTATCACCAAGGGCCTAGGGAGAGGGTAGGGAGAGAGAGAGAGAGAGAGAGAGAGAGAGAGAGAGAGAGAAAGAAACAGAGAGAGACAGAGAAGAGAGACAGACAGAGACAGAGAGATAGGGACAGAGAGACAGAGACAGAGCCAATTCTTTTATCCAGGGACCAAAAAGAAAGTAAAGAAAGACATTAGACACAATCTATGCAGCCCTTTCACGCACAGGCTATACCACCAGTAATAGCCCAGATTTCCCTTTCCTTACCCTTCAAACCCTTCTCCCTAACAGCTAAAGACATCTTAGGCTGCCTAGATGAAAAATATCCTGTTACTTAAAAACAAAGAAGCTGCCACATCCCACTATATTTCTAAACTCTGGGTGTCTGGCTTCTTCATATCCCCATCTCCAGCCCGTAGGGCTACCACTTCCTCCCCTCCAGTCCTGTGACCAGGTGGACTTCCCCGTCTGCAGGCTGATCCTCTGACTTGTGTAATGTGAACATTGTCCGGGAGGCTGCCAGCCTGCCATCGGGAAAGGCCATCCTGGTGCCACAGCCATATCAGATGCTTCTGCCCACCATTTTTCACCCAGGGGGATATAATAGGAATCTTAATCTCTCTCTTTTGTTCTCTCTTTCCTCAGCCTGATACCCAAGGAACTAAGGTCAGGAGGGCATCATACTTCTACATAAAAGGAGAAATCTCCAGTTTTTTGCACACTTCCTCAAAATCTATTCTTACAGTAGGTTTTACAAGCCCTATGTGCAGTGTTTTCTTTTATACTCCCTCTGACTTCTCAGGAAACATTGGTTTCAAAGTGAATAGTATTAGTTGCCAGTTTACAATAAAGGTTTCTGAAGAAGAATGAAGGAGAAGCTCTGAAAGAAGGAGGGGTGGTCAAAATTAGGTTTCTCTCCTCTTGGGTGAGGTGCTCGTGATTAGCTGGGCATTCACAGGGTTAATTCTGCATTCTGCCCGAGGCCACATGGGCACAGTTGCTACTAGGTGTCAGCTAGGCTTCCAGAGAAGTGGTTTCATTTCTTAGGGCATCTTGTAACTAGAATCCCATTTCAAAGCCAGATAACAGGGGTTTGGGCCACAGCCATTAATTCTTTTTAGTTGTTCCTTTCTCTCAAGGAACATACGGCCTTTTACTCTCCTGGGAAGTCTGCTCCCCTGTCCCCCTGCTCCCCAAGGACCACATGGTGAGTTCTCCATTAAATACTCATCTCTCTCCAGCCTCCTCAGTTGGGAGAAACCCAGTTAGTTTTGGGCACATGCAAATCAGTTTTGCCTGGAGATTCTGAAGAAGAAAGGGAAGCTCAGAGGCATTGATCTTACCCTGTCTTCTGGGAGACTGTGTTTTTGCTGTTGCTTTGAAATAACCCGGATCTCATTACAGATTCTGAAGTGGGATGTGATTCTGAGGAGGCACCTGAGAAACGGGAACTTGGCTTGCTCGCCGCCTTTGAGGGTTGGTGGGAGAGAACCACAAGCCTGTTCAGATCTTATCTGCTCAGGAAGAGGCAGGGAAACAACAGAGCAAAACAGCTGCCCCATCAGAGAACACCACCTAGTGACTTGACACCATACACCCACATGTGTGTGGTAAAGCTGCCAGTTCCCATGAAGGTGAAAGAGGAGAAGCCCGGCAGGGATACCCTGAGCCCCAGATAGGAGGGCTCAGCAGGGCAAGGCAAGAGCCTCAGGCAAAGCTGCGGGTGGGCACACTCAGCTCTCAGGACTCATCACCTCCATCCCGAGTGCTTTCCCTGGAAAACATTCACTCTCTAGAAGGGGCAATCCAGCAACAAGAGCTTAATGAACATGCACTGCATAACTGCCTTGTGCTCTAGGAAGTCCAGTTAAATACAGGACAGTCCTGCCCATGTGGAACTTGATGAAAATTGAGTGGGGACACCAGCTGCAAATAAAGGAAAAGCTAAATACCACACACACACACACACACACACACACACACACACACACACACACGGTGATATACAAGGACAGTTACAAGTGGTATATGACTAACTGGCAAATGAAAGGCATGTTCACTCTCGGTTTGCTCCCACACTGACATTTTGCTAAACGGATGGAACGGATGGAGGGACACCACACCATGGCAGCTGGTCGAGGTGGGGGCGGGAAGGGAAGCTTCAGTGCAGCCTGATGTGGCTGGAGCTACGTCTGTAGTCTGCAGTGTAATGCCAAAGGACACATTTTCCTGAGTAGATTCATAGCATTCTTTGCCATGCTCTCAGTGGGCTCTGGTTGTGTCTTCCCGCGAGACCTCCATCATACCTGCTCATATCTGTCTCCTCACTTGCTGTTGGGTCCTATTCACAGAGTCACCTTCCATTATTTGCTGGGATGATGTCTGATATGGGCTCTGCTTCTGGCCTCCCAGTGGATGCCAGCAGTAGCAGAATGGATTCCAACAGCACTTTCCACTACTCAGAAGAAGCTTGTTTGGGACACCAAGGTCCCACTGAGCCACCTGCCCAAACCCTGCTCTAGACAATCAGAACCCACTCGTCGAGATCAAAGTAAAAGGGTGATTTTTAAGATTTTTTCCTTCTTGTACTACTACTTCCATCCCTCTCACAGGTAATATAGAAAGATGAGTGTGCTATCAAGGTTCGATGACCACAAACATCTGAATAAACACTCATTTCCAACTTTTCCTTTTGAAAAGATGTTACCCTTCTTCCTTTGGTTAACCTCACCTTCCGATTATTCTTTATGACTCAACTCAGAGGTCACTGCATCCTGCCTTCAGCCATCCTCTGTTAGCTGATTGGATGCCCCTCTTCGGTTCTCCTCAAACACCTTGTGGCTCCTGTATAACAGCATCAATACCACTGTCTTATAGTATTTACTTGCTTAAAGCCTCTATCATTAGAAAGTAGTGATTCTGTTTATGTCTGTATCTACCTTGTACCTGACGCATATGCACAGTAAAGGACTTTTGGGTTGATGAATTAATGCATAATTCTTAGTTGGGTGGGCCTAAAGGTGATTTCATTAGCTTCTGTGTTATAATCTTGCATGAGCTTGAATTTTTTGGAGAGGAAACAGTCCCTAGGTTGTCCAGGCTCCCTCTTGGCACCTATCTTAAGGCAAAGATGAATGCATGAAAGTAGAGGTGCTCTGTTTTGACGACTTTGCCTCAGCTGTGCACCATGTCTCTGTTCTCCCCCAGCAAATAGTGACTCTGCTATTTTACAACTACATCTTTACCTGCTACCTTGTCAGAAATGATTACTCTTTCCTTGGTGTTACTGCAGAATCTTGTAATAATGATATATAATTATTTTAATAATCATATATGTAATAGTATGCTATATGCCATTTATATTATATACTATGTATACATGTACGCACTGTGTACACTGATATATGTGGTATATATATTGTAGTATTTGTAGTACATGTTACATATTTAATAGCATATAATAATATATAATGTATGATAATAAGGATAACTTTCATTAAATGTTTACCATGTGCTATATATTGGTATGTGGGCTACATATGTACTACTTCACTTAATACTCACAAGGTAGATATGATTGTTGTCTAAATTTTGTAGGAGACAAACTGAGGCAGAGAGAAGTTGAATAACTTGCCTAAGGCTGTGCAGTAAAAGCAGGAGTAGGGTTTGAAATGAGGTGGGCTGCCTGTAGTATTAGAGCTTGCTGTCTGTGGGCTTTGTCAGCTTCCCTGGGCTGTGAGCTTTGCAAATGTGCTGCCTATATCTGCTTCATCGTTGTCACCTCCCCAGTGTCTGGGTCTGAGTTTGCAGTTGTTCATGGAATGCCTACATAAACAAAATGTATAGGTTAACTCCAAAAAGGAGGATGCCAGCTTTTCAGTGCTTGGGTACCTTCAGCCCATTGCCCAGTTCCCAAAGCCTGGCCTCTTGCTCATTTCTGGTTCAACTAAGTAGGCTATATCTGAAGCTAGCAACAAACCGGAGATTGGGAAAAGTATTTATAGTGTATAAGGCATACCTCAGTGGGAAGAATGGTTAAGAAGCTAAGTAGAATAAGAAAACTAGAGTCTGATTTTGCAGTTAGGCACTGCACTTTAGGAGAGAAGAGAGCTAAAAGCAGATACATAGAGGTGGTCATTAAGATTCTATTCAGAAAAGAGTTTATTTGGGGCACCAGGGTCACACTGAGCCAAACCCCACTGTAGTCACTAAGAACCTGACTGTCCCCCGAAGGCCACCATTATCATTTCTCATGGTTCTGATATTTCAGTGTCTGTCATTGTGCCCAGAAGCTGACCTTGATTGCAGAAATCAGACCACAAGTATTCATTAAGCACCTACCGCATTCATTAGGCACCACCTGCCCAGCACAGTGCAGGGGGATGATGTGTAACAGAGCAAATTATGGTCTCTGTGTACAATCAGTCAGCAATCTAATTGGAAAGATATAACAGATGAAGTAATAGATGAATATAGCAAGATGATAACATTAAGTGATAATGTGATAACACATGAAGTTGTTTCATATTGACAATGATATTGTTAGATGAGTAGAACGTGCTGCTGATCATGTCCCATTGATCTCCTGGTCTGTTTCTCAAGTTCTGTTTTTTGGGGACATTGTATCCAGCATGGATGACCAATCCTTTCTTCCAAGGGAGACAGTTCCAAGTAAAAGAGCATTCTTCATTCAGCAGCTTCTGCCACATTCATGGAGACAACTTTGTTCTTTCCTATGTATTTCTTCATCAAAGGTGGTAGAGAAGTTAATTCAAGGTCTGCTGCCCCTTGACTAGTAACTGTGATAGTAAGGTGGGCCACTTGGGGCCAGGTTTTAAGTCAGAAGATTCCCTGCCTACTCCTTTTGTGGTGTGCTCTTACCTCTCCAGGGCCTGAAACTGGCTTTTTAACTCTAGACACTTCGGGTGGGTGGTCTAGGGCACCATCTTAAGTCTTTGTTTCAGACCTTTCTCTCCTAGCTGAATGACTTTGGATAAATTGGTTAATCTCTTTGAGTTTTAGTTTTTCCCATCTACAAAATGGATATATGAAGCAGAATGTAAGGGCAAGTAGCAACATTTCATAGTGCAGATGGCCATGGTAACTGGTATATAATACGTTTTTCTAAAATGATATTTTTCTCATATTCAGCCCTACTACCAATATTCTTAAATCACTATCACTGTCATCATTGTAATCAACATCATCATCATCATCATCAATACCATCACCATTAACCTGTATATCCCAAGCCCCATTTCCTTAGGACATTTTAAAATGACTTCATTAATCAAAAACCAAATTCTCCCTGTGTGATGGTGGTTTAATCTGTTACAGCACTCAGGCAATATTTTCAAGTTTTCGGGAGGCAAGGGCGTAAGTTGCTGAAAATTAGTACTGACAGCTGTGGGCTCTGGTGGGCAAGCAAGGACATTAGTTTTGATTGGATGGCCTTTTGGATGCTTCTCGGATCACTTCCTCTGCAGCTCTTAGGTCTGCTCCTGAAATAAAATATGTCACTGAGTTCTCTCTCTTTTACTACAATGCAGGCAAAGGAAGCATTCATCTAGTAAGGTCATTTGCATTTCCCCATCAATTATAGGGTCATGGTGAAGAGAAGAGTCTTCATTTCAGTGTTAGCACTGCATAATGGGAGTGTTTGGAAGAGAACAATAGAAGTGTTTGAGGGTGGGGTTCTGAAGCATAAAAGCACAGTTAATTACTGCCAAATCTCAGATATATTTCTATGTATACAACTATCATCTTTGTAACCTGCAGTTATACTTTGAGTGTTTCTGCAGTAGAGGAATTACCAGTGCTCTGTCCAGAGACAAGCTCTAATTAAGAGCTCATAGGAAGATGGACTAAACGCCATGTGAGCACTCTGGCCACCCCCAGGAGAACTCTTTCTCTGGAGAGATACTGGTTTGAAAATTCAGAAAGGTAAAGGAACTCATTTGAAATACTTTGCTGGCGGGGGGTGGTCCTCATTTAAAGCTCTACTCTGCAAAGAGGTACTCAGTTCCAGTGAATTTCTTTACCAAGTCAACACAATTTGTAATATGGAAATGAGTGCGTGGTGACATTTCCGACGTGGTATTAATTTTTTTTCTTTGCTTTTCTTTTTTGACTTTGGCTAAAAACACAGTCTTTTGTGCACATCATGGATTCTGAAAGGACCTTTAAGGCCAAGTGAGAGACTCTTTAAGGCATCTCAGAGGAACATTTAGTACAAACACAGCATGTGCCAACTTGCCTTTGGGCTGGGAAGGCTGAGGGTTTCTCTGCGGCAACCCTACTCTTCCTACACACTAGCCCTGGAAGGATCTGGAAGGCACATCCTTGGCTGCTATATGAGGCACAATCCACTAGTCCACTGAACAAATATTTATTGAATTTCTGCTAGTGCCAAACCTATTCTAGGTGTTGCTTATGTAGCACTGAACACAAATAGGCAACAATGCCTACTAACATAGAATTTCCTTTCTCTCAGATTGGCTTATTGTTATTTTTATACTTTCCCATTTTATGTGTGTGTTACACTGTTTACAAATGTATCTTTGTCTTAAATTTATACATAAATCTTAAATTTCTTAGATTTATATAAATAGTAAAATATAAAAAATTCTCATATAAATACTATAGAAGTAAAAAATTTATGATTATATCTTCTTAGATTGTATGTTTCAAGAAAGCATAGGTTGGGTTTCTCCAATTATCTTTGTACAAAGCCCACAATAGCATCATTTATTCATTCACTTAATACGTACCTTCTAGATGCTTATCTTGAGTTAAGTGATAAAGATACTGTGATGGGCATTCTCATAGAGAATGTAGTCTAATTTGGTAAATATGAAAAAAGACATAGTGATGTGATGGTTTTGGCTGGCATTTGACTTTGGTTTAATGATGTAGAAATCTTAAATCTTATGTCTTGCTTGCTTGTGCAGTAGGAGGAAGCCTAGGCCCCCTCCTTCCCAGAGCTATTTCCCTGGAAGTTTCTCTGTCACAACCATTTTCTTCTCCCTGCCTTCCATCCCAGTTCTTTCCAGGGCTTCCCCTTCCTTTCTGAAGCTCAGGAATAAGTTCTGTATCCAGGCCATTCTTAGGACCATGCAGGTTTGAGGGAAACATATTTTGCAAACATCTCCACACCTGGGTCCCACACAGCTCACATCTGCCACTCTGGTGGCAGGAGGACCTCACATCTTCTATCCACTTTCCTTCATCCTATTCCATCAACCTCAGCTATGGCCTGAAGGTCTCATTCCCCTTTTATCCAGGCTCATCCCAGGCTGGAAATGCTGTAGTTTGAAAGTAGAATCCCTCTATTAAACTCGGAGTTGATCTTGCTCAGGGACTGCTGTTCTGGGAACAATGAGAGCAATTTCATTAAAAGATTGATCCAGCTTAAAGCCATGAAGAGACTAAAGAAATAGGGTTTACTTTCTCAAAGGGCAGTATTCAAAGCTTGCATCTGGGAGGAAGGAACTGAAAAAATACTGCCCCAACTCCCTACCACTTACTTCATGTGGGGTTAGAAGATGAAGGGGTAAGCATCTGGCCGACTTTGCTCTGCTAATGAGATTTGTCACTTCTCCTAGTGAGAGCAGTGAAGCTTAAGTCCTATTTAGCACTTATATACAAGGGAAGTTCAACTATCAAATTCGTATTGGGGTGCTTGCCACCCTCTCTCTGCAACATGAAGTACACAAGAGGTGAGGGGAAGAGTTTTCCCATCGCCACAGAATAAGTGGTATCCAGGGGATGAAGCAAAATGTCTGAGCAGCTGGATTTCCCACATTGCCCATTTTTACATTCTTGAAAGTCTTATAAGAAGTGGAGCCAAAGGTAGTAAGAGCCTCCAAGGAAGCCGGAATTATAGCTTCAAGGGCACTTCTTGAAAAGGGCTTCTAGGGACTGGGTTAGGGTTAAGTGAGTGAAGATGGTGTTTCACTGTCTCAGTTCACCTCCACTGGGTGTGCCTCTCCACACATCTCTCTAGCTCCAGAATTTAGTCCCCCTTTTCCCTCCACTAAAACCCCTCAAGAACTCATTTATACTAATGTGTACATCAGTGATTCTACTTTAAAGTGTTAGCCCCCGATAGAGAGAATTACCTTTAAGGAGGGATGAACATTTATACAAGGTTCTCAGTCTTTGCCATGAATCTACATCACTTGTGATAAATTTATAAAATACAAAATCCCAGCCCCCACTCACACTCTATAATACTGAAAAAGCTCTACAAGTGAATCTCATTCACAGCCAGGGCTGAAAACCGTTCTTTGTTTAATTGAGAGGTTCTCATTGTGTGATTCGTGACCTCAGCATCATCACCTGGGAATTTAGAAGTACACGATTTCAGGCCTGAATTAGATGTTCCAAAGCAGAAATTCTGGGGATGGAGCTTAGCAACTTGCATTTTATTAAGTCAGCCACGTGATTCCGATGTTTGTGGCCGTTGCTGCTAATTTGAGAAACTGCTGCTTTAAACTGAAGGACCAAGGTGTGTTTGAGACATGTTAGTCTGGAATGAAGTAATGTGGGTAGACGTCAGGGATGCCCTCTGAAGCCACATTCCACTTGTGGTTGGCCAATTATGTACACATAAAGTCATCTTTGGTGGCTTGTGGGTCTGTTGAAGCTGCCACAGATTCATAGATAGTAACAGAGTTAGAACCATTTCTCACAGTAGTAAGGAGAGGGATGATTTACCTAAAATGGCAACAACATAGTGGGTAATAGTACTAATTGGAGGTGGTTATGTCTGTGGTCCTGACTACTCTCCTTCCTTCTTGTGCTTCACAAGCCTCAGACCACAAATGGGGGTTGTGGACCAGGGAAAGAGTAAGGTTGTGGTAGCGGAAGTAAATGGTTTTATTTGCTAAGCTAAACTGTACTGAATTAGAGGCTATGGAATTCATTTGCACATTATTTGAGTGTAAATTTTATCTCAAAAACAGTAATCCTGCAGCACTCACTCAAACTATAGTGTCTTTATGGCCTGAAAGCATTATAAATAGAAAAGGTTTCCTGAACATTTGGCTGAAATATGGTAACATTTCAATCCTATTCAGTTAGCACTGTTCTTAGTCCTGGAGATGTCAACATGAATAAGACAGACACAGTAACCACAGAATCTAGGAGGGAAAACAAACAGGAAGCCTACCAATGAAGAGGAGATATAGCATGCCATGCAAACATCTAGCAGTTGGTTAGAGCTTGCTTCTGGGTCCCTGGTAAGTGCTTTCCAAGTAAGGGATGTTTAATCTGAAAACTAAAGGTTGAAAGCCAGGTGAAGGGATAGAGGGGAAAGAAAGAGATGGTGGGTTATGGATGAAGAGGGTATGCGAAGACTTGGAGTAGAGAGACGCTGATA
Organism: Hystrix cristata; assembly: GCA_004026905.1. Lineage (NCBI taxonomy): Eukaryota > Metazoa > Chordata > Mammalia > Rodentia > Hystricidae > Hystrix > Hystrix cristata. The sequence continues at coordinate 360,349 of PVJO010000016.1, forward strand.
TGGAAGTTCTCAGAACTGCAAGCTGAATATGGCCAATCCTGGAAAGCATGGTGGAGTATGATAGGAGATGAGGTTTGAAAGGCAGCAAGCCCAGACCCGGAGGGCCTAGGAAGGTAGATGGATTTGGACCAGGGCCTAAGCACAATTGGAAGCCACTGAGGGTTTTAAAGCAGGGGAAGAAGATGGTAGATTTGCATGAAAAATAAGTTTTTTGGCTTCATTTTTGAAGTGAATTGGAGGAGGAATTGTGCGTATTGGGAGACAGGAGATTTCTGTCATGCAGATTAAATTTACAAATGTTTGGATAGGGAAATATGAAATGAACTAAGAAATTAAGAGATTAAAATGTGTATTTAATATTATGTTCTTTTTCAGCCCTAGTTTTATTTCTTTGAATGAAACAGATTTATGATAGCTATGGAGACCTAGCCAATTGCATGTGTCAGTCAACCAATACTAATGGAACATAAACAGTGCGAAAATCACAATATAAAATGCAGTGCTGGACACCATGAGAGATTTGAAGAAGGCTTGGTCTTTGACCACAAGACAACAATTAAGTAATGAAAACAAAAATACTTAAACATTCATTGAAGTGTCATTGCATTAGGATCAATTATCTAAAAGTAAGGATGGAATCATAAACCCTCTAAAAGAAGGATTGGAAATAATTTGGGGGAAGATGCATGTCTGAGGCTAGACTTTGAAGGATGCCAGGAAGCGAGCAGAGAAATGCATAGGAGCATATTGCAGGCCAGGGTGGGTATGAAGCACGGGCATTGTAGCTGCATCTATATTTATGGTTTCAATTTGTCTTGATTTTCAGGGAAAGTCAATGGAACCTCAGACATATGGAAAATCATATTAGCTTTTAGTAAAGAACAGGGAATAATGGATGTTCCCTTCTTAATGAGTACTCACTTTTCTGCTGTGCCAGCTGGAATTGCAGCAGAATAGGGGCATATGGCTGGACTTGGCTGGAAGGGCATGTGGGGCTGACCAGCAAGAGGTCTGAGAAGGGCAGAGTGCACTGAGGCCCTGCTTTGGGGGTGTGCAGTGGGTCTTTCATAACTGACCGATCACCTCATAAGTCAGAGTACTGTAGATTTCAGAACATTACCTACCTGAAAGGCAGTTTGGAAATCCCATATAATAGAAAGGGGCCATTCTAAGGATCCATTTCCATTCCGAGAACCCCCAACTCATTGTCCCTTAGCACAGAAGTAGTTTGCTTTTATGCAAGGAGCTAACTGTTCTGGAGGGTACTCTGGTGACGTTGAGCTTGAGCTTAAATCTCAAGCTTGAGGTTTAAGGTGCTACTTGATGGGCCCCCTGCCACCATCCTGGATAGGAACGTGGGGAGGAGGTTGAAAGGCCCAAGGACCGAAGCTGTGGCCTTCAGCATCAGTATCAGGTCTGGACCAGACAGGCCTGAGAAAAGACAGGCGTGTGTCTGGGAAGGCTTCCGGGAGATACATGTACCAGCCAGCTGACCTGGCTGAGAAGCCGTGTGAGGAGGTGGAGGTAATGCAGGGAGTCTGTCTTCCTGTCAGCCTGGAAGATGGCAGGTGGCAGGCTGAGTCCAAAGGGGCACGGCATAGGGTGAACCATCTCTGGAGATGCTTGTATGACTGCCTGGACTGAGGATCAAGGAAGCCAAAGGAGTGAGAGACCCCTGAAAGATAGCCTAAAGGCCCCACAAATTTCCTTTGCACTGGAGCTGGACCTTCTTCCTCTCTCTTTTCTTTATATTTGGCGATCTTTTTTCATTAAAACAACTAGGATTCTGATGATAGAAATCAGTTGAAAACTTTCGTTATTTGAATGACCTTTTTACAACATGCTCTTTTGGTGCCTCCTGCCAGGCTTGAATTAGGACCCTGAAATGGAGGATGTTAAGATTCTGTGGCACCCATAGGTCTGACAGCACTGAGTCCCAGGACCTGCTCAAAGTGTGCAGACCAGGCAAAGCCTTGCTGGGGTTGCTAGGCATAGTGATGGGGAGCAAGAGCCAAAGAGCTGCCAGCAGGAGGACGAACAATGGGCTAGTGTGAGTGCTGCCCGCGGGGCCTGCAGAGGTGACAGTCCACCCAGGCTGCGGAGGCGTGTTTGTCCAGGCAGGAAGCCACATGGGACCCTGTGCCAGCCTCCCCTGGCACATCTCCTGACTGCACCTGCAGTAGATCCTCTGGGAACCTTAAGGAAGACAGGAGCTGTGGCTAGATGCCCCAGGCCCAGCTGACCTGGCCTTATCAGTTTCTTCTTTATTTCCTGGTTGTGGTTGAAGACTGCCCTCTCTGTTCCAGGAAGAATTCTCCACTGCAATCAAACCACTTAGGCTTTTCCTTACTCATCTTATGGGCTCACTATACAGGAGCCAGTTCTTCTGAACCAGATGCACCAAGTTGTGACGAAGCCACTTTGAGGGTGGAGGACCTAATGGACAGAACACTGTGTCTACCGTCTATCTCTATATGTAGGCTAAATGCTTCTGTGAGTGTGCTAGGGCTCTGCCACTGTGTTAACACTGTTGGGGCAACAAAGGTAGGCCCATACCTGGGTGAGTGGGAGTAGTTTTGTTACCAGATGACACTATTCCTGGTGTCAGTCATTTGGGCAGAAGGCATGCCTCAGCACAGGGATGGAGCTGGGCACAAATGTCCAAGGAGGTCATCAGAGTGGGCCCATATCCTTGTGATACCCATGGAGGGTATCAGAGTAGAAATGTGCAGTGGAGGTGGACTAGCATTAATTTTAAAACCATGTATGGAAGAGGCAGGACCCATGGACGTTAGAAATGAGCTGGACTTTGTTGCCTTATCTTCTTCCCCATTCTTGGTATTCTCTGGACCTGTTCGTAGTTTGACCTTCTGCTTAGTAGTTAGTAAGACAATGGCCAACACTGATGGGGCCTCTGTTGTTGCTGGGCTTTGTGATGTGTCTTTTCCATGCTGTATTTAATTTGATCCTCACAACAGCCTGGTGAGTAATTATTGTATCTGTGTTTTACACATGAGGAGATCAAGACACAGAGTATTGAGTACTTTGCTCAAGGTTCAGTTTTAAGTACTAGAGCTGGGATTTGAACCCAGATCTGATTTCAGAAATCAAATTCCTAATTGCTTTCTATTATGGAGTCTTTTAGTGTTATTCTGAGTGTTACTAAGAAGAGGGGTTGTGTTCAAGTTTAATGAAGCTTTACAGAGGGTGGTGGAGCTCCCAGAATCACAGCATGAGATGGTACTTGAGGACAGGTCATGTACCATGGTCAGCCCTCCTTCCCTCCTGTCACACCTCCCTTCTTCGACACTGGTTTTGACTTAGGAACTGAGAAGACTTCCCTCATGATTTCTCCTTGCAGCCTCTTCCCAGTGGTCTCCAAAGCTGGGAGTGACTAACGAGGAAATTCTTTTAGGAGTCTGATGGTGCACCCTATATTTAGTACTAAAGTTGAAAATATCAAAATACAGTTGTCCTTCGGTATCCATGGGAGATTGGTTCTATCACCCCCCAGGATACCAAGATTCAATGGGTACTTGAGTCCCTTCTATAAAGTTGGTGTAGTATTTACACATAACCTGCACACATCTTCTCATATACTTTAAATCATCCCCAGATTACTTATAATACCTAATACAATGTGAATGCTATATAAATAGTTGTTATACTCTATTATTTATGAAATAATAAGAAGAAAAATTCTGTTCGTATTCAATACACTTTTAAAAAAATATTTTTATTCTGTAGTTAGTTGAACCCACAGATATAGGACCCAAGGATGGGGGCAGAAGCCCAGCTGTGTACACTTCTTTCATTGGCCTGCATCTCAGGACCCACACTCAGCCGTCACCTGGTTTCATCACATATTTATGAGGCATGCGTGGGGACTGTACTCCACAGCCAGCCAATGCTGCAGTGTAGGGTGTTGGCAGTCTGAATAGCAGCAGATGTTCGAATGTCTGCTATTTAATCTATCTAATCAGTTTGAACTGGTATCACAGTCTCTGGCAGATAGGAGCATATGGCTGCCTAGATTAGATTATATGATTCATTGGAATCCATACACTGTGATTTAGTAACCTGGTTTCTTGAAACCAAGTAGTGAGAGTTCTTTGATAGCAGTGAACGTGGAGGAAACCTAGGCGAGATTCAGAAATTGCCACCCCACAGCGCTATCTCTTCTAGTGCTGTTTGTAGCAATTTTTGGTATGTGTGTTTGTGAATATAGATGTCTGTGTGGTATAATCTATCATCTCTGTTGAATATTTTCATACATCTCTATGGTCCAGGCAGAATTACTCTTGGGGCCCAGGCTCAAGCCCACTCATGGGAATGTAATGATAATAATAGCTATCTTTTTATATGCTTACTATTTGCTAGACACCGTTCTACTGTTTTGCACATATTAAACGATCTAATCCTTTCAAAATTTTGTAACATATGCCCAGAAGAGATAAAGGTTGGTGGAGGCAACATGACACCTGGCATTTGGCTTCTGGATCTGAGTTCTCAACTATCAAGCTCAGCTTCCACTGCACAGACTGGAACGCTTCTTCTCCCTAAAGCTCGGAGCTGAGCAGGAAGGGATGAAAGATCCAGGCTGGACCGGACCATGCTTTCTGGAAAATACAGCCAGATATTATAAAGGAAGAACTGGCTAAGGCAGTGATTCTCAGATGTCATCCTGGGGCCAGTAGCACCAATATCACCTAAGAACTTGTTAGCAATGCAGATTCTCTGGATCTGTCCTGACCTAGCAAGTCCAAAATTGAGTGCTGATTCTGATGCATGATGAAGTTTGGAAAGCACTGGTAAAGAGAATTAAGAAGGTACGTTCTGGGCCTGTTTATGCCCTTGACTTACTAAGTGACCATAGACAGGTAATTTTCTTTCTCTGATCCTTGTATCTTCATCTTAAAAATATAGGACTCAATCCAGAGTCATTCACTTTTCAACATTCATTGAATAGCAGCCGTGCGACAGATTCTGAGAATATAAAGACAGAACACAAGGAGAACCAGACAGCTTGGGATCATCCTTGCCTATTAGTCTAGGTTTAACTCTAGTTAGTTTTTGCTGCAGCACTTTTTCAAAAAGTTCTATTTCCACCATTATTTTCTTCTAATTCCTATCTATTGCTACACTGTCACCAAGTCACTTCTGTTTTTTTTTTTTTTTTCAACCAAGTCACTTTTGAAAGAAGTGTGATCCTGACCCCATTGCTCCTCAGCTGAACACCTTCAGTGGTGCCCTTTTGCCTGTACTTTCCAAGTGGAACACAACGAAGGACCAAGATGCTTGGAAGTGTCATAGACTTCAGGTGTAATTCTACACAAGCTGGTAGGATGGTGAAAAAGGAGTCCTAACTAGTAGAAATTCTAGGTTCTACAGAACCTAAATCTAGTATCTGAAAGAAGAAAGGGTAGAATTCTTTGTGCAACATTTGGCAAAACTGTGTTTTACTTTGGGACTAATGTGACATTTCCCCCAGACAAACCTGGTTAAATTTCCTGCTTATATTTCAAAACCCATGAAAAAGTGAAACAATGAAAAATAGGTATGTTGACTCAAAACTCAAGATTCTCAACAACTTGGGTTGTGACAACATGCCTGGTGTGATAATGGTACCCATCATTGTCCTCATCAGTGAGCCATGTGCTTATCAGTCAGTATCCTGAATAAGTTCAGGTTTGGCTACTGCTGTGAACTTCACTGGCTGGGAAATTTGCTCTTCACTTTCAGGTGCAGCCACTGATGTCATAGCTGTGTGTTTACACACTGATGTCATAGCTGTTTTACTCCTTAAAAGAGGAATCCTTCAGTGATCAATGACTCAGAACTTTATTGAGCACATATTCTATTACTGTCATATCAAATTTTCTGGGTAAAATGGAAACCCAAGTTGTTTCCACAAGGAACTCACACTTCTTGTACCAGAAGAAGCAGTCTGCCAAATTTCTGCAGTCCAGGGCTTGGCATAATCTGGTGGATTGGGCAATCCAACTTTAAACTGAGATGGGTCTGGGACTACTTAGTAATCTTTCTAGAACTTCACTTTGGAGAGTGTTGGCCTGTGACATTCATACTATGGGTGCAAAATGGCTATTGTGTTTCAGGGAGATAAGTTGTCTGACCTGCATCCTGGGCTCCCCAGGTAGGCTTGGAAGCCTTTGAAGAAGAGGGAGAGCGTGTGGATATGCAGAATTCTCTCAGACTTTTAGCTTCTGGGCTCACTCTAGTCACGTCCTCCAGAGCAATCTGTGGACAGAGTGGTAAGCTCACCAGAGCCCTGGTTCCTCCTTCCTCTGATCTGACTGACTGAACCCGGGCCTCCCCGAGTTCAGTTTCTACTTTGTCATTATGAAGGCAGTGACTTGCATTCAGTCATTTGTTAAATTTGTTGAATGTAGAGTATCTGGGTTTAATGCTGTTGATGCTTTTTATCTGTATCTCTCAGCTGAGTTTTTGGGAATGCTTTTTTTTTTTTTTTTGCATGCTGGGGATGGAACTCAGGGCCTTGCACTTGCTGAGCAAGTGCGCTACCACCGAAATAAATCCCCAACCCCAAGGAATGCTTTTTTGAACGTGCCTAAGGATGGTAATTTTGAGAAACTGGTCTACTGGTTTTTTGTTCTGGTGGGAACATAGTCTGTCATCTACCTGTTTCCCACTAGAATGCAAACTCTATGAAATTGGGGGCCTTACTTTTTGTTCACTGCTACAGCCTCATACCCAGTACAGTCTGGATGGCAATAGAATGACATTTAGTAGATATTTGCAGAAGGAATGGATGGATGGATGAACAATTAGCTGGTTTGAGATTTAATTCTCTTGTGCAGAGATAGTGTGCTGTGGTGATTGAGAGCTGTGGAGTCAGACTGACCAGGGGACATCCCTGGCTTTCTTCTTTAGCTAAGTGTTTTAACCTCATACTGCTTCCTTATGTTAAATGAAGCTAATGCTCGAAAGCATTTTTTATGAGGATTAAATGAACTAATATGTGCAAAGTATCTAAAACAGTTCCTAAAATATGGGAAGTGGTCCAGAACTCTTAGCTCTATTGGCTTTGGAGGTAGAAGTAACACGTGGAATTGTTCTATCCCCCACCCTTTACTACCCTATCCTATCATGTAACTGGGTCCATTTGTGGGACATATTAATTAAGGGAGTTTTATTTATTTTTTAGAATATATTACTCCTTCCAGCCAATTTACATATATTGTGTGCTTAGTACATTTATTACTTTTTTTGGTATTTTCCTTTCACACATGCTGGTAGACATTAGGCTCAAATAAAATCATATTCATAATTAATAAAAATAATAGTAACAACAGTAATGGCTGCCATTTGTAGTTTTTCCCATGTGCTGGGCATAGTACACTTTGGTGGCCATACCGGACACAGGGGATCATGGACACTTAGGTATTGATTATATGTAAGTATCTGACTTTGTCTTTGTTTATCCAGACCAGGCTTAGCTTACTTTATTCACTAGTCTCACCCTGGTGTTACCAGGACCAAAAAATACCTCATGTCAAGATTCTCCTTAATTAAATTAACAGCTCTGTATTTGGAGGCATATTTCTATTCCCTTTGGACTTTTAAGATGTCTATGATTTTGAGTTGTCTTCCTCTCTCTTCCATTCTTTTTTCTTCTTCCTCTACTTGCCTTTTATTTCTATGTCCTTTCTGTCTTCTCAATCTCTTGATTCATTTATTCAAGTTACTGTCCCATCAAGTCAGAGAAGGGGCAGTTCAAAAAATAACAGTGCAGCTGCAGGCCCTGTAGCTCCACCCATGACCGAAAGTTGCCCAGGAGTATGGCACGCATGCAAATAGACTTGTCCTTACACGTTGCAGCCTTTGCCTTTTTGTAATAAACTCCCTTTGATTCACAAGGAAACGGACTTTGGCTTTATTGCTGTTCCTATTTCCATAGTGTCTGGGCAGAAACGAAATATAGCTGGTAAAAACCTGAGTCACTGGGGGGCCTGATGTTTCAGGAAGAGGAAGTTTCTTTACCGCCTCTTCAGAAGGGAAGATGATTGACAAGCATTTCCCATCACTGGACAAGCTCACTTCATTTCACTCCTTTGGGGCCTCACTTCCAGGGGGACCAGGGCACTGGTTGAGAGCCAATCAGGCAAAAGCATGCCTGATATCTGTGTTCTGGGGAAGTTCTGTCACTGGGGGGGAAAGCAGTGACAATGAGAAGCCTGAAAGGCAGAGTGGGTCACCAGACCAGTATTGCATGGGGTGCCACAGGAACCGAATTGTCGAGAGCAGAGCATTCATTGTACCGGGATCCCTCCTGGAGAAATGATGGTTGAGTTCTCAGCTAGACAAAGGAATGTTCCACGCTATGCTTAAGCTGGAGGTTTTTGTTTTTCTTTTTAATAGGCATTCTAGGGGCATTCCAGTGAAGAAGACTTGAAAGACGATAGATAGAAAAGGGGCTCTTAAGAAAGGAAGGGCTAGTTTTTGGTCATCTATGTTAGTGCTTCCTAAATATTAAAGTAGTGTTAAATATGAAATGCTTGTTTAAAGAACAAACAACCCCCCAAACCAATCAACAGAGCTACAGACATTTCAGACCTGCTGAGTCAGGTTCTCTGGAGGACAAATATCTCTCCATGATAAGTATCCCATGTAATTCGAGTGGGAACCATTTTCTAGGAATCCTTGTAGGACTTTCCATTATTTATAAAAAAGTTAGTTTTTTTCATACCAGTAACAACTTGCTTAAACAGAGAGACTTCCTTACTTTAGTAGTCCTAATTCTAGTGCAATTCCCAGCATGGAGTTTGTGCTCAATAAGCATTTGTAGAAACATCATGGAAGATATTTCTCAAAGTTTCCAAAAATTGGGCAGGGAAGAAGGGGAAGGTACTGTTGGTGATATGGCAAAAATATCAAATAAATAAAGCCCCCATTATTCAGTGGCATGTGATGCCAAACAATGCAAAAATAAAAAAATGTCTTTCTACCTTGGCAGGACTACATGGTGAGTAGAATAGGAGAATTTTTCTTTTACAGAAGCTAATTGGTGCTGGGGATTTAGCTCAGTGATTAGAGTGCTTGCCTTGCAAGCACAAGGCCCTGAGTTCAATCCCTGGCACCACCAAAAAAGAAAAAAAAAAGAAAAAAAAAAAAAGAAGCTAATTGGTGGAAATAGTAGCATCAAAGGTAATAACCACCAGGCTTTCTTGACTATCTTCCAAGATAACTCATGGCAGTCCTGAACTATAATAATGAAAGCCACCTGGTTCTTGGTTTTCTCCCCTACAAAATGCAACATAGACACTCACCAGATGCCTGTGTTGATGGGAGTTTGTCAGTGTGGCTAGAGGCCACCTGTCCCATGCCAAAGGGCGTTCAAGAATGGCTCTGATGAGCGTTGGGCACTCTCCAGCTGGCCATAGGGCAGGCTGTTACATACCATAAAGCCCTAGCTTCTGAACACTGGCTTCCATCCAGACCACTTGAGTTGAGCCAAACTCCACTTGGTCAGACTTCTTTTTCATAATGCCTCACCATAGCATCTTTTAAAGGTGCAATAAAGGCCATTTTTAGATAAGGAGCCATGATGCAGCTGTCAGCTATATTTGCAGCTGATGGTTGGAAACTTGAGAAGATGAGATGAGATTTGAACCCAGCTACTTCTTTGGTGAGGATAGCAGAAACGATTTGTTTCTTGGAAAAGGAGAAATTGCAAGGTATGAAGGGCTCTGTACTACTCGTGAGTTTTGAGAATAAAAATATCAAAGGGAATTCAGTTATATAGTCCCTTGATCTGAATCAAACAATAAAATTAGTATGTATAGAAGACTCTAGGCTATTGAATTTAATAATTGCAACAAGTGCTGTTATTGATTTCAATTTGGAAGTGGAAGATAGTACAGGTAGGGGAGCCTAAGCAAGATGTGCAAGGCTCCACTACTTGCTGTAGAGCCCATTACTTGCTGCTAGATCCCAAATTAGGCTCTCTGACTCTAAATAATCTCTTCACTATACTCTGCTGCTTCCCCTAGAGGGAAATTATGACAGAAGGATAAAATGATACAGACTTGATAGAGAAATGAGCAATGGACTTAACTGACTCAGTCTGTAAAAGAATGTGAGGTTTCCTGTAGGCAGCAATGGAGTTTGATATTTCACTTGTGGATTACCTATTTTACTTTGGAACTCATTATTTTTCTAGCTGGAATTAAGCAATTTTTCTTTCATATATTTAAAAACTTGATATCACAGTACCTCTCTAAAATTAACAGTGGTTCTTAACTTTGTGACTCTGACAAACTCTATGGTCTGTCTCCCACAGGAAATGTTTACATGTACAGTACATAGGATTCATAGTCACTCTTTAAGATGGTGCTGGTCCTCCCATGTGCTCCCAGATCTAAGGTTAAGGAAGTCTTCTTTATAGATCTGATTTTAAAAATTGCCCTCAATTTCTGGCCATATGCTATCATCACAGTTTAGGTGTTGTAAAACCTGTAGGTCATCGGTTTTTCTATGGTCTAGTCCAGTGATGGTGAACCTTTTAGATACCAGGTGCCCAAACTACAATCCAAAACCACTTACTTATCACAAAGTGCCAATACTGCAATAAACCTGAATACTGAGGTTTTATTCAGAAAAGAACAACTGTTATCCGATGTTTGGCTGTGGGGATGACAGAGAAGGCTCTGTGTGCCTGCTGTGGCATGTGTGCCATGGGTTTGCCCCACTGTTCATATCTGCACTGATGACAAATCCTTTATCAAAAGGTCATATGGATTTCCTGGCTGCCCAACACCAATTACCAGACTCTATGATGCAAACAATTTATGTTTTATTTATTGCTATTTCCCTAAACCCTAAAATAGTACTTGGCATAATTATGTGACCTAATTTATGTATTTTTTGGTGGCTGCTTAATATTTGTATTTCTGAACATTATAGATAAAAATGTTTGGAGATTAATCACATAATGCACATCAAATTACCTATAATTTTCTTACATTGACCTTATCTAGTTTTAGAGTCAAAGTTACATCAGTCTTTTATTTGCAAGCATCCTGTGTTTTCTTTCAACTATAGCATAGCATTGTTGGATCTTTTAAAGTGTTTAAATCCAGTTTAGAAATCTGTGTCTTTTTACTGGTGAGGTTACTCTTTTTATATTCATTATAGTTTCTGTACTATTAAAACTTGTCATCTTATTTCTATTTTCTGTTCATTGTATTTTTTAATATACCCCTTTCTTGTTTTTCATAGGAAGGTCCATTTTTGTTTAGTTGGCTTAAAAATGAAACATTCTATTTCTGTTTTTATAGTAGAACAAAAGTGGTGGTTGCCCCTTACTTCAAGTTTACACTTATGATTTTTTTTTTTTTGGGGGGTGCTGGGGATCGAACTCAGGGCCTTGTGCTTTCAAGGTAAGCAGTCTAACCACTGAGCTAAATCCCGAGCCCCACACTTATGATTATTTTCTGCTATTTATTTCTTAAGTTTATTTTAGCGGTACAGGCTGACCAACCCTAATCTAAAAACCCAAGGTCCAAAATGCTCCAAAATCATAGAGTTTTTTGACTGTTGACATGACACCACAAGTAGAAAATTCCATACTTCACCTCATGTGATAGGTTGCAGTAAAAACACAATTACATTAAAGATATCATACAAAATCACTTTCAGCCTATGTACATGAAGTGCAGATGCAACATAATGACTTACTCTTTAGACTCGTATCCCCTGCAAAGACATCTCATGTATATGCAAATATTCCAAAATCCAAAAACAACAACAACAACAACAAAAAAGCCTGAAATTGAAAATACTGCTAAACATTTCAGATGAGGGATGTCAACCTGTATTTTCCTCTTTATGCAACAAAAACATTAGTACAATTAAATTTCCCTTTGATTTCATCTAGAGTGACGCATCACAAAATTAAATGCAATATAAATGATGACCCTTGGATTTGTACAAGCATGTTGGTATGTTTAGATATTTTGTTCTGGGTTGTTATGGATGAATTTTCTCTTTTCGTTTCTAGTTTTGTTTGTTATAATTCCTGTAATTAACTTGACCTAGGTATTTGATGACCTTTTGTTCAGATATTTTTTTTTTTGCCACATCCTCTCAGGTAACCCTTTTTATTTGAATACTTCCTCTAAGAGCAATTTTAATGTGAGGCCTTGGAGGTCTGAGAATATTTTTGTTATGCTACAGTATTTGAATGACAGTTTGGCTGGATTTTAAATTACAGGTTCAAACAAGGGAGGGGGAGGTAGAAAGGAACAGAGGGACAAGAGAAATAAGAAATGGAAGGAAAAAATGGAAACAAAGGTTTTGTAAATAGGGAGGGAGGAGGGGTGAGGGGAGGGGAATGGGAAAAAAAGAAGCCACAGGATATATCATGTACAGGTACAAATCCCCTATGATGAATGTTATAACTATGTACTTCTAAAATGTACCATTAAAATAAAATTTAAAAAAAATTACAGGTTCAATTTTTTTTCCTTCCATACTTTAACAATATTTCTTCATTGTCATTTGCCTCTAGTTTTGCTGTATAGAAGTAAACTGTCATTATGGTTCTTAATCCTTAGTTGTTAATAATTTCTTTTCCTCAGTAAGATTTTAGAATTTCCTCATTGTGTTAGTTGTTTTAAAATTTCATTATAACATGTACAGGTGTTAGTTTTTCTTTACCTCTATTATTTGACTGTCTCTGCTGATAGACAAAATCTGATCCATCAGAGCACCTCTGGATATCTTCTTTTCCTCTCTTTTTCTAAAGGAGAAGGATTTACTCTACAGGATATAAACTTCTGCTACAGGTTTTAACCCTAGTGATCCCACATTAGTATGAATGAACATGCTGGCTTTCTCTCATCCCAATTTAATGAATATCTATAATATAGTATAATTACATTAGTAGATAGGAATCTAGGTCTTGTCATATGAACTTGGATCTGATACATGTACCATCACCTAATAGCCCTGTAAAATTGGGCAAATTAAAATTCCTAAGAATTTATTTCTTGGAACAATACAGATAGAAGTTTCCTCATGGAATTGTTGTGTGAGGTCTAGAATAGCAAATGTATTTAAGGCTGAGCTTGGAGCATGGTGCATAGTAAGTAGTTAATATTATTACTTTGTGGAAATTGTTATATGGGCCTGTGAGGGGAGACAGAGGTGATTAAGAAATATTAATTTCATAGAGTTGGAGAGAATAAGATAACAAAAATGCGAGTGATGTGAGAGGACTGATGGGGTTCATATCCTCCTAATAATCTGTGAGGCATTCAGAAAACCACTTCTTCATTTTATAAACATGGAAACCAAGACTAGAAGAGTGATGCAACTTGTTTAAGGGGATCCAACTAGTGAATGACAGAGGCTAGATGGGGTTCTACATCTCTTGGGATTGAGCCAGGCCGGCTGAATGTGCCATCGTTTCCAGTGGAACCTTCTCAGTGAGGTGCAAGACCTTATGATATGGCTGCCTTCCAGGCCAGGCTTTGGTGTGCAGCCTCCACAGCACTGGTCCTCCACTGTCCCGAAGTTCGTAGGCTTTTGGGTGAGGGCTCTCTAGTCAGCTGGAGAGAGAGCCTTCTCTGTCTTCCGAGCAAGCTGTTTATGTGAACATTTCTCATCAAGACCTGTCCTCAAACCGACAACCCATGAGAGACTGTAATTTATAATTCCCTCAAGTGAACATTTCCTAAGATCAATATGTTCCCGGTCCTGTGTGAAACACTGTGAGGACGAAGAGGAAACCTCTTTGTGGAACTTATAGAGTCAGGCAGCAGTCTGCCATCATGTAATAGATAAAGTGCTCCAAAGGTTGAGAAAAGACAGATGGATATTTTATGGTACAGGAAATTTGGTGAAAAACATTTTTCACCTAAAAAGTTAAGATTTGAGCTTGGTCTGGAAAAATGGTGGTGATTTTTAGACAGAGAAATGGGGCAATTACTCAGCATGAGAGGACAATAGGCCAAAGTAGGGAACTGCCAGGATGCTTGGTAGTGCACAGGAGATACAGGGAGTTGGTGTAGGAAGGCAGCAGGAGATATACTAAGGAGGATGGCGAAGGCTCAGCTGTGAGGAGCTTCTCTGACCTCTAGCTAGAGGCCTGTGAGAAGGAAAAAGGGAAAAGTTTTTCAAGCCGAAGAACACAGGATGAGATCCAGGTTGTGAAAGATTGCTCCGAGGTAGCATGGAGGGCTGGGCAGCAAGGCCACAGACCTGCCCAAGGAGCCCTCGCCTAGTGCTCTTGACTCCAGCTGATGGGGTCCCTGAAGCCTAAGCGTCTGTGCCTCCTGCATGGGCAAAAGGCGACCTTAGCTTCACCTACATGTAGTGTTGGTGGCGAGCCCATTACTCTTCTGAGAAGCTTCCTGTTGATCAGGTGGGGGCACTGCAAGAGAGGCTCTGTCCTTAAGGGGCTGATAAGTCCCCCTTGAAAAAACAGCTTCACTGAGGAGGCTAGGTGTCTTTTCCTTTCTTCCCTGAGTGAGTTGGCCTCTTTTGCTGTGGGTTTATCACCCATCAGAACCAATGTCCCTGTATTTAAGTAAAATTAAGCCTTGCTGTTTTTGGTTGAGACTGGGGCAAAAGGCGGTGCCAGCAAATTTCAAAGTGCAACAAACAGAAAAGCAATATTAAAAGAATGAGGAGGTTGTTTAGTGAGGCTTGAAAGGAGGACAGGTGTTTCCTCCCATGTTGAGAATCAGTGACCCCTGGGAATTGCATTTCTGTTGAGCAGGAGCTCAAGGCGGGTTAAGGCCTGCCAGTGTCCCGCTGGTATAGAACCCTGAAGGAGCATTTTCCAGAGGGTCTTTTGGGCTCCTATTGGTGAGGCGGTTCAAGACTTAACACAGTGCTCACACTGTTTCCACCCATCACACACACACACACACACACACACACAACACGTCGCTCTCTGTGGCTGTGTGCAGATGGCCATGGCCTGTCTGTGCTGTGTGGTTGTCAGTCTCAGCTGGCTGGCTCTGTGTATGAAGCACTCGCAGCCGGTGGCCGTCAGAGGATGCACACAGTGGGGTGACAGGCAGCGCTGCTGTAGAAAAAGTGCACCCGTGCCTGAGGTGGGAGGATGTGATGACGCACCCCTACGCAGCGGGAACTCAGGCCTTTAAAAAGCTGAGGAAACAGCCTCAGAGTGAGCGGTGGTTCCACTGGAGGAAAGCACACCCAGGTCTCACATTAAAGAAGCCAAACTGTCTGCTTCAAAGAGAAAAGGCAACATCCTGTCGCAGGCCATGCTCTGGCAAAAATGTAAGTGCTTTGACTGCAACTGTCAGAGCTAACTAAGCACAGACTGGGGCTGGGAGGACACCGGGTGGCCTGGAACTGGGGAGCTCATGGTGGTGATGAGGCCACAGGGCCTGGGCTCCAACCCTGGGGAGTGGGGAGGAGTGAGGTGGGTGAGATGGAGCCTGATGGAGAAACCAATCTGTCAGAAGTGACGCTGACTTTCTAGGCTGGAGAGAAACGAATTAACGTTCCAAGGAGGGACAGCTCATCGCATCTCCACTTCTGTGCATGAATCACTGTGGTGAAGAAAGGGTAGTTTATGATTCACCAAACAAAAGCCAGGTGTGGCACGGGTTTGAGGGTGAAAGGGGAAAGCAGGGCATCTCTTTATTCAAGGGGCTTTATTTTTATAGCTAGCTACTCTGCAGACTGTTGTTCATGAGCCTATTTCTAGCGGAGTTACTTAGCTTTCTGCTAAAGGTGGTTTGCTTCTGTCAATGTGTTGAGATGAGGTGGAACTGGGGTTTTACAAAGTCCATTTTGACCTGCTTTACTCTCTTGCCTCTTGTTCTGTTTCCTATTCTGTGGCAAGGCCGGTATGTTCCACAGCAAGGAGCTACAGGTTTATCTCTGACCTTGATTTTTATCCCTGGAGTTGGATAGAGCAACTGCGAACTTTATTTTCCATTATGCAGTCTGAAAAGAAATTTGTGTTGTTAATAATTGAAGTTATACAGAGATTATCTACAACATTCCTTGCATGAAGTAAACGAAGTCGACCCAATAGTCTCATGACAGTTGAACTTTATTGGGGCTCAGTTCTTACTTCCTCAAGTAACAAGTATTGCCAAAAAACTGCTCTACCTTCCTATTAAAGGTGGTTACTTCTTTAAGATGCCTTTTAGTTAACTCAGGTATACCCTACCTCAAGCAAACTTAAGAGAATCTAGATTTACAGAAAAAAAGTAAGTTAGGGAGTGTTTATTTTACAAGAAACTTAATGTCTTTTCTACAGAGCTACCTCTAGTAAGTTATGGTGCCACTAGAGTGGTACTAACTGTTCTAGTTCTACATCAGCATCTGAGATGTGGGTCGCACCCTTGCATACCATATTCTTTCTCTAGGTTATGCTACATTTTTTCTCTCTAATGCTTCCTAAGAGATGAACGGTTTTTTATTTTTTAAAAAAGGGAATTCTGGAGAGGCTGCTTCCTGTTCAGGTTGAGCCCAAACTGCATTGTAAGGGAGATCACATGTGAGCTCATCCATGGGATAACTGGGGTGAATGTTTTCACATGTTCAGATGAACTCGAATCAAACTCTCTTTAAATGTCCTTTTTGGAACCTTAAAGAAATTAAGAAAGGCTTGTTTACTCTCCCCTCACCCTGGACCTAGGTATGTGTTACTCAGGGCATGTGGGTTGCTAAACTCTGTGGGAAAATCAGTAAAAACAGGGTGGCATCATCAGCCCACTTGAATCACCCAGTGGAAGGGAAGGGCTTGAAATCAGACACCAAGAGTGCTGAAAATGCACTTTCTTTTTTCAGAAAACACCCTCAAGGCATGAGCTGAAATGACTGTACCCTGGGGTTCTGGAAAGGGTTAAGAAAACATTTACTTTAAAATTTTGCCTCCTCCATACCTGGCCCATGACCCTTGTTTGTAGACTAAATGTGCATGTGGGCTTTGGTTAAGATCAGAGATAGCTTGATAAAGCTCAGGACTGTTGGCCCAGAGAAGTGGAAATCTTCAGGGCCTAACTGTGGATCTGAGATTTGCTTGACCGGCCAATTGGATAAAGAAGTTGCTCCACCTGCAGGTTCTCTCCCTGGTTCTGCACTTGATCCTTTCCATCCTGTATAGATGAGTACTAACATCCACCCCAGCTCCTTACTAGTGCAGTAGTAGAAACAGCATGAACATTGGAGTGAGACAGGGCTGGGTTGTACAGTTAGCCCTACAACAAGTTAGTTCACCTCCTTGTATTCTTAAAAACCTGGAAAATGGGTTTTTAATGCCTGCCTCGCAAACGCTTTGTGAAAAGGAAAGTGGAGAATGTAGGTAAAGTGAGATCAAGTTTGGTGATTAGCATTGACACTGGTCAGTTACTGCCTTCTCTCTTGGAAACCTCCCTTAAGTCCATCTTGAGCATCGGGCTTATGCCAAATTCTCTCCTTTACATTTTCTCCACTTGGATTAGGATAGCTTAAAAGCTCCAATCAAAATACTCTTGGGAGACAGAATCTAGTAAGATTTTCTAGTTGTCTAAAACAGGGGTCTGCAAATATGGCCTGTTTTTGTAAATAAAGTTTTATTGAAACACAGCCATGCCCGTTCCTTTGCATATTGTATAAGGCTGCTTTCACTAGTACAATGGCAGCGTTGAGTAGCTGTGACAAAGCTTGTTTAGCACATGACACACACACACAAACCCTGAAATAATTGTTGTCTAGCTGGCTATAGAAAAAGTTTGCTGCCTTTGATCTTAGGTGAGCTGGTCGGTGTGTAGGCATTTGTTTCTGTAGGGTATGCAGTCCCCTGGCCTTGTACAGTGTCATCAGCAATGGAAGATAAAGCTTGCAGTCAAGTTGTTAAATGCTTTGTCCGATGCCAAAAATTAATTTGCTTGAACTTCTTCCTGAAAAGTGAGGGAACTATGTATAATATATGCAAGACCACTTGTTAGGGAATGTATCAGGCAACTTCATTTTATTGCTGTTGTTTGTGTCAGGGAAAGTTCTTCGTGATAACAAGAAGCAGGCTTGACTGATTTTCTTTGAACTGGCTGGTTATTCCTGTCCCATAGACTAGACCTTGGTGTATCTTCACTATATATAGTGCCCAAGGGGACCCCTTAGGAACAGGAAACAGTTACTGTCAAAAGTTATTATGGCACAGATGTGCTTTTGCTTTTGGACAACTTGAATAGAGTTAGGGAGTGTGTATTTTACAAGAAACTATTCTATTGGGTATTTTAAAGTTTCGATTAATATAACTTTGTCAATTAAAATGTTAATTAGAGTCACATTATCATTGTTTTCTTGTCTCTTGTGTAAATTTTCTGGAATTGAGCTCGTTAATGTGTGATACAGAGGAGTGATTTCAAAATTTCTCAGATGAAGTTCCATCATTGATATCAGCAAGATACATATTTTCAAATGAAAGAAATGGACTTTAATTTTGCTTTGAGACTTATGGACTCCTTCCAAATAATTAGTGTGGATTGTGTGCAACTACTATCAGGAGGAGGATAGCAAAGGATGCTATGCTTCTGGAAGCAATGGCAGCCAATGCCTTTGGGAGTGTCATGTGCATGAGGGTAGGTAGGCGTTAAAATGTCTTTACTAGACATATACCCTCTCACCTAGAGCTAAATCATTTGAGTTTTGTGTGAGCCCCCATTTTTCAGTTTTTACATTTCTCATATTTAAAATGGGGTATAGCAAACAGATAAATTAGAGTCTCAAACTTCTCATTAACAAAGAACTCTGCTCTTAGGATTTACCATAGGATTCCAGTAAAGAGACAACTTGTGGTGGGGGGTGGTAAAGATAAAGAAAATGTGCAATGTATGTATAATTTTTGGAAACTGGAAATTTCCTGCACTTAAAAGAAGAAATAATTTAAAATCTGTAGACAACTTCTAATATTTCTATTTTGTGTTACAAACTTTACTTATTTAATGAGTTTTCTTCTTAGCAAGTTTATCTGTTGATTCAGTGGTTCTTGCTGTTAAAGAAAAGTAGAATCTAGACGAGAGACACAGACTCACAGGCACCTTCTGTAGGTGAAATAGGGGACACACACTTAACAGGCACACGAATTTAGTTGGTAAAAATGCAGATAATTTTATGGTGAATATTTTACTTCCTTCATCTTATATTTACTAAAGAAAAATGCCAAATTTGTCCCCCTCTACACCCACGATGTTACTGAGTCACAAGGCTCTCCTCCAGTTCACACCTGCAAACCTCTTCTTTTGTGAGAAACAAAAAAAGAATCAAGGTTGTCTACATTTGTTCACTATATGTGTGTACATTTGATTCATTAAGAAGTCCTGTAAATGTTTGCTTTGAACTTTCCCATTGCAAAGTAAGTGTATCTGGTATTTTCCCTTCTGACTTCTTCCTAAAGTAGTTTGTTTTCTGACTAAATGAATACGTCCCCTGATTTCTCACTCTAAACCAAGCAAATCAAAGTTATCTGATTGATTATGATCATCAGCATAATTTCACCTTTATGAAATACTTAGCAACACTCTAGTTTTCTCAATTTTGAATAACTGTGGCTTGACAAGGGTGGAGCCATCTTGGATGAGTGCTTCTCTTAAATCCTCTTGTCCTGGCTGGGTGATGCTGTGTTCAAGAATGATTCTTCCAGGCAGGAGACAGATACTCTACTTTCAAATCCACAGATAAGCAGACATGGAGGCTTTGGTGAAACACCCAGCCACTTTGAGACTCATAGGAATTTGAAGACATGTTTTCTTGGCTAACAACAAGGAGATTGGACTTGATTGAAGTTTTTTTGCAGCTCTCACCATTGGGTTCCTATATGTGTATTAAAAATGAATATACATTTTAATCTAAGTGTTCTTAATTTAATAGAAGAGATTCTCACATCTGCTTAGAACAGTCTGTTTTGACCTTGGCAACATACTGGAATGCTCTGGAGAGCTCTAAGAACTGCTGTTTCCTAGATCCCCACCCGGAGCTTCTGGTTGATTGCTCTGGGCATTGAGATTTTCAAATGCTTCCCTGAGTGATTCTAATGCACAATCAAGGTTGAGAATTGCTGACATGGAGGTCGAGATCAATGGCTTCTAATACACCTTTGGACTTTACTAGGAGTAGGGTATTTTCAGTCCTTTTATTAGTGATAAATAGCA
Organism: Hystrix cristata; assembly: GCA_004026905.1. NCBI lineage: Eukaryota > Metazoa > Chordata > Mammalia > Rodentia > Hystricidae > Hystrix > Hystrix cristata. The sequence goes on from PVJO010000016.1 coordinate 380,511, forward strand.
GCTACATAGTATTGACTATTTATTTAGAGCCATGCAGCATATCAAAGGTTCTGTTGAATCAGTTCAGATTCCATTTAGTTGCTAGTAGAAACCTAAAATAATAGAAATTTAAATAAGGCAGTAACGTACATTCTGTAGTATGAAAGAAGTTCATAGTAGGCTGTTGAGGATTGTGCAGTCTATACCATACGAGCAGTGTCTGAAGAGTTTTCTTCTTAGTTGTCATTGTGACTCTAGCTATCACTTCTGTTATCTTTATCATATTTTCAGGCAAAGAAAAAGAAGAAATGGTGAAGCAAAGAAAATTATGCCTCTTCTCCCCATCTTATAACTTCTTCTGACATCTAATGGCCACTCCCATCTACACTAGAGAACAGCGTAATTGTTTAGCTGGGCACATTGCCAACATCCATAGTACAGGGGTTGTTAGGAAGGAAGAAGAAGGAGATGTTGGGTGTGACAACCACCAGTCATTGCCATGCTTTGAACGCATTACCTCATTTAATCCTCATAAAAAATCAATGGCATAGGTTCAGTTGTAAGGTCTTTTTCATAGATGAGGAAACTGAAGCTTAAAGATTAGTTAGTAACTTGCCTACACGGTAGAATTTATCTGACCCAGACCTCAGGTATTGACTTGCTAAGTTGTCGTGTTTCCTTGCTGCAGAGCTTGTCTCCTTCGCAGGTTTTGGGGGGTGCTCTTGGTGAAAGCCTAGGTCTTTTGTGTGAGATAATGGCCAAGGGCAAAATGAAGCACCCTGGCTCACAGAAAGCTATTCAGACCTTCTCCACTGGGCTCTTTGCAAGCATTTTGGCCAAAGGAAGGCGCAAAGAAGGACCTGGAGTTTGCCCAAATAATCCAGCATGTCTCTTTACAGCTGGGCAGCTGTAATGGAAGGCTCTATGTAGCAGCCTGTGCTGGGAGCCAAGGTTTCTGCCTCCTCAGGTTTGCCTTCCTTCTGAACTTTTGGGACTTGGGCAGAGTTGTGGTATCTCCTCTCATCTCTTTGCGCGCGTGTGTGTGTGTGAGGGGGTGCAGAGCAAGATTTAGAGAGTAGGTTTTATTTTGAGTTAGGAACTTCTGTTCTTTGCCTTTAGAAGTTTAAAGCTTAGCTTCTGGGGCACACAGATCTGAATTTGAGTCCTAGATTTGTGCCTTGCTGTTTGTGGGATGTTGGCAAGACCCTGTGCCTCTTTCTGAGGCAATCTCCTTATGCTTGCATCAAGGATATGCGTCTTTCTTCACAGGTTGTGGTAGATGTTTACTACTGTGCTTGCATTAAGTAAACACCCAGTAAATAGTAGTTACTATTGCCTTCCCATTGTCTCTCACTATACCTGTGAAGATGAAGGTCATGCAGGCTAATTATAGATTACAATTTGTATGGCTTCTGAGTTTGCATTTCTTGTGAAATGGCAAGGCACGTATTCTTAATTTGGTAATTGATAATGTGGATTGTGAGCAGAGTAATGCTGATGGTTAAGCTGACCATTCTTTGACCACCTTGACCATGATTTCCCTAAAACCCTTGTAAGGTAGGATGCAGAGGGCTTGTAGTGACTGGCAAACTTGTATTTGTTTTTTAATTCATGGGTTTGGTGTATGTTTATAAACTAGTCACGAGGAGAATGACACTTGAAATATGCAAGAATAGCACTAACGATACTGAAAACCGAAACAACAATGTGCTGCCTCCTTTTCTTAGTAATGGTTTCGTTGGTAGCACTTTCTGGGAAGAGCTGGTAGCCAAAGAATTATAAATGAGAATCATTCTCAGACCAGGTGTTGGGACCAAAAAGAATTTGACCACCCTTAATAAAAACCAGATTACTTTTAATCCGCTAGAAAGAACTATCAGTTTAACTGGAAGAAAAGGAACAAGTAAAGATTGTGAAAATCTAAGAATGAGAAATGTTGAGGTGATAGAGAAGAAAGGGAAGAAGAAGGGCAAAGAGTTGAAAATAGAAGCAAATCTTAATGTTGGATGAAAGCCACATCAATTCAGAAAAGAAGGGTATAGGAGGAAAATCAATCATCTGCTCATCCTTCTTGCATGCCTGTAGCCATAGACATAGCCATCTAACAATGGAATTATTTCTAGCTAGAGAAATCAACCGATGAAATGAATTATCTTCAGCAGAAGTGAAAGAAAGATGGAGTCAGGGAAGATGTCATGGAACACAGAGCATTGCATATAGGTCCTAAGAATGGATGATAATCAGGTGTGTTGCTTAGATATTGGGCACACAGATACATCTTTGCATTGGGAAGAAAGTCCCTGGATATCTAGGCTGATGTATATAAATTTTTGTCATAAGCGTCTTTATTCAAAGCAAATATACTGCAGAAACCCAATATAAAAATAAAAATGGAGCAGTTGCGGGGGAATATCCAGAAATCAGGTTGCTAACTTTGAGGTTTTCCTGCCTCCTTCCCTCTGTTGCTTCCTACGGGCGCCATAACTCTATCTAAAGTGCTTCAAATGATAGTTGGCCATCTTGACCTGAGCAGCCCTTCACTACTTTCAGGAAGATCCCTGATAGCTGGTCACAGATCCTTGGTTTACAGAATGAGTTTCCGTGAAGCATGTTGCACTGGTCTTCCTGAAGTTTTGAAACTGCGAAGATTATGTTTTCAGTCTTTGTGGGGTTCTCGTGAACAAGGAAAGGGGCAAATTCCTCATAAATTGATTTAATGACATATTTCAATCTTGCTGTTCTAATAACTCCTCTTCTTCTCCAGTGTCCTTCATAAGGGACTCCCCCTACATCCTGAGGGCCATTGGTTAGTAAATCTGAGAATTACCCTAAAAAACTCATCTTGACTGGCAGTTATGCTCTCATCACGAGTTCATGTTCAGGATGACTTTCACCCATGTAGACTATAATGCAGGCCACCATCAGCCTTGGGACTTGGGCATTTGGATTTGACCTCAAATGTGCAATTGCTGCTGGGTCTGAAGAGTCTTGCGAGGGAGTTGTTCTTACCGAGGGGCCTTAGGAGAAGTTCATTTCTTTCATGAGAGACTCCTTCGTCTTGAAAACTCAAAATTAGATATTGCTTAAATCAAGGAACAAACAACCAGATTTCCAGCTGCCTCTTCCAGCTGCCTAACCACAGATTCTTCCTGTCCTAGATCAGTCTGGTAATTCTAGGTTCAGGCCTTTACAATATTTAACCCTGCAGAGTTGCAGGTCAGGTGTTACCTCATGACAATATGTAGGAAGTTTGTCTGTGTCAGATCAGCTGTGACCTCCAAAAAGTTAATAAGGAAAGATGTCTCCATCTCCTTTGCTCCATCCTTCCCTATGGTGCCGTCTTGTTTTAGAATTTAGGTGGGGACCTGGGGTGGGCAGACTTTCTTGTTGACTGCCTGACGTGGGACCGTTGGTCTTGGATTCTCAGGTCAGGCTCTTTCTCTCCACATTTGCTGCCTGCTGCTCCAGGCCTGAGGCAATACAGCTGAGGCAATGCCAGAGGTCAGCTAGAATCTGCCTACCTCCAACAAGTGATTAAGCTCTGATCTCTGTGCACTCTATTTGAGTGTTCTATGCCATGCCCTGTATATGATCATGCTTCTATCCCATGTGTGACATATGCTTTAGGTTTCTAGCCCTTTTGAAGGAATGTCTATGATGAAACCTCAGTCATAGCCTTTACAGATACATCTAGTGTCCTTAAGGGGTCATAGCTGAGGTCAGGACAAGGGCATGCCATCTTATTCTGTCACCTGATTGCTGCTGTTCAAAAATATCCTAGATGTTTCTTCTTGGAGGAATCCTTTAGGAAATTTTGAACTGGCCACAAACCTATTCGTCTGGTGTTTTCTGAAGAAAGAAGTCGTTCGGCTCTTAGTATTTTTACAAAAGACTAATGCCAGGGTTTTGATGTCTCCTATTTAGGATTTCTGTCTACAAGGGGCGTGTTTGACTAATACCTCTGCAGCATCATTGACCTCCTTGTCTCCTAAAGATGATTGTCCTTGGGGACATTGGGCCCAGTTACCTGAGCGATGGCTTCCAGGAGCATGACAGGTTGAGACAGTCTTTGCAGGTAGCAGCAGGCTCTGGGTATGATGGAGATAGACATTCAATAAGAGGGTGCAGTGTGATGGGGGCAGTTTCAAGTCAAGTACTGAGGATGCTTCTCTGTTGAGAGATGGGCCCTGGATTACTGGCTGAGATTAACAGATAAGTAGCCATTTTGCTGAGCACCTATTATTCAGATGTTTAACTGTATCAATCTCATAAATCCTCCTAATAACTCTTTGAGATGGATATTCTCATTTTACAAGTGGAGAAACTGAGGCATGTATAGGTTAAGTGGTTTGCTGAGAGTCACACAAGTGATAAATAATGTAATGGGATTTCCAAATTAGGTCTCTGTGTGTCTCAAACTATACCACACTCCTCTTCAATGCAAGGATTTTGGGTCCTTCTTCCCCTTCCAATTGAAACAGATCCCTTAGAAGGCAGCAGGTTATGGCTTCATCAAAGGTTGCTCTACTCTGGTTCAAAGCCACTGAAAATTTGAATCTCAGACAGTTACACTTGAGGCTCAGTAGAGAACCCCTGAAGGCAGGTGATTTACATCTTAGAATCCGAGTTCCTGGACTGCCCTTTTGGTGGGCCGGTCAGCCACGGCAAGGTGAGAGCAGCTAGTGAAACACCCCGATGGTTTATCCAGGGCCTACCGCTCTCAGAGTTTTGGATAAGGCTTGTTTCTGATGTGGCTTGAACCTCTGACCCCAGACTCTCTGCACTGGAGACAGAACAGTCATGCCTTTTGCCTTTTGTCCTTTTTATACAGTTCCTATATTACAGGGGCCCTCAGCTTGCTGCTCATTCAAGCCTTACTGAATCAGGTGGAGGCGGAAACCAGCCGAGTAAACCAGAAATGGTTCAATTCTGAAGCAGATGCCGCTCTGTCACAGTTGATAATTCTAGATTTGCTTGTGTGATTACTTGATTAAAGCCTGTACATCCCACAGGAGCAAACCGTAAGCTCCCTCAGGGCAGGGGCCTAGTCCATGCTGCTTAGCATGTACTTGCTCAGTGAATGCTCTGCCAGGGCTCCTCAGTCTTGCCCCTACCTTGAGACATGGCATATCCGAGATGGGAACCCTTTCTGCTCTAGTGACCTCAGTTTCTGTAAAAGGCAAGCAGATGCAGCTGGTTTCTCAGGTGGACCTCTCTGCTGTCATTTCAGAAAAAAAATACCAAAAATAAACCCTTGCGGGGAATCGAGTCTCTCACTTCCCATCGCTCCTCGTGTGAGCAGACTGCTGGCAGTTTTTTGGGGGTGGTCTTTCCTCTCTTAGCTGGGGAATACCATTTCTTGTGGGAATTGGAAATTGAGGGAGACAGAATCAGAGTGATCCAAGCCCAGACTCCAATGATGGGAATCATTGTCAGGACTGACCCATGGGCCATTTATGACTAACCTTCAGTGTCGCCCAGGGAAATGAATGGGGCTTGTCCAGGCAGGGATGAGGAAGACATGGACTGTGCTTAAAATGAAAGGTCGTGGGTTTGGCTGATGGCACTGTTACTTGTCAGTGTAGTCCTTGGGCAGGTCACTGAAGATCTCTGAGTATCACTTTCCTCATCAATAAAAGAAGGCAGTGGGAGCAGAATACCTCCCCTATTTAAGAGGGTGTGGTGGTGCTTCACATGAAATCATTTGGGTTGAAGGCTTGGTGAGCCACAGAACATCATGCAAATGTGAGAGTGGTTTTTTCAGAGTTCCTGGGAGTTAAGACTGTGACCAAGAAACACATGGACCTTCATCATCCATTCATTCAATATACCTGGATCTATATAAAGAAGAGGTGGATCCAGCAACCTTCCTCCTGCTTTTGTTTTGCGTGAGGTTTGGAGAGAGAGCGGACAAATAGTATGCAAGGTGTGGAGAGTGCCTCAGGAGAGGATGCCTGAATGGTGGTGAGGAAAGAGTCAGCGGACCACTGCTGCACAGAAGGCTTTGGCCGGCCCTGCCTGAGGTCCTGGAGCAGGACATCCAGAGTGTTTGGCACACTCCAGGCAACCCGAGGTGTTGCAGTGGGAGAAGTGCAGGAAGGAACTTGGTTGGTCAGGGTGGGTTGTGGGTCCTTGGCATCTCTACTTTCACCCCAGAAACTTGAGAGAAATCCCTGGGGGATCACCCTGGGTGTCAATTCTCTGCTGGCTACCGCTTCCTTTAAGCAGTGACCACTCCACCTAGACCTCATTGGTTGGGGCTCTGTAGTGCTAAGGCTGAAAACCCCTTTGAAACCATCTTATCATATGTGGGGAGGCTTCCTGGCTCCTCTTTGTAAGGAGCGTTCTCTCTAAGTCCTTCCTGTCTCCCCTGGGGAACTTCTAAGTGACTGTGGCTTCCCCCAGTGGCCCTACCTGTAGCTTATGAATGAACCCTGCAGGGCTTGTGGGAAGGAATGTGTCTCTCAGATTGGAGACCTGGGGAGGGGAAAGGTCACTGACTTTTCCCTTCTCTGATTAGACCAGGGGTACCCACCATTTTTGGCATCTCCTGGTAGAGGCATCCCAGTCTACTGATCACTACATCACCATTTAGTCCTTGGTTGCCTCAGCAGCCTGACAAACAAAACAACATCAAATCCTGATTCAGTCCAGTTGCCATTTTCTAGAGTATCTTCTGACAGCTTTATCAAAGCTATGACCTTCCCCCATCTCCCCTGCCCCCATCACCCATCTTTTTTTTCTTTTTCTGCCTTCAGTACTAGCTAGATTGCTAGAATATGTGAGTGAGATGTTTACATTTCCTTGCTGTGAGGACCCCTCAGTTCAAACATTAGTGAATGGAAAGTTCATATTTACATGTATATGGGATTTCTTTGTGGCTTACATTAAAAGAAAGAAAGAAACTACAATCTAGTGTAAATGGGGTGTGAAAGCCTTCCTGAAGATTGTCAAGTCCAATCTTTGGCCAAAGCCCAAGCTTTTTCTTCCTGTTTGGAGAAAAATCAGCCATTGTCCATAAATGGAAAGAACAAATTTGAAAACTTTGACTCAGACATTTACCCTAAGAAGAGCACTTGCATTAGTGTTTCAATTAAGCAGTGAATAATCCTTTATCTTACTTGAACTAATGTTTCCCAGAAGACCCTCAGCTATCTTAGGCCATGAACACAAACAGCACTCTTTACATTGAAGTGAAAAGTGTCAGCAATTTTTCAAGACTTTGTTTTCAGTTAGAAGCTGGGGCAAGTTTGTTAGCCCTAGGCTTGAATTGCTGTTGTTCTCTTATTATTATTATTATTATTATTATTGTTTTTGTTGTTGTTATTATTGTTGTTATTATTTTGGTTTTACTACAAGAGAAAATTATTTGTGTTTGCCATCCGAAGCAAAAGATAATCTTTATAGTGGTTACCTGAATGATCAATAAAGTATCATAATTGGTGGTGTGGCATATGGCTTCCTGGAATGGGAAGTTTTTATCTTTCAAGATGGCCTTGTGTGGTTGCAGCCTTGAAGTTCAAGCAGGTATGAATGGAGAGAGTTCCCAGTGGGCAAGATTGTCAAGATAGTTTGGAAGGTTTCCACTTCTCTGGTTCCCAGATGCTGGAAATGCGTGCTTATCTTGCATCCCACGTAGCCCTTAGTGCAGTTCTCTTAACTGTTGTTGAACCTATGGCATGGTCAGGTGGTTCTTGGGAAATAACAAGAGAGAAACGAAGAGTCTTAAGAGTGCTTTGGAGGCTGTTCTAGGAAATGAATGCCTGCCTGACACTGGTTCTCTAAAATTGCCCTGGAAGAGACGGGTGCCTGGGGCCCTGTCTCCTTAGCTTCTCAGTAGCTTCTGCCCTGTGGCTTGAATATGGTTTGCCTTTAATGTGGGGGTCATTAAATAAACAATTTTGCATATTTTTGCCTATTTCCTCAGTGGTATTTTATTATACCTTTATCAAGGAACTAGAGCATCATGCTTATTTAAATCAGTAGAATCATATGTTCCCTTAGCTTGGTGCAGAGTGGGCACAAGTGTTTACTTGCAGCCAGGTGCCATGTGAGGTGACCTGTTGGTTTGAATTTGTCATGCTCTGCACTCTCCAGTGGTACAGCAGCTGCAGGAATCTTATTTTTGTGATGTGGAGCATGTCTGGGTGTGTGACAGGAGGAACTGAAATATCTTCTGCTAATTTTTTATGTCTTCAGATTTTTCATTGCTCGTTTTGGAAAATGGAAGCCTTTACTGGGACCAAATTTGTGAGTTTTGCTGTAAATGAGCTCCTGACCCCAACCCATTGGTGACTGACTTACAGTTGTATGGAAAAGCAACATAGGGAACTTCTGAGCCCAAAAGAAGAGATACCCAATGAGGTCTGAGACATTTACATTTAGGTGGATAGACTTTTCTCAGTGATGAACACTTGGATGCCCCCTGGAGAATAAATCAGGCTTTAAGGCTGTGCTACCTGGAGCTGTAATTCTATCAGGAGGTGATTAAAATCTCTGGTTAACTCTCCTTTGGGAAATTGGGCTTTTATCTTCTCTGCTGGTATATTATTATTTCAGTCTCCTATTTTCTTTGGATACTCTCTTTATTTTAAAACTTAGTACTTTAAAATTTTTTATTTTATATGTTCCAGTTCAGGTGTTTTAAAGTTAGCTTGATTCAGGGGCCCAGAAGCCCCAAGGTAAGACAATCAGGATTTCAGGCAAACTTCTTTTCCCCTTCTAATTTTGTGTTTGTGGGGTCAGTTCTTGTGCTAATGGAAGTTGGGAGCATAGCATTTACTGTGGAATTAGAAATGTTGATTGTTGCCCCATATAGATTGGTGTGAAAGGCATGGACCACAAGTTTTCCACTTGTAAATACACTTGGGTGTTGGGCTCTCTTGGGAATTGTCCTGAGGCTTTGGATTCTGATACCTCATAGACCCTTTACAAAGATAGTATTGGAAGCCACTGCACTCTTGCCTAATCAGGTGGAGTCAATTGCAGGATTCTTTGGCAACAGGTTGTAGACACATGAGTGAACAGTCAGGGCATCTGGAAAGCTGTGGAAGCCTTGCAGCTGCCATAGGAAGAAGCAGGTATCTAGAAATTGCTCTGCATATGCTGTTTGTGCCAGGGCACATCTGTTGACATTGTGGGTTCCGAGGAAGTCCAGACATTACAGAATGATACCATCTGCTCACAGCAGCTGCCCAAAGCCCTCTTTGTTCATTGATTTTAAAACAACAGGAGGCAGGAAGCCCTTACTTGACAAGATCCTGGAAGTGTCCAGCTGGTCCCTTTCCAGCCAAGTGTGTGGTGTGCTGCCTTCCTGGGAGAGTGTGATCAGGAGGCCTCTGGTTCTTTCCCCAGAAGTTTACATGCAAATTAGAGGGGGACAAGTGAGCCTGTACCTGTCTTTGATCTGAGCCGAAATGTGTGCTTATAGGATTGAGCTTTTCTTATTTCCAAGATGAATTAGGAAAGGGTGACCACAGTGGTTGGACCTCCAAATAACTCTATGCCCCAAATTTCTCCTGAGTACACAGTGTCTTGGGAGGGCTGCACTCTGTGCCTAAGAAATAGCAGGAAACTAGTTGATTATATTACATGATAGGGCTGTGAATAAAGCTGATGTGGCCATGGGTGACCCTGAGCAGAATGGAGGAGGAGGAGGTAGCTCTGCTTTCTGCCATGTCAGGCCACACCTGGGGTCTGTGGTCAGCACTGGACATCACCAAACAGACAGGAATGTGGCAAGTGGAATTTATAGAGGAGGGGTGTACACAGAAGGCAGGCTGAGGTTTAAAAAGTCATTGAGAAATGCTTGAAAGAATGAGAAGTTGATTCAGGAAAGAGATATTGCTACCACTACTAATAACATTTGTCCACATATGTTAAAGGCCCTCTGTGCCAAGCTCTTTCTAAGCACTTTACATGTAATTCTTGAATTACCTTACGACATACATAGCATTTTGATCCTCATTTTATAGATGAGAAAGCTATAAATGGATGAATTGTTCCATTAGAAGATAACACGAGGAAATGTAGTACTTGTTACCATAAGGTGGTTTAGTAGGAGGAAGAACTTTCTGATATTATAGTTTTCCGAAGAAGGTAGATATGGGTAGAGAGAAGGGAAGAAAAATAGCATGTGTCGAGCATCTACTGTAGGCTGGACCTGACTTTGGGTGCTCCTCATCCATTATTTCAGTTACTCCTTACCACGACTGTGGGAGAGAAGTGTTATTATTCCTGTTTTATAGATGAGGAAATTGAGGCCCAGAGTCATTAAATAAATCTGAGAATTTCCTAGTAGTAAGTGACAACCCAGATTTGAATACAGGTGTTTCAAGCTTTGAAGGTGGTCCAGGGGCACAAATATCAGTGTCTGTCCTGCTGCTATACACTCCTTTATCAGCTTAAATGTCTCAAATTGTGACATCTATCCCACAGGTAACTGTTTAATTGTTTATCTTCCTCACTAAACTAAAAAGTCTGTGTAGGTGGGGGACACATACATCTCATCCAGTGCTGTACTCTCAGCACCCAGGAATAATTGAAAGAATGAATAAATACCAGTGTTGGTACTTGTTATGACAGGGAAGTTCGAGTAAGGTTAATTAATCTGTTGAGAGATTCTCCTCTTACACCAGGGATGAATTATCAGTGGTTCTAAGCTCAGTACATCTTCCGAATTACCAGAAGGATTTGTATTCATATAGACCCCCCAGGCCTAATCAGACCCCCAGAAGCAGACTTTCTAGGAGCAGCGACCTGGGCTGCTCTCCGGATGATTGTGCTACGTGGCCAGGTGAGAGATCCCAGCAGATGGATCTGAAACCTGGGCTGAAATGTTGCAGTCCTGATTCACATCATTATGTCCCTGGGGCTCACCTTCCCTCCTGTGCTCGCATTTCTCTGCTTTCTGGGCTTCAGAGGTCAGCCCATGCTGTTGCCTAGACCCTGGAGGGAGGTCTGGCGCTCAGTCAGGCCGGGCACCTTATCAGCTGGGTATTTACTGAGCAAAGTTCAGCCAGAGCAGCACTGTGGATCCGGGTTTAACAGATACTCAGGCTTCCGGGCCTTTGATTCAGAGCCTGGGACCCTGGAACCCTTATCAGCGAATGATAATGGGCTCCCATGTGAGTGCTAAGGGCTAGTGCTTTCCTTCAGTGTTGCCTGACCTAGATCTGGGCCTGCCCTCTAATGCCACAGGCCATCCGAGCGGGCGGGTTGTGATGTGAAGCCACGACTGCTTTTGACCTGCTCTCCCAGGCCAGAAAGGACCTCTGTGCTTTGGCTTATACTTGGGTTGGTGTTTTGACTTCAGCCTTTGACGACAAAAAGAAAAGAACGCTCTCAGCAGCAAAGTGGATATTCTCTGCCCCAGGGCAAACAGATTAACACTGGGCATTTGTCTAGGTCCTGTAAGTCTCAAAGAACCTGGGAACCACTTGTTCCAGGACCTTCATCCCAAAGGTACAGGAGAGGTAAAGGGAAGATAAACAGCAGCGCATGTTAAACAGTCACCTGACTGATTAATAAACACATAACCACAGAGTTCACTATGGACAAATAAATTGGGAACATATAGAGAAATAAGGTGCATTATCTTACCTTGATATGGTTGGGAGCATTATAAATGTATGTTAGAGACAATAACTAATACATAGCAGGATAAAAATTTACTGAATGCTTACTCTGTATCTGATTTTATATGAAGCATGTAGCTTATTTCTTATTTACTATATCAAGTGACTCCTTAAAACATGCCTTTGATGAGAATTTGCAGCTTAAGAGACTCAGAGAGGTTTAGAAACTTGCCCAGGATCACACAGCTAGATTGTGGCAGGGGCAGGATTTAAGGCTTGTGCCACTTGACTCAGAGTCCCTGCTCTTACTGCTGTTCTCTGCCACCACCTATGATGAATACTTACCACATCTGAAAGCATCTGAGAGTTGGAAATAAAGAAATTCCATGGACCACAGAGGTCAAAAGAAGGGGAGAGAATTCTGGCCATTGAAAACCTCAAGTGAAGATGGGAAGGAGAGACACATGAGGGCCATGTAGAGAAGTATGGACAGATCTCCCGGCAGGGGTTAGTTTATGTAGTGCTTAGTGTGTAAAGTGGTTAGAAAAATGGATTCAGACCCTATTATGAAAACCTTTTGATCCTAGACCAAGGGGCTAGGCCCTAATTCGTGGGTGTGGAGGAGTCACAGAATGTTTGGGGGCAGGAAGAGTGACAAAACTCAGAGAAATACTCTAGCAAGTCTCCTGTAGTTGTTGGTGATCAGGCGCAACCTGGAAGCAGGCAGATCCACAAGGAAATGGGCATTCGGGGTTGGGGTTGTCTGAGAAGAGCCGTGGGCTCCAGTGACATTTGTTTTTGCAGCCACTGCTCCAGAACAAGCCCCGGCCCCACCTCGGCCATATCAGGGCGTCCGCGTGAAGGAGCCAGTGAAGGAACTTCTGAGGAGGAAGCGTGGCCATGCCAGCAGTGGGGCGGCTGTTGCACCAACTGCGGTGAGGGGGCAGTTGTGGCCAGTGCATGCGCATGTGCATGTTTGTGTGTGTGTGTGAGGGGGAGGGGTGAGGCAGAAATGCACTTCCTTGTCCATGGCGGTGTGAAGACAGCAAGTTAACTGTGATACTGTAGGAGACGGACCTGTGGCACAGTTGGTGGTTCTTCGAAGTGGGATGAGGGGTGGGGGTCTGGCTTGTTTGCTCCACTGAGACAAGCTATGGACAAGGCCCAAGTGATTGAAAAACACACACTCTAGTGTGACTTGGGGGTTTCATCAAGGAGGAGGAAGATGCCAGTACCTTAAGTGTACAGACTTCTTAGAGAATGGAAACACAAATCCCTCACAAATGTAGGTGATGGTAACTGGCCTATGGAGTGGATGTTTTGTTCTAACAAGGGAGATTCTTCTCCGTGCTCTGCTATGCTGGCGCCTTGGGGGAGTTCCCTGTGTGGGGCTGGATAGAGATGGCTAAATACTAGTCCTGGTCTTTCTTTCTCCCCTCTAGGTGGTGCTGCCCCATCAGCCCCTGGCGACCTACACCACAGTGGGTAAGGACTCCCCAAAGCCCTGGGCTCCTCCAGGTCCATTTTCTGGTTGGCACCTGCAGTTCTGCAATTTTCTTTCCCTCACAGGTCCTTCCTGCCTTGACATGGAGGTCTCTGCTTCCACAGGGACAGAGGAGGGGGCCCTGTGTGCCGGCTGGCTCTCTCAACCCACCCCAGCCACCCTCCAGCCCCTGACCCCATGGACACCCTACACCGAGTACGTGTCCCATGAAGCTGTCAGCTGTCCCTACTCAGCCGACATGTATGTACAGCCTGTGTGCCCCAGCTACACAGTTGTGGGACCTTCGTCAGTGCTGACCTACGCCTCCCCACCACTCATCACCAATGTCACGGTATGTCATGCAAAAGCAGAGGGCACCCTTTTAGAAACAGGGCTGACTTTATGACTCCTGATCGTCCTTGTCATAGGTTTCCAGGCTTATCAGGTCATCTACATCCACAGAGTCCTGTAGGAAGCCCGGTCCTATTCCCATAGACCCAAATACCTTCCATACCTTCCAGACGTCTCGTGCTTGTCTTGTCATGCTTCTGCTCCTCAGGGTTGCCTCGGAAGCAGTGAGTCTTGCTTATGAAGCAAAGTTTTTAGTGAATGATATATGCCTGGGGTCTTGTGCCAGTGCCAGCCTTTTTTCAATTCAAATAACTTAGAGAGTGATTTGATTGTTCACTTAACAAAGGAATTTGCCAGAAGATTTCTAGGTTGAGCAAAATGTGATGCACCAGAAAACTGTATTTTTTGACTCAGACCCACCTGTAGGGTAATTTTTAGGTTCTATCTGTAGTGTCAGACTGGCTGTGTTAAAATCTCTACCCTTTTCTTACTAGTTATATGACCCTGGGGTTAGTAACTTGGTCCCCGCGAGCTTCAGTGTGCTCATTTGTAAAATGGAAACACTAACAAGAGGGTTGTTGTCAGGATCAAACGAGCTGAAGCACAGCTTAGCACAGTTCCTGACACTCAGAAAGCCCTCAGTAAGTGCTGGTTTATCGTCACATCCAAATCTGCCAATGGCATTAACCAAGGACCATCTTCCAGTGCCAGATGGGGAAGGAGGTGTCTGTTCCTCTGGGAATGGAGGAAGAAAGAGACATGGTTATATGTGAATGGTGCCTATTTGACCTAAAGCGTGGAGCTGCTCTAAGTGTTCACAGAAATAAAGTCTATGGTTGCAGTGGCCTTGGCTCCACTGCAGGGCATGTGTGAGAAGTACAGAAGGGGCCTCAGGAATAGTTACAGAGCCCACCCTTGCTGGTGGAAATTGCTTTGGTTTCCCACATCCTCTCTATTTCTCTCTAGGGTCTAGTGTCATTGCAAGGCACCTGCTGCCTGCCTCCAAGCACCTTCTAGGCAGGCCTGTGGGAGGCCATCCCCATGCCCACCTGCCTATTTAGCAAACCAATTGTGGGGTCTTAATGAGGGCGAGTGGGAAGGAGTTGATGCAGTATGTTCCCAGGTGACTCATTTCCATATCACTGAGCCTGGGGTGGAGGTGGGGGCTAGAGGATGTAGTGGTTCCCAGCCATTTCATTGCTAAGGATTCTTTTCATTATTTATCCCCTTTTATCATCACCACCTTTTGCTCTGAAAGGTCCTGTGTATCAAACTGTATTTATTAAGAAATAAATTATTGGGCTGGGAATTTAGCTCAGTGGTTAAAGTGCTTGCCTTGGAAGTACAAGGACCCGAGTTCGATCCCCAGCACCAAAAAAAAAAAAAAAAAAAAAAAAAAAAAGAAATAAATTATTTACTTTGCCATTTTATAACTTATCAAAGGTGGCTTGAGCTACCAGTCAGCTCTCATGATCAGCAGAGTGCTGGGTTGGTGTAATTCTGTCCCTGAGTAAAGAAGCCTGCAATGGTCTAGGACTCAAAAAGGAAAGAGCTCCATTTGGATTTTTAAAATATGGAAATAATAAGGCGTTCCCAGATTCTGTCTGGCTTCAGAATCTAGGCTTGGGACCACAGGCTCATGTCCAAGGAGATGTGATCGTGCAAAATAGCCTGGATGTCAAGAGCTTTCAGCTTCATTATTCTATGGAAAAATACCCTAAAACCTGGACCACTTGCGCTGTTAAGAGATCTGTTAAGAAATGCAGAATCCCAGCCCCATCCCAGATCTCCTGGACCAGAGTCTGTGTTATAACAAGACTCCCAGCAGGCTTAAAAAAAATCTCTGCCCTAAATGGCTGACTCTAGCAACTTTCAAGGCACAGTGGCAACCAGAGAATGACAAGGGACATAGGGGTCTGAAGGAGGGTGTCTGGCCTCACACCAGTCTATGACCAGAACTTCCTCTTCCACCTGCTTTCCTTGACTGTGAAAGGACAGTAAGAATTGGGCCCTGCTTCTCTAACAGGCTGGACCTGAGGTCCATGAGGGCAGTCCTGTCCCGGTGGGATGTGTAGCTTCTAGAGCAGGTGGGATAATGGCTCTGAGCTTTGGAGACCCCTAGTGAGACAGCCATGTGGGACAGCTCAGAGTCAGCAGAGTAAAAGACACGCAAGGCCCCAGGGAGCAGCAGGAAGAAAGGCCAAGTTTGCTCCCGGAGCAGTGTTTCCCAGGTCATAAGGATGCCTGGCCCTTCCTGTGCTGCTGGCCAGCAGAACGGGAGGAGATGATGGGGCTACACTGGCCCACGGGGGCCCTCAGGATGCCAGACCTGCTGTGTGGAGCCAGAACTGCTTTCGTGTCTGGGGAGGACAACAGTCACCTTCCAGGTACAGCTAACTAGGCTATGTGACAGGCTCATTGTTTAACAGGTATTTTCATTTTTTAAGACTCATGTATTTTTTACATTTTAAGATCTCTGAAGCCCGGATGCATTTTAAAATCAATGCCACCTGGAAAATCCTCTCTAGTGTACTCAACCCTCTGACTTCATTCCTATTTGTATCCCGATGCATAGTTGAGGCTTCTGAATTAGAAAGTAGCATGTGCAAAGACATATAGCTAGTAAGTGACAAATAGTTGAGGTTTGTCTGGCTCTCCCTTGAGTGGGAGACTTTGAGCTGGAGGAGGTGGAGCCTCTTGAAGTGAGAAACCAGGGAAGGGCAGAGTTGAGGGAGGAACTGGAGATTCCTGTGAGGCAAGGATGGATGGATGGGTGTCCCTGGTTGCTAACCCTTGGTCCTGTGTTTCCCTGTCACAGACGAGAAGCGCTGCCACGCCCACCATGGGGCCCCAGCTGGAGGGTCCAGAGCACCAGGCACCCCTCACTTATTTCCCGTGGCCTCAGCCCCTTTCCACGCTGCCTACCTCTACCCTGCAGTACCAGCCTCCAGCCCCAACCCTGCCTGGACCCCAGTTTGTGCAGCTCCCCATCTCTATCCCTGAGCCAGTCCTTCAGGACATGGACGACCCCAGGAGGGCCATCAGTTCCCTGACCATCGACAAGCTGCTTTTGGAGGAAGAGGATAGCAACGCCTATGAGCTCAACCATACCCTCCCTGTGGAAGGCTTCTAGGGCTGGCTCCCACCTGAGAGTCCTGCTCCCTGCAGCTGAGATTTACAATTGAGCCTAGATTCATATCTGGAGTAGCCATTTCATAATTACACTTTTTACCCCAAATTAGAATTGTAGCTCTCCCTGTGTTTTTTCCTTCCATTCTCCTTTCTCTTTCCCCCTCCTCTCTCTGCCTTTCTTCCCCTTTCTCCCCCCGCCACAGGGATATTGGCATAATATTTTATGCCACATGTCACCAAGTCTGTGACCCATTCTGTCCAGTGTCATTCCTTGGAGAAGGCCTCCTCTCTCCTGTGCCCACTGCTTTGAGGTGTATGACACCTTCTGTCATTTTGAGGTATGTGAGGTGCCTGCAGGGAGCCCAGCCCTGCCAGCGCCTCCCAGGTGAGGCAGCCAAGGGCAGACCTGATGGCAGAGTCTTTGAGCTGTCAGTTCTCACAGTTGCTCTTTTGTTTGCTGTTCTCAGCCTTGGCCAGATTTAGGGCCGGTCAAGGCAGCAAAGGCTCAAAGGCTGGGGCTCAGGGTAGTGACAGGTAGGGGTGGGAAGGGAGCATCACGGTGGGTAGGAGTGGGTGAGAGACAGAAAAGGACAGCATAGGCATGGGAACACACATATGTGTGTCTGTGCTTGGGGAAGGGGGAGTAGAGAGAAGTTTGAGTTTTATGAAGAGAAGAGAAAGGGAAAATATTGGTTTAAAAGGTGGTTTGGGAGCTGTTGTGGATATTGTAAGGAAAGCTGAGCTGTAGTTATCAGCATGAACGATGTGTTTGGCTGTTTCTGACCCTCTCCAGACCGTCTGCCATGACTCCCTGAGGTCCAGTGGTGAGGGGGTCTTTGCTTAGTGCTGTTCTGTGGCCTTTTAAAAATAAACATCTTAAACCATTCAAAGCCACAACTATATGGAGCCAAGGCTTCTTCCATCCAAGCACCATCCTTCCTGGGGATTTACAGAGCCTCAGCCAGAAGTACCATTACATTTCATTTGAATTTTTTTTTTTCTTGGAGAAGCATCAGATTTGCAGAAGACAACACACAGTTTTTGCCAGAGTGCTCAGCTCCTGAAGGTGGATGTGTACCTTGGGAACGGGTGCATCATCTGCTGATGACACTCTGTTACTATTAGGCAGACATTTTAGTCAGTGGAATCCAAGTAGAAGTAATGACTTTTCTGGGAAATGATAATTTCTTTGATATATTTTCTTTGCCATTTTAGACAAAAACTCTGAAGAAAGTTGCCTTTTTTGGACTTTTTTTTCCCTGCTTTCGCTTTATTTTGGCCCCAATTTCTCATTATCTCCCTAAAATCTCATTACATATATCTTGAATTGTTTTTATTCAAACATCGTGTTTAGATTTAAAAGCTTAAGAAATCATTTTAGATGATAAATGTACATCTTGGTAGCGATGGTGAGCAAGCAAAAGAGGAGATCCAGTCTGACACGAGCCTTGATTTCCATAAAAACACTATGCAAGATTTTTCACCTATTTGAAGATGTGGGAAGATGTGGACGTAACCTCAACAAGGGGTTAGCTTGGTAAAAACTAGCAAGGAAATGAAGTACTTTTTGTGTTTGCTAGGCTTGAAATAGTATCTTTCTCTCTTCTTAAGACCCACTGTCTTGGTAGTAGTAATCTAGGTTTCTTCCTGGGTTATTCTGCAAAGATGGAAATATTTTCAATAAAGATTTATACAGACTTTTCTGTGCCAAAGTGTTTTATTTCTTATCAGATTAATACCCTTTAGTTTTCAGTGCTCTGTTAGTATCACTAGAGGAAGGACCTTACACTAATCTTGCTGATTTCACAAATTGATCTGTTACAGCAGGAGATAAAACCTGGTGCAACTGTGTCTGCCACATAGTCCTACTCTTCCGTGGAGAATATGTGCACCACCAGTGTGTTTGGTCTCCAGGAGAACATGGGTCTGAGAATTGGAAGAAAAACCTTTTAACTCTTTTGCTCCTGTTATTCATGTTACATGAATAACTGTTCATAGCGCTCGGTGTCCAGGACTGAGTTCTACCATTGGCATTTCTGTAGCAGAGTCTGCAAAGCCAGTAGTCAGGACCGAGGAGTGTGTGATATCATGCTCCAAGGAAGGCATCTCTTAGGGCCAGATATCATAACAAAACAGAAATCCAAGACACCAGTCAGTCTCCTGCAACACCAGTCTGGAGTAGGTAAGAGTTTTTGAGGAGTCTCTTTTTCCTAGTGACTTTATTATTAATCTTCATTGGGGTAACTATTTTTAAAATTATCCACATATTCTGTTTGATGATTTCTTTCCATGTTTAGGGGGACAATAATACATCAGTTATTTAGCTCACTTGAGATGATTGACATCATTATTTCTGCATATTCATGTAGATCAGAACCTAGAAAAAAGACAAGGAAGGAAAGAATTTGGATTTTTCCCTCCAGTTTTAGGGAGGCTCAATGGTAAGAAAAGATCCACTGAAAAGGCTCTTCGTCTCTCCTATTCTGCTTTGAGGTACAAGTATGAATGACACAGTCTGTTATGGGTCAGTGTAGGTTAGTGTTTTACAAGATTTTGATCCACAAGTTATACATGTCCAGCATGAACTTGGGGAGTCAGAGGCAGATGAATATGTGGTAAGATGAAGGCAGACATGTAAAAAGTAGCAAAATCACACAGGCAGGTGGTTCATGTTCCCCGAACATCAGGCTGTATCCACAACAAATTGAAGTTTGAATATTCTGAAGCTGAACATGAATTTCATGAAATCAGATACTATAGAAAATATATTTTATATTAATTTCCTTCACTCCTAAGTCAAATACAAGACATTCAATGATTTCTTGTTGAATGAATGTGGGAGATTTGGTACTGGTTGCTCTTAAATATCAATATGGGTGATTATAAGTTGGTTATAGTGGCATTTCCTTTATTGAATTTATGTAGAACACTCCTCAAGTGTTTTCTCTGAATGTTTAAGTAGAAACGTCTGTAATCTGGTATTCTGAAAATATTTTTCAGTTCTATAACTATGGCTACTGTGGAAGGAGTTTCATTTATTTGTTGAAGCCAATACATTTAAAAATTTTTCCTATATATGATATATATGATACAAAGTGATATGATTTATGAGTATGATGTGGAATAATTAAATCAAGTTAGTTAACATTATACCACCTCAAATATTTAATTTTTGTGGCGAGAACATTTGAAATTTATTCTTAGCAATTTTGAAATATATAATTCATTATTACTAATAATATCCATGATACTATGAAATCTTAAAAAAAAAACTTTATTACTCCTGTCTCAAACTTTGTTGTACTTCTATCTTCCATCCCCTGTAACCTTCTTTCTACTTCTGCCTCAGCGAATTTGATATTTTTAGATTTCATATATAAGGGAGACCACATAGTGGTTGTCCCTCTGTTTGGCTTATCTCACTTAGCATGATGTTCTCCAGTTCTATCCATGTTGTTGCAAATGATAGAATTTCTTTCTCTTTGAAGGTTGAATAGTGTTCCATCATGCATATATACCATATTTTCTTTATCTGTTCATCTGTTGTAGATCCCGAGGTTGATTGTATAACTCGGCCCCTAGTGCTGCAATGAGCATGGGAGTGCAGACATCTCTTCAACATATTGATTTCAAATCTTTTGGATAAACATCCAGAAGTGAAATTGCTGGATCATATGGTAATTCTAATTTTAGTTTTTTGAGGAACAAATAATTTTCCATAATAGCTATACTAATTTACTTCCCCACTAACAATGTACAAGTGTTCCCTTTTCTCCACATCCTTGCCAGCATTTGTTAACGTTTGTCTTTTTGATAATAGCTCTGCTGTGAGACATGAGATAATATCTCATTGTGGCTTTAATTTGCATTTTACTAGTGATTAATGATGTTGAGCATTTTTTCATGTATCTGTTTGTCATCAACACATACTTACTTCGTGACTGCAATGCTGGGGCGGGCTGGCATCATAAGTAATACTAATGTCTGCTGTTATGGCTTATATCTAGATGTCGCCCCAAAGCCTCATAAACTCGTAGGTGAGGATTTGGGGAGGTGGCTGGATCATGGGTGTGTGATACTGGATTAGTCCATTGGTTGGTTTAGCATACTTTTGGATGTGGCC
Organism: Hystrix cristata; assembly: GCA_004026905.1. Taxonomy (NCBI): domain Eukaryota; kingdom Metazoa; phylum Chordata; class Mammalia; order Rodentia; family Hystricidae; genus Hystrix; species Hystrix cristata. Next base: position 401,155 of record PVJO010000016.1, read on the forward strand.
GAATGGATTTACTGAAATCAGAAGCCACACCCTAAATATGGGTGGTACAACTAATAGGTTTGTAGCCTGGATGGGATAAAAAGAGAAAGAGAGGCTTGCTTCTGCCACTGCCTCCTGCCTACCCTGCCATGGACTGTTTCTCTCTGCCTCTGCCATGGTGCCCTATGTTGGAGCCAGCTGACTGTCTACTGAAACCTCTACACACTGTAAGCTAAAATAAACCTTTCCTCCTTCAACTCATGGGTACTAATAGTGCAAAAATGCATTAGACCTCACTAACTATAAAGACTATTCAGAATAAGAAATGTTATTGAATATACCTAATTGTTTTTAAAAATCACTGTGATATCCCTATTTAAAGATCTGGATTTAATTTAAATTGATTCAGTACTTTGTTTGAATGGATGTCACAGCTGAAAATGTTATCACATAAAGATATTTAGATCCAAATAAAAAGAGTATATCATTAGCTGTGCTAAGTAAATTATCCAAAATTATTGAGAGTCCTTTCATCAGTTATGTGAAGGTTTTATTTATAAATTTGACTAATAAATTTTTTTCTTTGCTGGTGTCAACTAATCTTGCAGACTTACTGAAGATGTTTCCTTTAAGAATTTTTTTTTAAAGCATAGTTAAAACTACTCAAGCTCTTTATTTGGAAAAAATTTAAACAAGCTAAAAAATTTGGCTTCTACTTTTTTAAAAAAATCTATGAAGAGGGCCTGAGTTCGATCCCCGGCACCACAAAAAAAAAAAAAAAATCTATGAAGATATGAGTTCTTATAGGTGTCAACCACCTGTATTGTGAGCAACAATATCATACGATGGAATCCTGAATATCCACTAAACTTCTACTTTCTAAATATTCTCTTTACCATGAATTTCTGAAAATATCATTAAACTGTCATCTTTTATCTTGATGGTCCAGATTAGATTCAAATTGTTTATTATTTTAAAAAATATCCATAGGCAGCATATTTTGAACAGTCAACCAAAAGGTCAGTAAATTTAACATGCTTTTATTTAGACTTTTAAAAATATATATTAAATATATATATAAAATTTATTTTTAAGTTTAACATTTTTTGAGTTTTTTTTTTTTAGTTATTAAGCAATGATTCTTTTGTGGTACAAAAGGGTCTCATATCATTATAGATTATACCATTTAGAGATATTGTGTCTAAGATTGTGCACACTCATATCATCCTTAAATCGCACTATGTTGCAATATGATGGAAGTAAATTAACTGAGGGCACCCTGCATAATCTCTTCTTGACTCCGTGGCCACTCTCAGAGTCATGGGGAGGGGAGCACCAGCATTAATTCACATCATGGCGACAATCTCATCTTGGTTTGACTGGTATTGTACTAGGTTTAGAATTGAAAATCGTACCTTCTAGGAAATCGTTTAGTGTGAGGGCAAACCTGAACATTTGGTCACCCCAGTCCTCATATCAAATATAAGTAATTCTTGATTTCTTTTTTCTTCATTAAGAAATGGTTTACTTTTTTTTCTGTCTTCTTTGCTACACTTTTCTCTACTGCTCCTCATCTTTTCTTCTTCCAAATAAATTAGTAATTTCTTTGTGTATCCAAATGGATTGGCTCATGTGAGTCCTAAGACATGTAAATTCTACTTTGGAGCCTGTAATAGTGATTTTTGTTTGCTAGATTTCTTATTAAAGTCAAATTCTTACAAAAAGTTTTCTTTATCTAACCTGGTCCTAAAGTAACAGCCACATTGATATGATATGATAATGTCATCTTGCTTGGGAAAATTGTGAGGAAACAAGCATATTTCTTGTAAAGTTGAATCGCCATATTCTCTTCGCTCAATCCAATTAGATGGTGTCTAGAGTACCACTTCTCAACCTTACCTGTACTTTAGAGTCACTTGGCAGCTTAAGAAATCCTTGCATCCAGACTGTGCCTTAGACTAGTGATGCCCAACCTTTTGGTACCAGTTTCATGGAAGATAATTTTTCCATGGACCAAGGGTGGGGTTGGGATGCAGTTGGCTTCAGGATAATTCAAGTGCATTACATTTATTGCACACTTTTCCCCATTATTATTATTACATTGTAATATATAATGAAATAATTATACAACTCACCATAATGCAGATTAAGTGGGGGCCCCGAGCTTGTTTTTTTGCAACTAGATGATCCCATCTGGGGCTGATAGCAGATATTGACACCTAAAGCATATTGCTTATGATCAGTGTATTCCATAATCTTATTTTAGTGGATGTTACTGCAGAGAACCCTGCCTCCCAAAGATAGATCTGAGAAATCGAAGCAGGCTTTTCAGAGCTTCTGTGAAAATTTCAGGATAATCTGCCTTGACTTTAATCCAGAATGTATGGACATTTGAAATCATCTCAAACATACTTTTAAAGTCACCATCATTTGCAATGTCAAGCAGTTGATCATCTTCTAGCATAGACAAGGTCCATTCACCTGGCTTATTCACAAATGGGTCACGGATCCATTGCTTCCCAGTTCAGAGGTCTTTGGTGGTTGGAAAGTAATGCTCAAATTCTTTTGAAAGCTGAGATAGATGATCATGCACCAGCTGAGAGAAAGAAGGCTCTCACTCAGTTTCTTTCAAAAATCTCTGCTAATGTTTACAACATGTCAAAATCCCAATGTTCGCTTGTCATTCCAGTAATTCCAGTTTGGCTTTGAATGTTTACACTGTATCTTCCAACTTGAACACATTTGTCGTTTGTCCTAGAAATGATGGATTGAACTCATTGAGCAGGTTGAATATGTCACACAAGTAAGCAAGTTTTCTGACCTATTCTGTGTCGCTATAATGTGCTGCCAATGGTGATTGTTTTTCTAAAAGACATCTCTGGAGTGACTCTCATAACTCAGAAACTCTGACTAGTGATCTACCATTAGAAAACCAGCACACTTCTGTACATATGAGAAGATAAAGTGTACTCTGCATCATCTCTTCACAGAATAGATGTGAGTTAAGAACATATACTTTCATATGGTTGATAATTTTAATAACATCCTGTAAAAGACTGTTAAGTTCAGGTGACATTTTCTTTCTTGCCTACATTTCTCTATGGATAACACAGTGTGTAGACGCATAGTCACCAGAGATCTCTTTCATCTAAGTGGTGAAACCAGAAAGCTGTCTGATCATGGCAGCTATTCCATATATTGTGCTTATACAGTACTGATAGAAGATGACCAGTTCAATTTTCCTGATATGTTATCATTCAAAGACTTAAATAGTCCTGCAGCTGTGGTGTTGGTTGGCAACAAAAGTGCACATAACATATTCTCATGTACATCATTCTAAAAAATCTATGGCACAAAAACAAATAATATTGTCAACACTGGTAGACTTGTCACCCTGGATTGTGTACCAATCACAGCGAGTTATTAATTCTAAGAATTGTGCTTCAATATCCTCCACTATTCCATCAGTTCATCTAGTTATGGTGCTATCTGAAAGAGGAAAACATTACTGAAACCCTACAAACTATGAGCTAAAATAAACCTTTCCTCCTTCAACTTGTGGGTGTCAGATACTTTGTCTCAGCAACGAGAAGGTAACTAAGATGTCTGCCATGAAGTAGTCTTCTAGTTCAGAGATCTCTTTTCACTATGAGTAGCTACATATTATTATATAATATATTGTTAGTTATAAATTATATCCTTGAAATATTCTACGAATATTATAAAACCCATTATAAAACATTCACAATAATAGAAATTTTAAGAGATGAGGTAGAGATAAGTAGTACAGTACAGGTATTTAATTTTTTTACTAATACTACAAAAATTATAAAAGCTCAGGTATGATAAAAAATACTTTATAAACAAAGTTGAAGACAAATTAGTTTTTTTATAACTGATAACGAAATATAATCTCCTGGCTGGAAAATAATTTACCTTCTTATTTATATGCACTCATTTTTATCAGTTTGAAGACTGGAATAAGAGTATCCTTTGTATAATTTTTATACTCTTTAATATGCTCTTTTGTTTTACAAATAAGGTGGTTGTCATAAACCTTATAATACTAGTAACTACATGTATTAAAATCTGAATATACACACATAATTAGGGCAAAGATTTGCCTCCTTTGCCAGCAAAGTTCAGTGCAGGAACCTGGGTTTGCAGAAGTTAAGGTGATGGGCAGCCCTTCATGGCTCCAGTGGCCAGAAGCACCTGACAGAGTTTCACCTACCAGGGCTGAGTGCCTCAGTTATCCCCTGAGGTTACCATAGAGAGCCTGTTATCTCAGATCATTATTTTTTTTGTGTGTGCACATTATTTTCTTGTGAAAAATTTCAAATATGCAGAAAAGTTTAAAGAATTGTAGAGGGAACACCAGTATTCTCACCACATAGATTTGACAACTAGTATTTAGCTCCAGTCTATCACATCTACCTACCCTTTGTTCGTTAACCCATCTATATTTAGATGCATTTCTAAGTAAGCTGAGACATTGTTGCACTCATCACTATTATAGTTAAAGATGCATATACTAAACTGATAATAGTCTAGGGCTCCATTTTTTATTGGGAGATCAAATTTATATACTGTAAAACATACAAATCTTTAAGGGTACTCATTGTTCCTAAAATTTCGGAAAATTTGAGATACCTGTGTAACTCAAGTCTCCATTAAGATACAAATCAGTATAGCCAAAAAATTCCCTCATGCCCATTGTCAGTCTCCATTTCTATATCCTTAGATGCAGAATTCAATTTTTTAAACCATAGATTAGTGGTGCCTGCAAGAGAATTAGCATGAGTAGAATCATACGGTATATGCTATTTTGTGTAAGTTTTCTTTCACTTAACATGCTATTTTATATTCATTCATATTATTGCATGTGTAAATAGCTTGTTTCTTTTTGTTTCTGAGTAGCATTCCATTATGCAAATCTACCATACTTTGCTTATCCATTCTCCATTTGATTGGCAGCTGAACATTCAATTTTTGTCTATTGTAAATATAGTTGCTAGGAACATTCTTGTACAAGTGTGTATATGTGTATGTGTGTATATATTTTTATTTCTCTTGGGCAAATACTTAAGAATGAAATTATTGGATCATATTTGTAGGCGTATGTTTAATTTTGTAACATGAATGCGAGAAATTTTTCCAAAGTGATTGTGCCATTTTACACTCCCACCAGTAACAAGGTATCTTCTTATTCTGCATCCTTGCCCACATTTGGTATATGTCAGTTTGGTTTTAATTTCTTTTGGTAAATAATAATATTGAACATTTGATCATATGTATATTTTCTATTTACTCATTTTACTTTATAAAATGTATTTAAATTTTTGACCACTTTTGTAAGAGGGCAGTTTGTTTTACTTTTATTGAGGTATAGGAGCTCTTTATACTCTCATTATAATTCTCTCATCAGATATATGTTCTGTGGATATTTTTCCTCAGGTTGCTGCTTGCCTATTTTTCTAATCATATTTTTGTGACGTTTTAAATTTTGATGCAATGAAATTTATCACTTTATTTTTTTTTATTTTTACCAAGAACATGTATTGGTACATTATATACATAATGATCATAATCAACATGGTTATTTTGTACCTGTACATGATGTACCTTGGCTTCCCCCCCTTCCACTCACCCACCCCTCTCTATTTGCAACAAGTTTATTTACACTTTTCCATTTTTTTCCCTTTCATCTTACTTTTCTTTTAACCTTCTTCTTTATCCCCCTTTTTCCTATCTAGTTCTCCTCTCTTTTGAATACTATCTCTTTTTTTTTTAACATAATATCTATTATACCCCTTTGTCCTTATTTACACTTACGGTTTCTCATATCAGAGAAACAATTCGATGTGTACTGATAAGTGTCTGATATATTTCACTCAATAGTATGTTCTCAAGGAATATCCATTAACACACAAATGACTCTAGTTTATCCTTCTTTATGGCGTTGTAGTACTCCATTGTGTAGAAAAACCACATCTTCTTTAGCCATTCATCAGTTGTTGGGCATTTAGGTTGTTTCCAAGACTTAGCTATTACAAATTGTGCTGCTGTGAACATGGTTGTGCATATATCACTGTGATATGATGATTTTGATTGTTCTGGGAAGATACAGAGGAATAGCTGGATCAAATGGAACCTCTAGTTGTAGTTTTCTGAGGAATCTCCACACTGATTTCCACAGTGGTTGGACCAGTCTACATTCCCACCAACTTATGAGTATTTACCTCTAAGAAATCTTTGCCTGTCCCTCAAGTTGTGAAAGATCTTTATCTTTTTCTAGAAGATTGATAGTTTTGTTCTACATTTAAATCTACGATTCACTGTGTGTGTGTGTGTGTGTGTGTGTGTGTGTGCGCGCGCGTGTGCGCAGGTGTATGTGTGTTTGTTACAAAGTAAGAATCAAGGTTCTTTTCTTTTTTTCCTATGTGGATTATGCTATATGGATTTCTAGCACATTATGTAGAAAAACCTTTCTTTTCTTCATTGGGTTGCTCCGATGCATTGTCGAAAATTAAGTTATATAAGCATGATTTTATTTTTGGATTCTCTTCTGACCTGTTGGTGTATTTGTATAGCCTAAGCCAGTCCCATACAATCTTAATAACTATAGGTTTATATTAAGTTTTAATCTCAAATATGTAACTACTCCCACTTGGGTTTTTTTGGATTGTTTTGAGTATTTTCATCTTTTGCATTTCTATGGAAGTTTTAGAATTACCTTGTTAATTCCTATAAAAAAATCTGGTGAGATTGTGATTAGGATTGAAATAAATCTATAAATTAATTTATAGACAATTGGCATCTTAAAACACTGCATCTTCCAAGCCATGAATATTCTATATCTCATCATAACTTTAGATCTTTTACTTTTTTCTTAGCAAAGTTTTGTAGTTTTCAGTTTGCAAGTCATGAAGCTGGTTTTGAAACATATTTCCAAGTATATTATGTTTTTAATGTTATTAGAAGAGAAAAAATTTAAATTTATTTTTAACTGATGAAGAATATATTTAAGTATACCTTGTGTCATGTTTAAGTCAGGTTAAACATATCTATCTCCTCAAATAGTTATCCTTTTTTATGGTAAAAACTTTCAAAATTCTTCTTTCTAGCTTTTTGACATGTGCAGTACATTATTTTTATTTTACCCTACTGTATAATAGCACACCAGATTTTAGAAGTTTCAGTCCTTGCACAGTTAGTGGGCTCCAGGCAGAAGCAGCATGGTTGAAGGGTCTGCCAAAGGAAAGCTGTTCATGTCATGGTCTCCAGGAAGCAGAGAGTGAAGGGAGGAGCTAGGGAGGGACATAAACCCTTCCAGGCCATGCCCCACCTCTTCTGACCAGACCCCACCTCCTAACAGCAAGCCAAGCTGTAAGCCCCCGTAGTCTAATCACCTTCCAAGAGCCCCACCTGTGATAGCATGAGGCTTTAGGGGACATCAGATGTAAACCATAACATCACTGATCAACCTTTTCCTCCCTTCTGTCCCCCTGTTCTCCTCAGCCTTTGGTAATCACCATTCTCCTCTCAACTTCTGTGAGATCAGTTTTTTTAGATTGTGCATGTGAGTTAGATCAGGTGGTAATGTCTTTCTGTGTCTGGCTTATTTCACTTAACAAAAAGATCTCTATTTTCATCCATGTTGCTGCAAATGACAAGATTTTATTATTTTTATAGCCAGATTCATCTGTTGTTCGACATTTAGGTTGTTACTACAGTATTTCTTTGCTCTGGTGAATAGTGCTGCAATGAACATGCTAATGTATATGTCTTTTTGAAATACTGATTTCATTTCCTTTGGATATACAGATGGGAATGGAAAATATGGGGAATATTTAACTATTAAAATTATTAAAGTAAAAGACACATTGCCATTAATCCTCCTCAAAATATGCTCCTTGCTTTGAACTCCTCTTGTATCCCACATTCTTGCTACTTTTTGAAGCACTTCTGATGTCCTCTTTCATGAGTGTCTTTAGTTGCACTGTCCTGGCCATCTCCATGTCAAGTGGATTTAAAATAAGTTTATCTTTCATGGTTGTTTTGACTTTGGGGAAGAGCAAGAAGTCACACAGTGCCAGATCTAGTGAATAAGCTGGAGGAAGACACACCATAATGTTTTACAAGCCTGCCTTTCTGTAGGGCTCGGATTATGGTGGCCACATAAAATGAATCAGAAGTGTTTTTTCTCTATTGTCTGTAATAGCGTATGTAAGATTGCTGTTACTTTTCCCCGAAGTGTTTAATATATTTCACCAAGGAAGTGTTTTTGATGACAAATCCAATTTCATAGATAAATGGCTACTCAGATTTTTAAATTTATCTTGTATCAGTTTTGGTTCACTTGTGATTTTCAAGGACTTTATTCACTTGATTGAGCTTGTTAAATTTATTGGCCTACAGTTGTTCATAATATGTGTTTGTTATTTTAACAACTGTAGAATCTGTAGTAGTATTTGTTACGGTTTTTATCTAAATGTCTCCCAAGAGCCTCCTGTGCTCATATATGGGGATTTTGGAAGGTGATTGAAATGCAGGAGCTGATAGCTGACCTGCTGTTAGGAGGTGAGGTCTGGTCCAAGAGATGGGTCACTGTAGTCATGGCCCGGAAGGGTTTATCTCCCACCCCAGCTCCTCCCTTCACTTTCTCTGCTTCCTATCTGCTGTCCCTTGAGCAAGTCTCCTCTGTCTGTGCCATGTTGTCCTGCCATGCAGCCAGCTGACTATGTGCTGAAACCTCTACAGACTGTGAGCCAAAATAAAGATTTTCTCCTTTAAACTGCAGGTGTCTGGTATTGTGTCTCAGTGACGAGGAAAGTGACTAAGACAGTATCTCTTCTTTCAGTCCTGGTTTTGAGAACTTGGACTATTTTTCTTCCTCAAATTGTTGAGCTAGAGTTCGGGTTCTTGATCTCTTTGAAGAACTGACTTAGACTTTGTAAATACTATTTTTGTAAATGTTGTCTATTGTTCTTTAATTGTGTATTTCATTGGTTTCTATTTTTATTTTAATTTTATTTTGTTCATCTTTAACTAGATCAGGGTTATTCAACCTTGAAACTACTGATACTTTCACTGGATAATTATTTGTTGTACAGAGCTATCCTATATATTGTATGATGTTTAGCATCAACCCTGACCTCTACCCGCTAGATGCCATTAGTTCTTTCCCACTTAACTGCAGCAACAAAAATATCTCTAGACATTGCCAAATGTACCTAGCAGAACAAAATTGCTGTTAGTTGAGAATTGTATGTATATGTTTTCTTTTATTGCCTTTTCTCTTTTCTAATATACCTGTTTAAATTTATGAATTTTTCTTTAGCATTACTTTAGCGACATTCTATAAATTATGATATATTGTATTTTTTGTTATCTTTCATTTGGAAATATTTTCAACTCTGGTCCATGAATTATTTACATATATTCAGTTTAGTTTCCAAATATGTTGACATTTTCCCAGATAGTATAATACTACTGATTTGCAATTTAGTTCCCTTGTGATAGAATATGCTGTGTAAGATCTCAAGCATTTAAAATGTCATGAGACTTAATTTATGGACCAACATTTAGTCTTTCTTGGTAAATGTACCATATTCTCTTGAAAGAAAAAGTAAGTTCTGTAACTGTTGGGTGTAGTGTTCTATAAATGTTAATTTAGCTAAGGTGATTGATAGTGTTGTTCAGGTCTTCTGTGTACTTACTGATTTTTTTGGTAAGTTATTCTGTCAGTTGCTGAGGGAACATTGTTAAAATCTCTAAATATGATTGTGAATGTTTACTTCTCCATTTAATTTTTTTGACTTTTGATTAATATCTTTTGAATCTGTTATTAGGTATAGATACATTTATGGCTGTTATGTACTTCTTAGGAATAGACTTATAAATATGAAATATTCTTCTTTATCTCTGATCACAGTGCTTGCTGTAAAAGTATACTTTTTGATTTTAATATAGCTACTCTGGCCTACTAATGTTTTACTGTTTGCCCTGTGTTATTGTTATTACTTGTGTAAGTAGAAATAATACCGTAATATTTTATATTTATGTAGTGCACATTATTTATGATGAGATTGGCTTCTATGCTATCCTTTGAACTTTGCAGCAAGCTTACAGGCAAATGATGTTGATATCTCTATTTTACAGAGACAAAGTGACTTCCCCAAGATCAGCATTTAGCACTGATTGCTTTCTTCCTCCAAAGTCTGGGCTTTTGGTCACTATGCTATGCTTTTCTTCATAGATTAAGTAGCAGGAGAATTAGAGGGATCTGGTGTGTCACATCCTGTGATAGGTAAAGGCAAATGTAGGAAGCATATATGGAGAAGCTAGTATTTTATGTCAAGACACAAGTACTTATAGTTCCATTTTAAGTTTCAAGTTTAGCTGTAAAGAACAAGCTTTTAGTTACGTGAAAGCGGTTAGTATTTTGTCAGGGTTACTGAAGTAAAGGAACCATCAAGATCTCTGAGTATTGGAGGAGAGGCTGGGCTGTGAACATAAAGGTCTGCATTATACAAACTACTTGTGCTATAATTCTCCAGAAATTCCCAGGCCCCTAAGGAATTGCCCAACTGTTTAACCCTTCCATTCAACTATACAGCAACAGTCAAATCACTGTTCAATACAAAGAGTTTTCCCAGGCTATTAAAACCTACTGAGCAGAGAGTGATGAGCACCAGTGACCCACAAACGATGAGCACCAGCCATTTGCCTTCATCAGGTGTGTGGGATGGTTTGGCCTGGAGGAAGAGGAATGGGTAAGATAATCTCCAGCTGGTTGCCTACCTTGGATTCCATGACTCCTTCTTATAGAAGCCACCAGAGAAGTTGGTGTCCCCACCTGCCATTCCTTGGAGGAGCCCTTCCTTGCTACTCCCTTGGCCATCTAAATCTCAGGTGGACAATCTGTGGGTCCTCCTGGGCCTCAACTCAGCTATTGAAATACCAATTACAGGCTTGTGTTTGTATGACTCTCGCCCTTTGTTCTTAAATTGTCAATGCCCACCAAAGAATATGTGTCTAGGGAATTTTAGCAGTACTTTTTGTATGTTTGTTATTTGTTTTTTCCCAGATGTTGAGTTTTATAACTCATAGACATAAACTTGTGATTTTATTAAATATCCCTAGGCTTGTTACTCTACTTTTTTTCTAACAAAAAATATATGTTGCCTTCATTGGCCACTTAATGCAATTCTATAATCTTCACTGCTACTACTTGCCTTTTCTAAAATAAGTTGTGGAGCTTCACACTTTTGGGTCTGACATGTCCTTATTTTCTTTGCTGATTCACCTCAATCATGCAGTTCAAATGCCTCATTCTCTGAGAACCCCACACCATCTGGACAGAGTAAGTGACTCTGAGCTCGCAAGGTCTGCTGAAGAAATCTTTCCCTTTCCGATGAACCCCAAGCATCTCCAGGATGAAATCCACCCCTCTTCACAAGGTAGAAAGGATTGGATTTCAAACACTGTGAGGCAAAGACTAGCCCATGGGATGGCTCACATGACTCTCGAGTGGGCACTCTCTGCTCAGTAGGTTTTCATAGCCTGGGAAAACTCTTTGTATTGAGCAGCAGTTCAACTGTTGCTCTATAGTTGAATGGAAGGGTTAAATAGTTGGGTAATTCCTCAGTGGCCTGGGAATTTCTGGAGAATCATGGCACACATAGTTTGTATAATGCAGACTTGTACAAACAAACATAGGGAGATGCAGTGCCCTGAAATCCCAATGCAAGTGAACTCTGGCTATATTAACCTCTGAGGCTCAGGGGGCTGCTTAGGACATTGCTGGGAGCTTGCAGGAGACTATCTTTCCCTGCCTGCCCAGGGGCAGAAGGAGTCCAGAACTCCTTATGCCTGGGATGAGAATTATGGTGGTGGTGATTCTTACCTCCTCAGCAGATGGGGTTAGGAGTAAGGTCAGGAGTTCAAAAAGGACACAGAAGGCTGGGGGGCTCTACAGTCTTGGTTCATTTCACTCCCTTTTTTCCTAGCCACATAGATATAAAAGGTCGTCATCTGTGGTCTCACAAAGATTTTATTATTTAATGAATACATGTAGAGTGCTAGGTACTGTTGCAAGTACTTAGATATGAACTTACTTGTTCTGTAGCAGGTTTAGCAGTCCAACTCTGAGGTCTTACTGGCTATGGTAATGGCCCATGAGGTCAGACAGATCTAGAGTCAAGTTCTAGTTTTCTTTGTATCCATGTGACCAAGGACGAGTTGCTTGGAACCCTTCTGCTCTGGTTTCTCCATCTGTAAAATGGATCCCCAAAGGTTTGCCATAAGGATTAGATTAGGTAATGTACACAAAACTCTGAGCCTAGAGTCTAATGTCATGTGTGATTGGTGGCTATGATGACTATGAAGGAGAAAGCCTGCTCCCTCAAGGATTCCTTTTTGATGCCTGTGGGATTAGATATCAGAACAGAAGGCCATTCCACAGTGTGTTGGGCCCCTCTATGAGCTCCAGAACTCTGTCAAGGTAACAGGAATTGGCACTCCTGTGCTTTCAGGAAATCAAGAATGAGGGATGACACTGAACCAGAGAGACTGTTAGTCTGAGAACACTGTGCAAACAGAAAACTCAGTCTTGCACCCTTGTGCTTCTCATTAGATTCGCTTCTCTGCCAGAAGGATCATGAATCTTGATGCCCACTTGAGCGGGTAAAAGGGCCAAAGCTTACCACCTTCCTGACTATTTATACCTCCTTAATTGTGGCTCTCCTTCCCTTTAGCAGGCCTCTTTTTGGGGAAGACCCTAGGTTAACAAGGCGACCCAGGAGAAGGATCACTCCTCCTCATCTACTGGGAGAAAATCATATTCTAATTCAGCCCCTTTAGTGGAGGGGGGAATTGGGGTATCGATCAGGATTGTCTCAGGGAAAATACAGTGAGGCCAGGATCCTGGATGCCAACAAAGGATCTGAAAGGGCAAGCTGGGAGCAGAGGGTAGCTATTGCCACCTTGGAACTTCACTTCAGGCTGCTCTTTCCCTTGAGGTCTGGGACTCTTGGCATTCCCTTGGACTTGAGAAAGCCCCTGACTGGAAGATCTTAGGTTTGGTCAGCAGCCTCAGATGCCAGGGAGCCCCTGATGACCAGCTCCTCTGCCCCTTCCAGTCCCCACTCCCTCACCTACATGTCAACCTGCTGGTAGGAAGTTAATGAGTGATGTATTAAATTTCACAGATGGCATTCCTGCTATTTACCCCTAAACCCAGATGAATGATGGAGATGGTTGTTTTAGGGTCTAACACTTCATAAAACTGATTTTACCAAGGAGTTTGGATTTAGATTGTGTCTTAGAGCAGTGTCTTTGCTGAGCTAGTCCGTGGTTGTGCTGGGGGTGCTGGGGTGCTAGGTGTGCTGCCTCTACATATCTCCTTAGGGACCAGTTTTCACTGAATTGAGATAAGGCAGGTAGAACTATTGTCAATATTTAATCAGGGTATTTGGGATTCAGCTCTATAAAGCAACATTTAGGACCTGTGTTTGCCAACACTGGCTGCAAGCCAAGGAAAGTATTAGTCTCTGGCCTGATCTTTAAGGGCAAGATTACACAGTTATTTGTCCCAAAGTCAGTCATAGGAATTCAGAGGAACATGGTGTGCTGTATAGCACTCCCACCTGTGTCTTTAATAGCAAAGCTGGTGTTTGGATTTGTATTGGTCTGGGACAGACAAAGCCTAGGAGTTACAGACCTAACTCTCTCTAAAAAGATCTCCCGCTTTCCAACTTGGCTTTTCCAAGCCCCTTTTATTGCCCTTACTTCTCTGTCTACTTTCTCTGCCCAGCTGGGACTCAACAGGGTCAACCAAGCCAGGCTATTACAGGAAAAAACAAATGTGGTCATCAAGTTCTTGTATCTTCCCCTTTCTACTTCCAAATGACTCTTTCTAAGGGTTTGGTCTCCCTGGAGGTGATTTCCTGCCCTCATCGCTAAGAGGATTCCTGGATTCTACCACGTCTCGGACAGGTTGTTGGATGGTTTGCAGATGACTCGTGTCTTCCTGCTCCTTAAGCATCCTCTGATCTCAATGCACAAGAGCTATTCTCTTGCTTTCCATCCAGTTTTCCTCTTGAGTGTCACCTGCCCTTCCATTTATTCTTCCATGGTGTGTATGTGTGCATTTGCGTGTGTACGTGTGTGTGTGTGTATACATGTAGGGCAGTGAGGGTATCCCCCTACTAAAAATCTTGAACCTGTGATGGGACACTTGCTACTCCACAGACCTCTCTGCAGTGCTGTGTCACAAATCACAGTTCCTTACAGGGTTTTAGGGGAAATAAAATCTGCCAATAATTATTAATCACTTTTTATACTCTTAAGTACAGGGTTAAATGCTTCATCTATGACTTTATTTAATTACATGCCACATCTTCTGAGGTGCTATTATCAACTTCGTTTTATGAGTGAGGCTAAAAAGACTCAGGCTAAGTAACTTATTTAAGATCACACAGCTATTAAGTGGTCAAGCTCAGATTAAAGCCAAGATCTGCCTGAGTCTGCCTTGCATCCTTGACTGTGGTGGGCTACCATTTCTCCAGTGTAAAACATTAAAACAAACTTATTTTAGATTCACTGTAATCGCTCAGTTAATGCATTAATACATTATTGTTTTTTAAAAAATTAGAATGCTCAGATAAGGCTGAAATTCCCTCTGATCAACATTCCCTACTTCCTATCACTTTTCCCCACTCAACAGGTAATCATTATTGCTATATCATTTATAATGATATATCATTGTTATATCATTTATGTTATATATTGTTATATCATTTCACACCTTTTCCTATATGTGTACACATGCATATGCATGCATTGGAAATATTAACATCTCTTGATGTTCTTCAGTATGTGGATCACAATTGTATATACCATTCTGAAACTTCTTTCACTTTTTTTTTTTTGTTCAGGGGCACTGGGGATCGAACTCAGGGCCTTGTGCTTGCAAGGCAAGGACTCTTACCACTGAGCTAAATCCCTGGGCGAAACTTCTTTCACTTAACAATATGTGATTGATCCTCTTTCCATGTAAGCATAAGAATGTTCATTCATTCCTATCTACCACTGCCCCATATTTCATATTATGAGTGCATATAATGGTTGTCTATTTGCTGGCTGTTTTTATTTATTCCTAGTCACTTCCCAGTTGGTGAACATTTAATTTGTAATTTATAATTAAATGTCCGCAATTGTTATGCTCCATGAAGATCACTGGACATAGCTCCTTGCGTACCTTTTTTTCTCATTAAGCAGAAGTGGATTTTCTGTATGACAGAGTACTCAAATTAAAAAAAAACCTTAATAAACACTAAAAAATGATCCTCCAAAGTGGCTTCAGCAATTGATAATTTTTTTAAAGATTGTGACATGCACATTGGGGGAAAGGTGCCATATCTTCACGAAGGACAGCACAAAAGAAAATGGGCTTAAACTGTAGGAGGATGCCCTGATATACAAGACTTCAGAAATAGCCCATGGCCTGTCCACATGAGAAGGTCTCTTCCTGACCACAATGGGAAGTCAGAGATGCAAGGCCAGAGGCAGCAAGAAGTATGAGCTGTGGCTTCACGGTCTCCTTTGTGGGCAAGTGACAACCTTTCGAAGGTCAGTGTTAACACCTGCAAATTGGAGATGACAATCTCACTAACACTGATGATACATGAACAGCTCATAGCATGTGGCCATATACAAAGAAAGCATTTGATAACAGCTAGCATTAGCTATATGGGAAGTAAATGCGGACAGGGAAGGCTTGGGGGATCTTTCCTGGAAAATCTTTAAGGATAACAAACCCACCCTTGGATTGGACCCAGGTGCCATCTCCAGAGAGTGCCGGATAACAGGACATTGATATCCAGCCAGTTTCAGAGCAGAATTATAAGCCACAAACCATGACCTTTGCCCATGACTTTGAGTTCTTGCCAGTACCACCAATAAAATGTAGAAAATCGTTCAGCACAGGCATGAAAATGATAAATTCCCAAGAAATGCTTCTTAATGCTTTTTACTCTAAAATAGTCTAACTGTTAAATTCTAACTTCTTTGACATTTTGTCTGGCAAATATACAGGGCTTTAGGCTGTTAGGACAATTGTCCATGAAGGAGGAATGATTTCATTTGGTGGGTTTTAATTTCTTGCTAACAGGATTCTTTTTTCCTTGCTCTCTTTTGTTATTCCAACTGAGGTATGTGGCCACAGAGTTCTTGTTACAACTATTACTAGCCTCAGATGCCTCAGCAGCATTGAGGAATGGAATTTTAGCAAAGGGAGCCAGTGCTGTAAGCATGTTTCTGGGGGGGGATTGAGTGGGGGTGGCAAGGGCTGAGCTTGCCACCTGCATCGCTCTGTATTGTTTCCAGACCAAACTGAAACCATGTTCTCAATAGACCCAGGAGCCTGGGGGGAGATAACAGGGCTCATGGCTAACCTGCAAAACCCAGATTCCTGTAGCTGGCAGGGAGCCAGGGGACAGGTGGATGCAGGGACCTTTATGAGTGTGTCCTTCACCCTTTACTGTGGCTTTGGCCTACACTCAGCTCTGTCTCCACTTCCAGATACCAAGAACCATTGCAAGGACATGCAACCAGTCAGGTGGTGGCCCATGAGGCCGCCTCACCTGACCCTAGCTATCGTTGCATCTGACCTCAGGCCCAGGATGAAGAGATTGAGCTTCCAGGATATAGTATGTGCAGGGTGTCCCTGCTCGTAGCTGTATGTGGCTTGAACAAGTCTCTGCTGACTTTTGGGAGGAAGGGAAGCAGCCAAGTGTAATGAAGTGAACTCTGGGGCCAGCAGGCCTGGGCTCAAATCCTTGCTGTGTTTCCTAAATTTAGAATACCAGTCAAGTCACACTACCTTTCTAAGCTCAGTCTTTTCATCTATACAATGGAGAAAATACTGATCTCTGAGCTTGTGGGTGGTTCAGCTAAAGGTGATTGGCAGGGAACAGGAGCTGGTTCTTTCGTCTCCTTAAAATCACTCTTCTGAGTAAGACCCTGGTCCTGAGGCAGCCTTCTCTGTCTTCTTTGAGCTCAGACAGTCAAGAAGGGTCCTGAGCACACCCTGGAGTGAGTGACATGCTTGAGCCAGCCAGAGTTTAGAGTGACTGACAAAGCCGGATCAGGCTTGGCTTGCAGCAACCTTAAGAGGAGAGGCCGGACTGAGCTGAAACCCAGACCACAGTGCAGTCTCTTCTCCACAGGAAAAGTACCCAGAATCACTGGTGGATTCTTGTAAAGTTCAGTTATATCTCCCAGGAACAAGCCCTGGCTTGTTTTGATTGATTTTTTGGCTTTCAAGTTACAGTGCATGGATTTCTGAATTTCAAAGCCCTCTAGCAAATATGCAAATATTTTAACTCACAGTGTAAGACAGGTGGAATTAATACTCCAAAGCCAACACTTCTTGATAATTCCTGTAGTAATGCTGAAAACTCAAAATCAGGATTTTATTTTTACCTATAGAAATTGATTGGGCTGCTTTCATCTGGCAATCCTTTTAGGCTGTTGAAGAGAGAGACATTTAAGGAGAAAATTCTAAGAAGAAACTTTATTCTTCTGCTTTTGAATTTGATGTGCTGTTTTCTGTGTGTGTGTTTCATAGAAAGTAGTCGGGGGCTGTTGCTGGGATGAGAGCTGCATGGGTCCTAGACCAGGTAGCAAGGTGGCAGCCACCTCGGCTTTCTCCAATTACTTATTTCGGGGCTTCTTTGTCTGTGCCTCCTTTCTTCTTTAACCCCTCGTGGGATTTTTGTGGGACACTGTTCCAGTAGGGGAATTGACCCTGGCTAGGTAATTGAAATTAAGATAATGTTTAAAGGGATGAGCTTCAGAGTTGGACAGATATAGATCCAAATCCTGACTTTTCCTACCTTCTGTCCTTGTGGCACTTCATTTAACTACCTTGAGACTGATAACTAGTAAAATGGATCTGAAAACAGCACCTGCTTCATTTTTCCTTTTTTTGGTGCTGGGAATCGAACTCAGGGCCTTATGCTTGCGCGGCAAGCACTGTAATCACTGAGGTAAATCCCTAGCATGCTTCATTTTTCAAGGATGAAAATCATGATTATGTAAATCACACAGTACAGCACATCATGCTTAAGAACTTTCTTATAGAATGTTTAGTAGTATTATTAATACACCTAGCAGCTCCAAGCCACCCACAATTGATGAGTCCTATTAGGGTCCTGAATTGTGCTAGATGGTCTGGGAGAGACAAAAGAAAGACCAACCTTGGTTCTTGACTCTAAGGAACTCTGAGGGAGACAAGACTTAAGTTAGAACGGAAAGTGATGTATTAAATAGATCCTTCCTAAGTGTTTAATAAAATGCTAAGTTGAATGAGGCAGGTGATCAGAATAGTTGAAATGGAAGGAAAAGGAGGTACTATAAGTGACATGATGTCTAGCATTTGCTGAACACTTACTGTAGCCAGGCTCCCTTCCTGGGTTTGCTACATCTCACAGATGTTAGATGTGTTGCTCGGGGTGAAGTGAAGGCCCCTGACACAGGCTGCTGGTCCTGTCAGGCCTGGCAAGCTGTGGACAGCCGTGCCATCCAGTCCTGGCAGGTGAAGACCACAGAGAGCTCTGCCTTGCCACAGCCCAGAATGAAACCCAATATGTGCCCTAGCCCCACAGGGTGCCAGGCATTTGCCTTCTTATCAGGCTGGCACATTCCATGGCCCAGTGGCCACCTGGGTTGGCCAGGGTAGACCTATGTCAGGCTACGTGTGCATTTGCATTGCCACCTATCCGGCGCGTTTTGCATTTTTGAGAGTCTGACCTGGCTATTAGACAGCAGGCATGATGGTGTGCTACCCAGGGCTGAGGGCATCTCGGGACAAGCGTTGACTCTGCTATAAAAGAAATGGCATTTGAATTCCGCCCCACCTTTCTCGTGCATGTGACTGTGGGCAGGCCATCTCATCTCCCTAGATCTCAATTTCCTTTACCATAAAATAGTAATGATAAAAGATACCTACCCTAGTTTCAGTTTGGATATTAAATATTATAAAGAGCCTGACATATGCTGATAGGTGCTCCATACAATTAATTACTACTTTTAATGGCAGAAATATTGTTTCTGGAATATTGAGAGTTCTGAGCTCTGTCACAGGGCACAGGCAATGGAGAGCGGTGAAAAGTGGGTAGGGATATGTGTAAGAATTGGTGGGAAGCTGCCATGGTATCTTGCTTGCTTATATTTGGAGGAGCCCAGCTTCTAATCCTGAGCTACAGGGAGGAATTTGAGTGGCGTTTGAGCTTGTGGAAATCTTGCTTCACCTGATTGCTTATAAAAGTTTTTGTGATTGTGATCAGACTTTGTCTCTCAAGAATCTTGCTGGGCTAAAGGTGGGCTAGAGGAAAAGTCAGCTCAAATGTATCACCCAGGTGGAGCTGTGGCCTGGAGGTAGACTGTGGCAGTCACGGGGATGTTTCTCACCTTTTATATGCAGGCTCTAGTGTAAGGAGAACACAGGATGTGTTGGTTGAGTTTATACAGCAGCTTACCACCAGCATGAAATCAAACACCTTAACTTCTCTCTCTGCTTCCTTTCTCATGTCAGAAGGCGACATTCTTTTACCTTCCCTTTCTTCCAGCATTTATAGTGGCCCCTGGAAGTTGGCATTATTACATTGCTTAAGTGACTTGCACAAGACCATTCGTCTAAGAGTCTCAGAACAATGTGACATGCCAGGATCCAGAAGTTCCTAGCCAGTTATCCAGTTTGGGACCCTGGCCATGCTGGATTCCCAATCACTGTGCTTTGCCCCACTAAATTCCTAGGCTCTGCGAATGCCAACTAGGTATTTGCATAGTATATCTCTTAGAACAATCTCAGGCCCAAACCCTCTACCTTATGAGAAGTTAGCTAATTACGTGAGGCACCATTGGTCTGTTGCCATGAAGCAGATGGGGCAGGTAGATGATTTCAGGAGGCTGTAAAAATTCTCTGGACAGATGTTGCCGAAGAAGTTCTAGAATGGGCTATGATGGATTTCTGCAGAGACCTTTTTGGGAGGGTATGTCTGGCTTTATGGAGGAGTGTCAAGATGTTCCTGGGGTTTTGATTTTGGTCAACTCAGCCTGAAATCCTCTTTATTCTAAAAATCCTGGCTAACTAGCCACCAATTCTGAAGTTTCAGTGAGGTGGACATAATACAGAGTTGGGTCAGAGGGTGGAGGGTAGTTCTGGTTAATTCGGGTCTCTCCTCTTAGTTTCAGAAAGCAGAACGACCTTCAGAGGTGGCAAGTCTGTGCATTAAACTGGAGTTTTATTTTCCTCAGCAAATTGAGGAGAAATTCATAGGGACTGGAAGAGATTTTGTAGCTTTTGTGTGTGTTCTGTTGGCCCCCTTGCTTCACTTGGCCTTGCTTTGTTAGCAGGAGCAGATGGACTCTGACTGTTCTGAGGCCCTGGGGAAGCAGAGGAAGAGAAAGAGGGCTGCTTGGTGAACTGTGCTAGGCCCAGAAGAACAGATTTTGCCATTTGGGGTGCTTGTGAATCCGAGATCTTGGCTTAATCTTTACTTGCCTGGCCCCAAACATAGACAGTCAGGTACAATGTCCACTCCACCTGGGGAGAGGAGGTTGGAGAAAGAGACAGTGGCTGCCTGAGTCAAGCCCAGGGCTGGTTTGATTGGCAGTTTGAGAGGCCTCTTGCTCAGGATAAGAGTTGCCTGACCTCTTAATTTCAGCCCCAACCCAGATTTTTGCCATTTCCCCAGTTTCATAAGTTATAGGTGAAAGAAATAGAGGAAAAGAGAATTTCTCTAAGCTTTTGTTTAAGAAAAGGTAATCTCTTTTAGTCCATTTGCGATGCTATAACAGAATACCTGAAATGGTAATGTGTAAAGTACAAACATTTATTTACCATAGTTTTTGAAGCTGAGACTGACAGGGCACTGGCAGATCCAGCATTTGGTGAGGGCGTCTCTGGCTCCAAGGGGCCCCTTGATGCTGCATCCTCTGCTCAACGTGTGTTCACATGGCAGAAAGCAGAAGGGCAAGCAGGCGAACTCTGATCAAGCCTCTTTACCAGGGCACCTCATCTCATCTACCTAGTGGCCTAATCACTTCTAAGAGGCTCCACCTCTTAATATTATCACATTAGCGACTTCTGACTTTTGGAGGGGACACATTCAAACCACAGAATTACCCTATTCTGCCTTTTCCCAAATGACAAGCTGCCAAAGGTTATCAGATTTCTCTGAATGTACAAGTATACGTCTCTCTTTCCTGCCATATGTGGTCAGTATTTTCTTTTCCTGGACAGTCAGTACATATGCTTCATGGATTTTTCTTTTTTAATCAGAATTTGTGGCACATTTATGACATAGTCTTTATTGTTTTCTTTCCTCCTCTCCTTCCATTTTTCTCTTTTTTTGAATCTCCCTTCCTTCCTTTACACTCTCCTGCCTCCTTTATTTCCCTTTCCTCTTTCATCTCTTCATCCCAATCTTTCCCCTTTCTTTTTATATATTGATTTTGGTCCCCACCCCTGATAATCCTGCCTCTATAACAACATAGTGGGCTCCCTGAGGCCACGGACCACGTCTTGAACTCATATGAGCCTGACATTAGCAGCCTGCCTGGCACAGGCAGTGGCTTTCTAGAAACCCTTGTCATCGTGGCTCTCAGTGAGGTTTGGTCTTCCTTGCCAGTGACCATGCTGTGGAGACCAAGGCAATCACTGTGGCTGCTCACCAAGCCCTCCCGCCACACATTCTTGGTTCCCTGAGCTGGCTGCTACTTGGGCAGCTTCAGTAGCTGCTGGCATTTTGTTTCTTTCCTTTTGCCTGTCCTCAGCCCTGTGTTATCAGTCATAGTTGCTTGTCTTGGCTGCACAGGCCCTTTTTCAGAGGGAAGAAGTGGTTTTGGACAGCAGGCAGGCAAGTTTCAAGCTTACCCTTCTCTGTATTTCTTTATCTGCTGGCAAGAAGAATTTTTAAAACCTGGAAACACCGAAACTATCTCTGAGCTTTAAATTTCTGATTTCATCTGAAAAAACAAAAACAAAAGCAAATGACACTAAAAATGAGTTGTCTAACTCTATTTATACCATTGTTCATTCAGACTTTAAAGGTGAAATCTTGGCTTTTTGTTACTATGGGGTGTGACCATGATATAGAGATGCATGAGAATAGGCAACAGGACATCTCCATCAAAAGGTTGAATTAATTTCTTAACTCTTAATTTCAGGGTTAAATAGCTAATGCCTATGGTGCCCCTGCTACATGCCAGGCATTGAGCTAACTGCTCCATGTCTATTCTCATTGTGTCTTCAAACAAACGTTGGAGGCAAGCAAATCTCATTTTGATTCCCATTTTATGTACAAGCAAACTGAGGATTAGAAAGGTTTTACCAAGCTTACCTACAGTTTCCTTCTGGACACCATTACTACAATTCATGTTGCCATCACCAGGTGAACAAGCATCTTCGTAGAGAATCATTTGCATCAACATCTTCTGGGAGCTGAGCTTGTTAGCAATGTGGGGCCTTCGTCTTGTCCAGGCCTGCTGAGTGAAAACTCTGTGTAAAGAAGGTCCTCAGGAGATTCCTGTGCATGTGAGAAGTGCTCAGTCTAAGATGTGGTGGCCTAAAAAGTTGGGTTTTTCTAAAGAGAACAAATAACTGGAAGGAGAGATAACTCATTTGCAGCTCAGTCTGTCCTTTTTTTCCTATAAGAACACAACTTTTTATTATTTAAAAAATTAACCACTCGTAATGGTAAAAATGACCAACTTGTAAGAACTAATCACTTAAAGCCGGTTGTTTTCCCCGCATATTATCTCATTTAATGTTCATGACAAGCCAAGGAGGTAAGCATTTTTCTTACCTTCATTTTACAGAAAAGAAGGCATGGTATAGAGAGATTAAGTTGACCAAAGTGAACATAGTTAGAAGTAAAAACGGTTCTTTTAAACTATCATACCTGAAACCAAATACCAGGCACACGTCAAGTACCACAGCCACTTAACATCACCTATTTTCAGTGTAACACTTGGAGAGTTTCTGATTCACTCAACGTGATGATACTCTTAACACAGCTTTGCAAAACCAAGTAGCATCTGTGTACACTTAGTATGCAGCTAAGAATAATGAAAGTAGCAACTCTGTATTAAATACTTAAGAGTCAGTAGCACTTGCTATGTCTGTCTTTTTCTGTACTTCTATTTTTATCTTTTCTGATTTACTTTATAGTAGAGAATTTCACATAGCATTGTGAGGTTTTGTTAGTGGGGATCAGATCTTCACCACTTTTCCACCTGCAGAGTGCTCGGCATCCTTTTTAAATAGTAGTAGCACAATACATGTCTGTTGAATGTGGAACAGCCTAGCAATTCTAAGATCTTTCCAAGAATGTGTCTTAGAGTAGCCTTTCAGCTTTTCCCTAGGATATTTAAAATAATAGTTCAAAGGCATCATCTGAAACCAAGCTAAGCCATAAGTTATGCTAGGGCTGTTTCCTGGTAGAGACCATGATAATGTCTGATCGGTCTCTCAGTTCCTTTCTGTTCTGTACCTCATTTTACTGTTCAGAACTTTCCAGGGCAGCACCGTATTGTCAGAGTGAATGTGCCTCCATTCTGCTGAAGGACAGCCCTGAGGAGGGGTAAGGAAAAACAGATTCGGTGAACTCCCCACCCCACGAGAGTTCTATTCCACAAGTAGCCAGGATCTTTCCTAGACACAGGCAATGAAATAAACTATGGAATCACAGAGATTCATGCGTGACTTATGATCATCCAATTCATTGGTCTGGGCATTTGGCCCAGTCTCTCTGAATCTGTTTTTCCCATCCAGAAATGAGTTAACAATACCTAGCCCACTGTCTGGTTATGGGGGCTGAGTGAGGTAGTACTTGAAGGTGGTCTACCAGAATATCTGGCACACAGCAGGCACAACATAATGGGGTGGGGGTGGGGAGGATCTGCAGAGATGACCAGCAGATACTGTCAGAAACTCTTACTTTCTCCCAGTGTGCCAGGAGAGCATAAAACTCAGCTAGGCAGGGAAGTCCTTCCCAAAAGTAAACAGGCCTCTTCTCAGACTTCTGTGCCATTGAAGATGCTTTTATCCCCCCAGGTCAGGATCGTCTCTCCTCTCAGTGTGTTGCAGAATTTGGAGGGTCTTGGATGTTCTGAGCTGTGTGATGTGACCTCTTTGTGACCAATGCAAGAAAAATACCATACCATTCCAGGGTGAAACCAGTTTTGAAGGGGTTTTCTGAAAGACTAGGTTTTACTCTAGTGGCTTGTGGGCTTCGGTCACTAAATTGTAGCCCACATAAGTTAATTGTCGCGTTGCAAAGCAGATAAGTGGTGGGGCCCGGAGTCAAGCCAAGGTCTGTCTGGCTCCAGAGTTCTAAGTCTGGAGTCCATACTGCTTATATGCAGGAATGGGGTCAGTGTCCGGAAGCTGGAGTCCCAGCCTCTCTTCTCACTGCAGAAATGAGCCCTCCTTCTTCCTGCAGTGGGAGTGGGAGGGAACACCACGGCTCGGGTCTGCATGGCTAACCAGATCACAAGGCTCCCTTGTGTCCTCCACAGGTGGCCTCTTCCAGTTAATCATTGAGCGCTTGCTTGCAGCCTAGAAAAAGCCATGCGCCAGACCCAGGGCAGCGTGAATTCTTACCGAGTAGGGTGGGGGAGGTCTCCTGAAGGGTGCTGACAGGAGGGGAGACAAGGCTTGGAGAAGGGCAGCCACTCCTATTGTATCTTTCTTTTATCTCCTTGTGAAATACAGGGAACAGACCAAAAAGAAAAAAAGACCCAAACAAAAAACCCTTCAGCCTTTTCAGCTTGGCTGCCAGTGAATGCTCAAAACTCTCCAAAGAGAAATTTAAAGCATTCACCTGGAGATTTTCCAGCTGTGTGTGTCTAGTTCTGCTTGGTAGGCCATGGAAGAGGGAACCGGTTGCTCATGGATAGTCTGGCTCCTCAGACTGACAGTGGGAAGCTGGCTCACGAGCCAAGAGCAGGTCCTGGAAGCAGAGGTAGAGGGGGCCTCCACGTGAGGTTCAGAGCTCCAGAGTTACAATCTGCCACATTTTTTCCTGGAGGCCCTCAGTCTCCCCTGAGGGAGACAGCAGCTCCCCTGGTCCCAGACTCCAGTTCGGGTTTAGACAGATGTCCGGACTGCATTGCTGTGTTGTGGGCAGAAGGTTTACTAAGACAGGTGACTTGCTTGGGGTGAGACGGGATTGCGGTGGACCTATCCCACCCACGCAGCAGTCACCTCCCAAACACTTCTCTAGATGTACAGGTCGAGGTGTAGGCTACCGTGGAAGGAACAGGTCTTTGGCTTATTCAGGCTCAGAAAGCACAGGTGATGAAGGTTCTGAGTCCTGTGAGAGTCACCGAGCTCCTCCACCTGCCTGGCTGCACACCACAAGAGGAGACAGGAGGAGCGTTCCCAGGAGATGTGGCAGGAGGTCATAACAACAAGCATCAGCATGTGTTCCCAGCCGCTGTGAGGCTCTGGAATATGGAGCAAAGAAAAGGAGCAGCACAGAGGGAGAGAAAGTTAAAGACCGAAAGAATTTCTATAAGATGCCAGAATTATCTGATAATAGGGACAATCATGCGGAAGAGTGTTCACCATTGACCAAGGCTCAAGCTTTTTAGAACTCTTTAAAAAATATCTTTCAATAGCCTTATGAAGTTGGAAGGACTACTAAAAATTGCGTTTGTCCCTTAAGCTGACCTTGAAAATTAGGCACATGTTCCTTGTAGCCCTTGCCCCTACTTTGACACACCCCCTCCCCCGAAATCAGCTCTTTTTTAGTAGCACATTATTGACCTGTAACTCACAAAGGAGCAGAAGTAACTTTATGTATAGAAAGGAACACCAGACTAGGAAGGTCAGATGCTTTCCTTTTCAAAAGGTGGTCCTGCCTTGAACAGGTTACCCTGCCACTCAGGACTCAAATTCCTCACCTGTGAAATGAGTGTTTGTCTTGACTGGACCCCTATTTGAGAACTAGAGGTCTTATTTTGACTGCAAATAAGATCTTCTGGGAATTAGAAAATAATAATAATTCTTATTGAATAGAAGCACACATACCTCTAACATAAATGCATGCATGTAAAAAAATGGTGAAAGTGGAATAAAAGTAGCATCATATCAGTGTTCACTTCCTGATTTTGATATTATCTTAGAGTTATTAAAATGACTGAGAGCATTTGGGAAAGTTGGTTGCAAGGGACAGACGACTCTATGTATTGTTTTTGCAACTTTCTGTAATTTCAAAATGAAGAATTAAAAAAAAATCCTAATGCTTGAATCCCACACCAGAGATTGAGATTCACTGCTCCGGCGCTCCATCATCAATGTGTTTTAAAACCTCCTCAGGCCTGGTACTGTGCAGCCATGGTTGAGAATCTCTGAAGTAGATGATCTCTAGGTCCCTTTCCAGCCCTAAGATGTTATCAGCTCAATTTATCTAAACTCTTCTGGAAACTATTTACATGTTCAACATGTATGAGTAAGACATTTTTTAATCTTTATCTCACTGTGCACAAACTTTGTTGCATTTGTCCTAAAGTTACCCTTTCTTAGGGTTGGGGGTGTAGCTTTGTGGTAGAGCACTTGCCTAGGATGCACGAGATCTTAGGTTCAGTCCCCAGTTTCTTTGAGTGACCCAAGCAAGCTCTAGCTTCTTTAGTTTCAAATGTAGTTTTTTTTTTGTCTTTTAAGGTAGGGTCTTGCCGTGTATTCGGGCTGGCATTGAACTCACTATGTAGGCTAGGCTGGCCTGGAATTTGTGATGATCCTCCTGTTTCAACTTCCCAAGTGCTGGGATTATAAGCGTGCATGACCATGCCCGACTGGTACGTGCCTTTCAGCTGTATTTTGGAGCTGCTGCTTCTCAACTGATGCCTTTCTCCATGACGGTGACTTTCAATGCAGTGGCTGCTGATCACTTCCTGTGAGTCCTAGACCCAAGTCCCTGGAACAAAATGGTATGACTCTTTCTCCTTTCCTTTTCCTTCTTTGGTGCTGGGGCTCAAACTCAGGGCTTTGTGCTTGCTAGGCAAGTGCTCTACCACTGAGCAAAATTCTCAACCCCTTAGTGAAAACTTCTATGCCCACCCCCACAGGGAACCTGATGTTTACTCTCAGACTGACCCTTCCTTAGGGTTCATACCTTCCCTTGCTCTGGGAAATCTTAGAACTTCAGTAACCAAAGCAAACCTTTTCTCAAAATCCCACTTAATCAACCAGGAGTTTCAACAATGGGAGAAGGAAGTGGTGGCCATACTAGGACAGCCCCAGGTGAGCTATACTATTCCAGGTCCAATTTGACAGGTTAAAGAGCAGATATCTCTTCCTCCTGATGATCCAGATTGCAACAATGAAGCACATAAACAAAACACATACACCCCCCCACACACACACACTCTCTTCCACCACACATTTCTCACCAGTAGTATACTTTTTAATCCATAGTAAGCAAGAGAAACTGCTTGCTAAAGTAGGACCTAATGGACAGAGATTTCTTCCCTCAATGAGTTTGGTGTTTTATTATCATGCAAAGTTGTGTCTCGCATGTGTTCATCATTTAGCGCCTCATCTTGCTCAGAGGTGTATTGGAGCATAAGGAATGAGGCCAATTAGTTTGCTTTTAAAGCACACAGCTACCAGGCCCTAAATGGCCGCCCTTTGGCAACACTAAAATCCGACCCCTAGTGTTTTTTTTTGTTTGTTTGTTTTTTGTTTTGGCGCTGGGGATTGAACACAGGGCCTTGTGCTTCCTACGCAAGCACTCTAACCGCTGAGCTAAATCTCATCCCCCCTGCCCCTGCCAGTGTTTAAAATACTCCACTGATCGGATCCTGCTCCCAGGCAGTGAATCTGCACAGCATTATCTGTAAGTGGAAGGGAGTGAGTGTGGGAATCACTCTCCTGAGCAGCCTCGCCAGTGGGTTGCACTGAGGTTAGCTAGTGTAGACTTTGAAGATTTGGAAATGATGGTGAGTCAATGCTTATTTTGAGGTATTAATTTACAGTTTCATTGGCTTCGGTCTAATTGTTTTTAGCCGTCATCTTTCTAGACTATTTTTAGAAACATGGTCTATCAACAGGTAGCTTCCCCTCCCCTGCTTGTCATTTCAGATATCTTTATCTAACTCCATATTGCTCCCAACTGTTCACCTGCAGGTTTAGGCCAGCTGCCAATGTGTTGTGCTCTGGGCCATTGCTTGGGGGAGTAGTTCCCAAGTCTTTACTACCTTTAGATTTGTCCCATCTTATCTCTCTAAGATTTCAAGAGTTGACCCCTAGTTTAAGTTTCCCAAGAATTTGAAATTCAGTCCAACCCCATTCTAACTGAAATTCTTACTAAACTAAAAATTTGAGTTTATAAAATCAACACTCCTTTTAACCTTTGACTTTGCATTTTGAAGACATGCAATCAGTCTTGCATATTGTAAGCACTTAATCTTTTTAAAATTTCTCTGATGGCTCAGAATAACAAATTTATTCATTCATTTAAACTTCCACTTATAATTTTATTGAATGCTTCTGTAGTCCATGAAGAACTGGCTACAGATCTACATGTGAATGCTAAGGCTACAGATGAATTCTGAAAAGATTCTCCTTCCAGGTATAATGCAGGGGAAAAGAATACTGAGGCTATTGAACACTCAGATCATAACATCACATAACCTGAGTTGGAGCGCTCTTACCTTGATTCGTAGGTGGCATGACTGTGGCTAAGCTTTTTCATCTCTCTGAGGTTCAGTTTCATCATCTATAAAGATGAGAACAATAATCTATATATCTTGCCTGGTTGGTTGAGGATGACATGAGATAATGCCCACAGCATTGGCCCATAGAAAGGCCTTAGTCCGTGTAAATTGTTAGTATTGTGCTAGTAGGTCCTTCCTGTGAAGAATTCACTAAATATGTCAGTGTTTTACAAGCGTTGACAGAGGACCATGTGTATCAGAATGACCTTGGGTATATCTGAAACATCAAGATGCCTGGATCCCACCCCAGACCTACGGGGGTGCGCTTTGGCACACAGAGGCGTGACCATTCCTACTTTATCTGGGTGCCTGCTATGGTTGATGAGAGGCAGTCTAGGTTGTCCCAGTGCCGCTGCCAAATGTTTTGTCTGCTGCTACAGGGCTCCTGAGCTGTTCTGTGTGTGCTGCTGCAGGCAGGACACTGGGTGGGCAGAGGCCATCCACTTGGTAATGCACTAGGTGGCCTATTGGCCTCAATATCTGCAGATTTCTTAAAGACCATTTTAAGGAAGAGCTATACATTGTCATGCACATTAGCTATATTTGCCTTAGCTTCTCATTTCTCTGAATCCTTTTCCATACTAGATTTAGCAAAAACTAAGGGGAAAGAAAGAAAGAAAGAAAAGAAAATGCAGAGTTCAGACAATACTATCCATTAGCCTGCAAGATAATGGATTCAGAAGGTAGAGAATTGAAGGGGGAGTATTTTTAAAACAGGCTGGCATCCAGGAAAGGACTACATTGGTGCCAGCCAAATGGGCATCTTGGGTTTCTCTTCAGCCTCTGGGGCTGGCTGCTGGGGATGGGGTGGAGAGTATGAAGAGGCTTTGGTCTGTGTGAATAGATATTTGTTGACAACTGGCCAGTTTCAATTTAGTTTCAAGCCATTAAAAATTTAGTTTTATTGTCGTCTCAGAAAGGCAGCAATTGTTCTATTTCCTTGGCACAACTATTTCGTGAGGCAGGCTGTAGCTCGTAGTGTTTGCCCAAGCCTTAGCTAAGTCCCCAGGCAGAGGAAAGTTAATGGCATTTTGAAAGCGTATCCATCTCCTGATAGGAAGAAGCCCACCGAGGTGGCAGTTAGTCAGTCTCCCCTGCCCCCCCGTTCCCCATACTGCAGGATGCTGGCAACTTTTGTGCTTGGCATCATGATGCCCTGTCCTTGTTCTGGCCTTTCTGGGGCTGTCTGACTTAGTCCTCCGCATGGGAATGAACTTTGTGTGTGTGTGAAGAAGTTGGGGCTTAACGATCCCACAGGTTTCTTTCACAGACGGTGGCTCAAACTTTACATTATGTGAGAGTAAGGAGCAGGACTCCTTGGATTCTTTCATACCCAAGTTTGGGTATTGACTGGCTGGGCAACTCTGCGCAGGTGACTTAAACACTCTGAGTGTCAGACTCCTCAATTTACTATCAGTGTTGTAACAAAGATTAAATGAAATAATGTGAGAAGGAAAACCTACAGACAATTCTGGCACATCAGCAGGCCTCAGAAAATGGTTGTGGCCAGTACTAATGATACCAGTATTGCTGCCATGGTGCTGAAGCTTGAGATTTGGAAAATGCCCTTAGACTTCACTGAAGTGATTACATCTTTTGTAATTGCCCTCAGCAAACAAGATTTAATAGTATATCCTAGTGTAAGTAGTTTAAGTAACTCCTTGTCCTTGAAAGCTAGTGGGCTTCTTCACATAGATTAATGGGAGCATGTAAACTCTGAAAGTCAGTTGTGAACAACATAATACTAAAAATCACTGTGTAGACACAAGTGATGCATATTTAAGGACCTATGGCAGAAATTCAGAAATACAAGGCAACCAGAATTCAAAACTATATGGCTGTGCCCAAGGGAAAGATTAAATATTTGCCAAGAAAGTTTGCATAACAGTGCTTTGAAAATTTAAAAAAAAATGCTATTTACGGGTTAATATTGTCACAGTTGAGCTGTGATTTTTGGTCATATTAACATTTCTTTGGCCAATATTGGTTACAAGAAACTAATGTTTCATCCATGTCTCTCCCTTTCCTTTTCTTCTTTTTCCTTCCTTTGTTCCTTCCTTCCTTTTTCCTTCTTCTCTTCTCTCCTCTCCCTTCCCTTCCCTTCCCTTCCTTTCCCCTTCCCTCCTCTGCTCTGCTCTGCTCTGCTCTGCTCTTCTCTTCTCTTCTCTTCTCTTCTCTTCTCCTCTTCTCCATTCTCTTCTCTTCTCTTCTCCTCTTCTCTGTTCTCTTCTCTTCTGGTATTGAGGTTTGAAGCCAGAGCCTTCATACTGAGCTAATCCTAGCCTTTTTAAAATTTTTTTATTCTGAGGCAGGATCTTGTTAAGTTGCCCAGGCTGGGTTCAAACTTGTAATCCTCCTGCCTCAGCCTTTCAGAGTGGTGGGATTACAAGCATGTGCCCCCAGACTTGGCTTCATCCAAGTCTTTTTCTGATGCTGTTCCAAGATGTACAACCTCATTTAGTGGAGAGGTAGATGTTGCTTTTCTACCACTGCAGCCATGTCTATCCCATTCTATGGCAGCCAAAGCATCCCACCACATTAAAATAATTTTACATTCATGAATAAGTAAGATGAAACCACTCAAGTAGAGTTGATTTCCTGGTATAGTTGATAATATTCAAATTAAACAGAAACTACAATTAGAAACTTAAAAAATAACCCAATATATAGTGATACAAAATTATTTATTAGTTTAAAAAAGACAGAATTTGTTGGTTACACAGAAAAATAAGACAATGAAAAGTCACCTACAAAAGTTGTAACTCTGAGCATATAAAGTAGGCACTATGACCAGGTTTGGGGACTTCATATTAATGCTGACGTTAGCATCAGAAAATGGCAGTGACATGTAAACTGTGTTTGTGGTATTTTGTTAATGGGTTGCATATTTTGAAGTGCCATCTAGATGTGGTAGAAAAATAGATATACCCGTGCCACGTTCCAAAACATCGTTTCTGTTAACTATAGCAGATGTCACAGTTTGTTTCCCTTTTATAGAAATCACTGGTAGTGGCTGCTGAGGGGGCAAAGTCCATGCAGTCTGTGCTTGGATAGAAGAACTCGGCCGTTCTGAGGGCCCCCAAGTGCTCTGGCTCACAGGACGCACAGCAGCACGCTGAGGGGGTGCCGGCAGAGAAGCAGTTGTACTGGGCATGCGAGGGCAAGTGGTAGTAGGAGTAGTCTTCCTGGGGGTAGCCATGGTTTAGGGTGTCCAGAGAAGGAGGAGAACTATAATTCTCTGAAGCATATGAAGGCGGCTGAGCTGGTGAGTAACTGTAGTCTAAGGAGCCAGACAGAGTAGAGGAATCTGAAAGTGATCCTGGGGTCTGGAGAAATGAAAACCAACGAACAAAGAGCTTGATAACTTAGCCAGGATCAAAAGAACTGCATAGTGTGTATTCATTAACACAGGGTAAGAAAAGTAGGCGTGAAAAAAACAAAATACCCAACCCAAGTCTGGAGAAGTAATTTTATTTGCTGACTACATGATTTCATGACACCATACTCTCTGTTTGCCTATTTCCTTCCCAACAATCAATTGCCTTGCTTCACTGGCTTCCTTTGTTATAACCATACTTTGGGGCATGTTTTGTTCTTAAACCACAAAATCCCATTGTACTTCAGGTCACCTGCACATTAAATCCTGCTGTGTGTCACAATATGAGCTGCAGGTGGCACCCTGGGTATTTCTCCACACCCTTGACCATGAAGAACCCAGGGAGCATGCAAATGCAGGTCAGATCCTCAAGGACCTTGCTGTGGGATACTCAAGATGAGTAACTGCCCTTCCTGCCACCAAAGTCTTGTCCCCTGTGGAGAAAGGTACTGCATGTCTTCTCTTAAGCAAGTCTACAGTTGTCACCAAGAAAGCCTAACTTGGAGGCCGGAAGGAAACTGGGTGATGGAGGCCCAGCAACAATATGCATATTCTGCAGAGTTAATTTTCTCTTCTGTTTAAAATTTAGTCTAATCCCTACACAGATATTTGATATACTAAAAATATATTCACATTGCTTAAAAATTTTATAACTACATTTGAAGGTTTAAAAAATTATGAGTCTCAAAAAGACATGTAAAATAACTAGATACTTAGATAAGTAGATACTTTCAAAAGTAGGTCTTACGGAAACCTTGCATTGTAAAGAATGACACATTTTGGGGCATTTGAGATCCATAAAGAACAGACAATTCAAATTCTTGCAAAAGATCAGGGCTTCAGTTTTACCAGCCATCTTTGAACCAAATGAGTTCTTCTGCCTACGGGACACTCAAATGACCAGTTAGTAGAGCCAGTTCTGTAACTAAACCCAACCCCGACCCAGTTCTCCTACCAAAATGAAGTTTGGTAGTGTGTGTAGATGCAACTGTAGTCCCATCTTCAAGAGCTCAAAAACCCAAGAGCCATTGAGTAAACCAGTCATTTCCAAATTAGGAGATGCCTTAACTTCACAGCTTATAAAACATCGAGTATTGCCAGGAAACCTTTTTATTGCCACCCATCAACTTATTGGAAAATCATAATTAAGTGTGCGTTCAAAGGTTTATGCCCTGCAACAAGTGGCTGTCTCGGCACACTGCGTTAGAAATGGTTCCCTGCTTGTTTCCTTGATAGCATTTGTATGATTCCTCAGGAGATGATGCAAACTTTCCTACAAAGCATTATTACTCCAGAGTTAACAACAATCGGGTTATGTAAAAAATGAAGATAAATTACCAGGCTCTGGTTAAAGCAGAAAGGGGCGGCCTGGAAGCTGTCTGGCAAATAGCGTGGAGCACTTTGTGTGGGGTTAAGCAAAGCCTCTGAGAGTGTTTCAGTCTGAAGATAGGAATCGAAGATCTGGTCCAGGCAGTCTGGGTTTTCTTCACAAGAAATACAAGTGGAAAATTCTCGAGATTGAAAATAATTAGGGGTAGAAGACATTGGTTCAGGCTCAGAATAGAGTCCTAGAGGAGAAAGGGAAAAGATTAAAAATTGCAAAACGGGTTTGAATGGAGTTTTTGTCTATAATCCGAATATTTAGGGGAGAAAAGTGCTTAGGAAGTTCCAGAAAAGTAAACAGGCAGGCAATTTGGACTCTTTAGTTGTCTTAGTTAATTCCAGTGCCAGTGAAATGAATTTAATTGATAAAGTGGCAATTGGATGTCAATGTGGCTTGAGCAAAAATAAAGGATGGTGGCTCAACCCACGTCCAAGTATCACAGTTCAAAGCTCAAGTCTGCTGTAAAAACTTTAACATCCAGTCCCTCTCTGAAGTTTAAGTAAACCTCTCAGCAGGAATTGACAGATCCGTTTGAGGCTGTGAGAAAACTTCTGATGCTATTGGAAAGAATATCTCTATTTCGGGGTATCACTCTCCTAACCTTTTCACACTTAGTAACTTAAATGATGAGGAAAGGACTTTGAAAAGTGATCTACATGTAAATGGGAATGGAAATGGTAAAAATGGAAGCCAGGAATGTAGAGTAGAAATTAGCATTACTTGTTTAAAATGACAACAAACAAAATGTTTTCAGAGTAGACATGTTAACATGATAATGCAATAAAAATTCTTAAATACTAAACAAGAATAATTTGGAAAAATCACTCCTTTTCCATTTTAGTATTAATAGACTTGATGTATGATTATTCTTAAACGCTCAAAGAAGAGAGGTTTAGAGTGTGCCCATCAAAGGGGCTACAGGACACTGGATTTTGTGAGGTTTCAAGTTCCTTTAAGGTTAAATTGAAGCGACACATTCAGTGGAAAGCATTCACAAACACATGCTTCCTTATTTATGACCTCTAGCTGCTGAGCGGCATGGGAAGGAATGTTTATGTAATATTGAGCTGGGAAAACTTACACTTGTTTGAACTGCTTTCTGGGAAGAGAGAAAAGAAGGGGAGGGAAGCCCCTGTCGGCTGGAAGCTACAGGAACAAGAGCAAAGGCATTGTTCTTGTGTTCAGAATGTTCAGTATGCCATCGAATAGTGTACTAAAAGATGATGAGGTTCTTGAAAAAGTTCTGATTTTATAGCCAAGTTTAATTACTTGGAGGTGAGGAACTGGAAAAACATGTGAACAAAGTTTTGGGACAGGACAGACAGCAGAGAAAAAACAGTCCAGAAAGGAGGACAAAAAAATTGCACTTGTTTCCTTGCTGGGCTTGCATCTGGAGTCACTATGCCTTTT
This sequence comes from Hystrix cristata, assembly GCA_004026905.1. Classification (NCBI taxonomy): domain Eukaryota; kingdom Metazoa; phylum Chordata; class Mammalia; order Rodentia; family Hystricidae; genus Hystrix; species Hystrix cristata. Next base: position 436,098 of record PVJO010000016.1, read on the forward strand.
TCACCTTCTGATTGGTTGAATTCCAATTAAATGGTGGTGCCTATCTTAACCCCTGAATCAAGCATTGAAAAGCTTTTGAGATGGACTTCTGAAAGAGGGTTGGCAAGAATTGCAATGCTGGCTGTACTGACCTGTAGAAGATGGTGCAACGGGGTCTGAAAGGTGGATACTGCTCCCTCCAGACAGCTGCCAAAGCAAGAATATGAGCATGAAGCAAAAAGAAGCACAGACGCTCTTCAAAGGGAAAAAGGATATTTTGATGGCAACTATATTTTCGTCTGATACAAGGTAAGCCACATTCTTTCTTCTAAAAAGCAGGTGCCTTTTAAAAAGATACAACCAGTGCTATATTTTATTTTGATTCAATTTTTGTATTTGCTTACTTGGGGACATTTTTTGGTCTGATATCATATTCCCTACTTCAGTTTTAAATTATTCATCTTGCTTAAGAAATTAATGTAAATAATTTTTGTTACAGAAATGTCAGAGCTCAAGAAAACTAAGCGGAAAGCGCTTCTATTAACCTATTCAATTGACAAATAATGACTAACGTTTATTTATCCAACTATAACTTGGTCAATCATTTTCCTCAAAACTTTCCTATACAATCTGGTTTCTTAGTCTAAGGAATTCATTCCCCCTACGGAATATAATTCCTAACTTTTTAAGCCTGAGTAGCTAAAAATGTTCACACATTCTTACTATCTATGAACTATTAAAATAGAAAACATTTTCTTAAAGCTGTAGTCAGTGAGTTGGAACCTCTCAAAACTCTAGTCCGTTGTTAGGAAATTATTTCAACTTTTTGTATGCTTTTTACTACTTTCCATAAATTTGCTTTTTTCACCACAGTGTTTAAAGTTTATGAGACTGCTCATTTTAACTATTTCAAGCCTATAATTTCCAGTGGAATGGATAACTATACTAATTTAAGATTTTTTTTTTTTTTTTTTTTTTTTTTGGATTTCAGGTGGTGGCTTTAAAGTTTAAAGGGACCAGTGCTGCTCTGAGATTGTAGGCTGGGAAGCCAAGCTCACCACACCTCTCTCGGCTTCCAGGGGATACTCACTCCTGTACACTGAGCCACTGGGAGGACTACACAATCAGCCATTGCTGAAACAGGAGGTGGTGTTAATTTTGAAAATGATCCATGCTGTAATGTCATGAACCAGGAAGCTGGAATCCTTTTCTAGCTCTGTATGCAAATATTTGGCTGCAGCTTGAGCTGAGGGACTTGGAAGGAGCAGGGTTTTAAAAACCTGCTTCATTGTAGAGCTCTCTTTAGCCCCATGCTCCCCGCCCCTCACTGGCCTGTTGGCCTGCCTCATTATCCTGTTATCTCCCCGAGGTATGTTTACAATATCCTACTTGATATTATCTTTCTAGTCAAGGGCTCACTTTCTGCTTCACTCCAAAAATACAAAGAAAGGCACCTCTCTTAGATTTCAAAGAGCTAAAAATCCACAATCTACAATCTAGTAAAATAGCAAAGCTGTTAAAAAACCTAATGGTGAAAAAAAAAGTAAATTATATCTTTAGATAAGTACTAACTGAAATCTCTCTTTACCCTAAAGGCAGTGGAAATGCATGTGCATGGGTGTGTCTGTGTGTTCGTAAATTGATCTGGTCGAAATAAGTTTTTTTAAAAATTAAATTTACAAGTCTGGCAGGCACAGTTTCTTCTAGGATAACTTGAAACTTGGATATCTGTCTCAATCGATAACTTCTGTCCATAATTGCCTTCTTAGAATTCCAGACTGTGGATACTACTCTGGCTTTATAATAAGATAAAATTTCTTCTTGCTTTGTAATATTTGATACAATTAATTCTCTCCTTGATTTAGAGTTTCCCAGGTATGTTCTCCAACAATCAAATTGGAGACAACCTGTTAAACTAGCAAGGTCTACACCAAGGAGCAGGCATAGTTATCCTATTGTATCTACCTTCCTTCCCTACTGAGTATACTCTTGCAGCCTATCTAGAATCCTAGATACTTCCCTGGCTTCCAGTGATGGATTTCACATCTGGCTGTCCCACTGAAATAATACATGCATTACTAGAATCTTCCAAGAAGCAAAGCAGTGTTCCTGCAAGAGACTGGTTCAGAAGTCCTGCTTTATTTCTCATGGTTGCAGGGAGGGGACCAGAAAAAGGTGTGACATTGGTCCAAGGAAGAGAAACTGTTCAGAAACACAGATGAAATGCATTAGGTCGTGCAGCTTGTTAACAAGGGAAGAATGGTGAAACCAGTCTGCAAGGGCCCACGAGCAACTAACTTCTCCAGGTGTAGATGAAACAGAATTCTACCAAGTACCAAAGCTCCTTAATGAAAGATCATGTTTTGTAACAAACATCTTGATTTTCTTTTGGCTCCAGAATCATTTTCCAGTTCCCTCTAGATGTAGTTTTATTAATTGTGCAACGTCTCTAAATTGAAGGAGTTGAGGCTATTATACTCCTGGTTAGTATGGATGGATATGCAGAAACATGAGTTTTGAGAGCCAATGATGAGAAGGGTTTTTGCACTTACCTCCTCTGGTTATTATAAGAACTAATCACTGTAAAGCTCTCTACAAATGTAAGGAAGTTTTATTGTCATCTGAATTTTATCGTCTCTCCATCTGTATGTTCCAAATCACAGTGAAGTCACACCTTAACTCTAAACTCTGAGCAAAGAGTAGAATGCACATTACTGAATATCTGGCTTTCAATCCTTGGTTGCAGTTGTATTTTAGCTGCCTTTCCCAAATAACAATAGCATTTATTGAGCACTCACTGTGTGAAAAGTGCTCTTCCAAGAGCTTTATATGCAGTAACTCATTTAACTCTTAATACAATCTCCAATTTAAAGATAACAAATGCGCAACAGAGATTGAGTAACTTTCTGGAGGACACACACCATGGAGGAGCTGAGATCTGAACCCATTCTATCTGGCTCTGGATTCTTTCACCACCCTACATAATTTGCCTCCTCCCTTGTCATGACGTCCACTGCTAAAGGCCATTCTTGTGAATGGCCTTTAGCAGTGGCCTACACCAAATACAAATAGCACCAGGCTCAAAAACTGTTGTGGGGCAGATACCCACAGCGAAAAGAAGGACCGATCCTATCTGGCCCTAGCTGTTTGATACTACCTCCATACTCTTGAGGGCTTTTGGTAATGAGCTGTCCTCTCTTTGGGGATAAACCCACTTTGTTTATTTGGTTCTGTTGTGCTTGCCCTCCTTGAGCACTCCTGGCATACTTATCTGCTTTAGGAAGGTATATAAAGTGTCAGGTGGTTATGACTGCCCAGATCAATTTTGTAGTAGGCTGCAACTATGTAAGGCTTTATGCCATCTGAAGAAAGTGGTTCTATGTGTACCCCAGAGACATGGCCCTTTTCTGCTGAAGACTTTCCTTTAGTGACTGGTGACTTACAGACAAAATGATCTCAGAGGCTGAGTTCTAAAAGGATGCGAAGAGAGTGGAAGATGTTCCACAGAGATGTTAACCTGAAGGGCTCCCCAAACTGGGGTGAATTTCTGGGAGAGATTTTCTATGAGTCTGAGGAGTGTGCCTACACTGTCTTCCTAACACAGTATTAATCTACTTACCTGCTGACTGGCTCTCCCTGCAGAACACCAATTAGACTTTCGCACTCAACTTTAACCAGTAAGGGATGGGCTGCCCCAAGTCCTGAGCCCCATGCCATGCCCCACCTGTTCTCTGAGGCATCCTGTGAAATGGAAGGAAGCGGGGCACAGAGTTCCTGTAACAGCGAAGGAAGGGTGGGTCTGGGAGTGGCCTTCACACCTTCCCAGACACAGGACCACAGGGGGCCTACCATGGGCTGGGGAAGGAGTGAGGGGTTCATGCTTACGGCTCCCCCCGAGGCTGCCTGGTGTGCCCTTCTCTGTTGCAGCAGCTCCTTCACTGTGATCTTCACCCGGACACCTTGATACACCTTCGGTTTTTCTGGGGAAAGGAAACTGAGTCAGTGGTCAAGTCCAAGGTTTGCGTGTCTGGCTGTTGGAGGGAGGGTATCCTTTATAGGCTGTGGCACCCAAAACCAAATTTCTAGATTTGGAGAACACAAAGTGAATGAAAACAAAACAAAACAAAACAAAACAGAGGCTGAGTAGTTTTCAGGGTTGCAGTGGGATAGAACAGAAGTTAGCACACAGTTTAAGAACATGGAGGTTAGTCCAGGGAACCCACCACCTTGCTAAGAAAAAGGTGAGGGATTCTAGGGCTCTGCGAGAGGCGAGAGTATCCGGACCCGAGGGGCACTCTGATTCATAGCAGTGGGCCTAGCCTACCCCACCGTGATGTGGTGTTCAGTGTGAAGTTGTCAGTCCCTTCTCCACCAGGCTGGGCATGGCTTCTGGGGAGGATACGACCCCTACATGCCCTTGGTGTGGGAGTCAGCTCAAGCGCAAGCCATGGAGTTTGGCTAGCCGGGTTACTAACCCTGGTAAACATCCAGGTCTAGGGAACTCCCTTCCTCCCTCCCATCCCTCTGTTCCTTCGCCCATGCCCATCTCTCCCTTGTCCCTCTTCTCCGCCTTGCTGGCTCTCCATCTTCTCCTCCTCCTCCCTTCGGCCCCGCTCCTCTCTCCCTTCTCCCCCTCTCCCACCACCCCTCCCCTTCTTTGCAGGCGTTTCTCCTGGCGCAGCGCGGGCTCCTGAGAAAGCCTCAGCGAGGATCCCGAGGGCCGCGCAATCGCCGGGAGGCCGCCTCCGGAAGGGGCCGCCCCTGAGCTGGCGGGGCCTGGCCCGACGGCTGGGGGGAGCCGGAGCGACCTGGCGCTCTCTGCAGGGTCCTTGGGGAGGGACGCGCGCGCCCGGAGCGGGGTCTCCGCGGCCCCGCACCCCGCAGAGCCACCGTGAGTAGGTCGCGCCCGCTGTTAGGCCGGCTGCCGGGCTGCGCGAGCTGTCGAGGCGGGAGTGGGGTGGCTGCAGGAGCCCAGGGCGACTCCGGTCCTGACCTCCACCCTGGAGCGACCGCCCGGGAGCCGCGCGGGGAGGGGCCGGACGCGGGGGCCGCGCGTTCAGCCCGAACGTCTGGCGACGGTGCCAGAGCGCCAGCGCCTCGCCTGGTCACTGCAGGGACCGCAGCTGGACAGAGGGAGCCCCCACTCGCAGGCCCGATTCCGGGAGCGAGGGTCCCTCCGGGAAGGGAGGTCGTGCTGGTCTCCGTCCAGACCCCGGGAATCCCACGCCCGGCCCGCGGCTTCAGGACGCCGTGCCGCCTCCGTGCTGTAGTCCGTCTCCCTCCCGGCCCTCTCTCTCGCTGGCTCCGGGCTCCGCAGGCGGCGGGCGCGCCTCGGGGTCCCCACGGAGACCGCCGCAGCGCAGCTCTGCGCGGTAGACGCTGCCTGGTCCCCGCGAGGCGCTAGCTCCCCCCGCCGCCGCTTCTGGTCGCGCAAGGTCGGCGCCGCGAAGTCCCGGGACCGACAGTGGAAGCCGGAGGGCGGGCATGGGCCTGGGGTACGCGGCTGTCCGGAGCGGCCAGGTCGGCCTTTGGGCCTCTGCCTGCCCTGGGGAGCAGGCGCCGAATGGGAGCGGGCTCATGGCCCGCGCCCTGTCCGGATCTCCGCCCGGTCCTTTTTTTTTTTTTGTTGGTGCCCTGACTTTGTGTCTCTCTGTTGCATTCAGGAAAAGCTGTGGAAATACACCCACGTCGAAACGCCCCTGGCCCGCATAACGCGACCCCCGGAGAATCAGCCAAGTTACCGGACATCGTGGTCTGCAGGAGCTGGGGCAGAGCCTGGATGCTGCAGCTGCAGGGACTCGGCGCCTGGAGAGGCTCCTGTGCAGGAAGAAAGGCAGAGATGCGGCCTTTTTAAAGTTTCACAAAGCATCCAGCTACACCCGGGTCCCCGGAGCAGGAGATACACAGAATTAATGTTTTATACCTTCGGGTATAGGTTTGAGTTTTTTCCCCCTCATGCCAAGTATTTAAAACCTCTAGAAACCCATGATTTGACAATCAATGATTGCGCGATACTTTCAATTTGAATATTCAAAGGCTTAACAAAATGGACTATCTTCTGCAGAAATCCTGCACACAGGCACCCCACAGAGAGTCCAGAGAAGCAGGGAGTGGGGCCTCTTTGGGTCCTGACCCTTGCTTTTCTTGTATTTTGAGCATTTTGTCCACCTTCGCACAGTCAGAGCAGGTGTCCTCAAAGATGCTCTATATTTCTGCTTCCAAGACAGCTTGGGAGTCCAGAGCGGCTTAGGATGACCCCCATCACCACCTGAGCCAGGCTGGCCAGCCAGACTTATTCCCACATGCCCAATCTCCGTTTTAAGGTGAAATCTCAGGTTTTGGTGAATGAACATGGCAGCCAGGGGGTGTGGCACAGCAAGGGGTCACTCCGGGCCTAGATTTCAGGCCGGTGGACAGCAGAGGCCTTATCCTCGCACCTCTTGTCCTTCTTGCCCCCCCTGGCCGCATGCTGGCTTCCCTCCCCTTTTCACTGGGTTCTCTTCCTAGGCCCCAAATCCGAGGCTTCAACCCTGAATGCCTGTCCACTAAGACCCTTTGCTCCTCCCCACGGAGCAGGAGATGCCCGCCCGCCTCACCCATCAGATGTTTTCTGAGGCTGGTGTTTCCTCACTGTGCAGAGAAGTTCACTCTTCGCTCCTCTTTCTCCTTCCAGCCACTGCTGTAATACTGTGTGTTAGGAAACTGGGACAGGCCTGGCTCCTGCTCGTTTTAGCTGAAAGGACATGGATTTGTTTTTAAAGGCTTCTCATTTTGAGGGAGTTTGAGGTCAGGCTGCCCCCTTGGTCCAGGCCTGAGCCCCTTACAAGTGACTTGGAACTTCACTGGCTTATCTTCTGAAGCTCTGACTGTACCTCTTGCTTATGATTTGGAAGATGGAAGAGGCAAGAGAGATCCACAAAGGAAGCAAGTGCCAGGCCAAATCCTTTTGTAGCTCCTAGGAGAAGGGAGAAGCACTAGAAGACAGAGAGGCAGGGTAGGGTTCCTTTTGCAAATGAGAAGGATATTCCCAGGATGCCAAAAATAACCATCAGACCAGGTGATGGTTATTTTTTTTTAAATCCATGACTTCTCTGAAATGAAAAAACAAAACAATTAGGCCTAAACTTGAAAAATATCTGAATGCCCTCAAACATGTCAGATGCAGGATGCAACATACGGAACTCAGATAAAGTATGTCTGTGAGAATGACAAGTGACAAGACTGTTGGACAAGGAATTATGAGGCAGCCAGGGGCCACATATGTGGGGTAAAAGATTAGGGAAGGGGGGGCCACCTGAGGTAGCACCTGGCAGTGGCAGGCAGGATGGAGTGTGATTGTCCCTGGCCTACCTGGGATTTATCAGCTTGTGGAGCCCCCAAAGGCCCCAGGCCTGAGCCTGAAGTTCCCCTGCAGAAGCCAGGTCTGAGGACCAGATTTGAGGAGGGGAAGGGCAATGGGCACTGTTTGGAATTAGGGTGATCTCTTGTCCTTGGAGCCTTTTCTTTTACTTAGCTCTTCTGCCCTCTTTTTTTTTTTTTTCCTGCTTACGTTTTGGTTTGCTTTTTTAAAACTGTCATTCCCTCCCTCCACCTTGTTTATTTTTCTTTCTCTCCCTGTCACTTCTTTTCTGCATTTCTTTTCTGCATTGCTGTTTTTCTCCTCGGCTCCCTTCATACCTGTGTTCTCCTCCCTGTCCTGGGTGCTGTCTCAGTCTTTCGGGAACAATCTCCTCCCTCACTCCCCTTCCTCACTCTAGCTGAGAAGAGATGGCAGGAGGCTGTTGCACTTCTTGGCAGCATCATGGAAGCTGGTGCTGGTGATAGGATGCTTGGTGCAGAGGCCTTGCAAGTGGGTGAGAGCGGATTTCTTGGAAGTCACGAGGTCTGTAGGGACAGCAAAGGACTCTTGTTCCCTTCCTCCTGAAGCCTTTGCCTGAGCCATGGCAGCAATCCTGGAGCTTCTGTGTTTGCTGCTGTTGATGAGATAGACATCTCGGTGCTGTTGTTGCCCAGCAACCTCATTCAGAAAACTGGATTTCTCCAGGTCTGAACACTGTTTTCAAAAAAAAGCCTTCCCCACTTTCTGCCCTGGTTGTTAGCCCAGCATCAAGGCATTTGGTTCCTGTTGTGTATGTCACTGTAAAACGCCAACACAGGTATTAAAGGGCCAAACAGCATGCTTGTGCAGGTAAAGAACAATCTTTTCTAAATGGATCTTGGGAATCTTACAAATCTGAATGTGTGATGTCACTGGGAGCAACCTGCCACTTTACTTTTTTTTTTTTTTACTAAAACCCCAAACAGACTATTATGACTTCAGGGCAGTTACCTTACAGTGCCCCCAGTCTGAGAAACCCAAATGGTAACCAGAACAACGGACAGTTTATCCTCACTTCTGGACAATCTCTTCTGCTGGCTTCTAGTATTTCCATAAAACTGACAAGTCAGTATGCCTTTTAGACTTCAATCTACAATAAGAAATTCTCACAAACTCATGTAAACAGAATTTCTTATTGTAGATTGAAGTCTAAAAATGTGATGGTGTTCAACCCATTGTAACAGTTTTATCTGCTTGAAAATATAATGTAGGGTTTGGATTTTGGGTGTTGGGAGGTATCTTGGAAGTGCTGAGACGGTCTTAGGGTCTTTTACCAGGATCTCTGCTGGGGCTGTCCAGCCTCTTCACCATTTGGCTGAAATCCTGGTTCGCAGCAGAATCCGTATAGAGGAAATGGGAGCTCACTGTTTATGAGGCAAGCTGTTACACTGTTGTATGAGTCCCGCACACCAACTGATTGTGCCCCTAGAGCTCCACACTATTGGAATAATGTGATCAGTGACTGAGCCATAACCCAATTAGGCTTTAATTGAACACCAGCTGTTCACCAGGCATAGTATGAATTACAAAGAATACAAAGAGTACAAAGATAAGTAAGTCCTTGTCTTTTCCATCAACCACTCTGTTCTGCCACTTCCCCGCTACTGCTTATCTGTTATGGGTTTATTTAGTTTATTAATTAGTTCATTCATCCATCCATTCATTCATTTTTTTCATTCAACCATAGTATGCTAATTATCTGCTCTGATCTGGTCCAGTGCTGAAGAGTGCATGTCTGCTCTCCACCTAAACTACCTCTTCTTGAGGGCACCACCCACAGTCTTTCTAGTTGTTCATAAGTCAGTTTTTCATATTTCTGATTACCCTCGCCACTGAGTTCGGAAATCCTTTGCTTTGTTGTTAACTTTATTAAAGTCACTCAGTGGCACCCAGAATGAATAGGAAAAACTTATTTTTAGAGTTTTAAACTGAATATTTTAATTGAAAAGATTTTGGCAGTCTTTTGCATGCAAATGACACCATAGAGTATTATATTTCTCCCTCAAAGTAGGAGGTTTTTATTAAACTTAGATATACACATACTGAAAGACACTCTGCATAAAGAAAAGGGGTAGCTTATTCCCTCCAAATTTGACTATAGCTTTAAATTCTTTTTATTAATGCAAAGTTCTTTTGTCACTTTAACCTTGGAACACTGTTACCAAACCTTGTGGGAAATATCACATTCCAAAAAGTTGAATACACAAAGGAAGTAAGCACTCACTGGACCCTAGAATGAATATTTGGTCCATATAAAAATAACCAAAGAGACTACTAGATGAAAATTATTTAATGATTTATGCTGATTCGGTATCTTCCATAAGACAATCAAAGTTTTAACTTTTCCTTATGAAGTTTCCATGAAGAACAAGCATTTGATAATAAGAATAATACTGTAATTTATTTCTTTTTTGTTTTGTTTTTGTTTTTTTGAGACAGGGTCTTGCTATGTAGTCCAGGCTGCCCTTGAACTCATGGCTGTCCTCCTGCCTCAGCTTCCCGAGTGCTAGGATTACAGGTGTGCACCACCATGCCCAGCTGTCATTCATTTCTTAAATGTTTGTCCTTTACTTAAAACATTTTTATTATGTGATATTTAAGACATAAAAAAACATACAAAGAATACTGCTAAATGCAGTAGACTGCAAGGGTAGCCTGGGCAACTTAGCCAGTCTCTGTCTCAAAATTGTATGAAAAAGGGCTGGAGGGTGTAGCTTGGTGCTCCCTGGGCTTAATCTCCAGTGCCACACAAAAATTTATGATGAATACCTATGAGTATATCACCAGGTTCATATCAGGTTAAGAAATAAAATGGTTGAGTGATTAAGTTAATTTATTAAACATTAAAACTTTTGGATTATTCCACTCAAGAATATTTGATTAGAGGAAATGTTAGCAAAAATATCAGTTGAATTTCCCAATACAAAAGAGCTAATTCCTGGGTAATATTTGTTTGGTCCATGTGCTTTTAGAACATGTAACATTTCTTCTTTTTTCTTGGAATGTACTGACAAAGTTATTGTACGTTGCAAACCTATACTTCTTATTTATTAGGGGTTATACTTCTGTACCAAAGGTTAGAACCTCTTCTGTATTAGAGGTTAGATACTTCTGTACCAAAGACCAATAACATGGTGTCATTGTTTGCAAAGAACTATGTAAGATTTTATTACTATTTATTTAGCTTGATCCTGGGATATTTTTAGTCCTGGTTTATTCAACATACTTGTTTTAATCACGCAAGAGAGACACCAAACAGAAGATTTTTATTTATAAGGCTTTTTAGCGATATATCATAGTACATGTAGATACTAAACAAATATATCAACATTTTTCTGTGCTGCTTCAAAAGTTGTATAATTTTTCTTCTTAAAGACATTTGAAGATAGTACTGAATCAATCTCTTAAATATATCTGCATTACAGTCCAATATTCACATATCTCAACTTGCAGAGTATGGCTAATGGTAAATACTAAAGGTGGTAAGAATTTTCTCGTATACTGGTTATGGAAAGCTGTCGTCCACAGAGTTAGGGGCTAAACAGTTACGCATCTTTGTGGTATAGTGTTAGTTTAACAAAAATTTCCTGAGCACCTACCACATGTTGGGTCCTGAGCCAAGTGCTTCAGGACAGGGATGAGCTATTCACGATCCTCCTTTCGAGTCTATTTAGCTAGACATTCCTTCTTTATCTAGAGTGTTTGCTTTTGCACTTAACCTGTCTAGAATCAGTGCTTAGTGAACATGGTGTGTAAGAGGACGAGTTTAGTATTGTGTTGCGTAGAGAGGATACTTTAGACAGAATTCAACGATTAAACCTTAAAAACGGAGATCCTTCTTTGAATTAAACCTTGGACATCAATCTATTTTGGTAATTTAAATGAAATGATGTCTTATTACGTATGACTGTATTATTCAGATTTACATATTGAAAATAGATCACAAATACATTTTCTCTTTGTATGTGTATATATATATATACACACACACACACATAAATATACATAAATATGTATCTTGCTGTTGAGGTTAGTAATTCTTTTCCCTTTGTGCATTTTCTTTTAGAGCACTTCAGTCTTCTTCCTTACCACAATAGTACAATGATATTGTATTATTAACTGAGCTGTGGCAAGTCATGATAATTTAAAAGTATTTATTAAATAAACAAGGTAAAGATGTGGTTTTCATCTCTTTTTCTTTGGGGTTTGAATAACATTGTACGTGGAATACAAACATTTTCAACTACATGCAGCGCTTGTTTCAAGTGAATCACGAGCTCATTGTCTCTACTGCAGTTTTGCAGGGCATGTTTCACTTTTGACTTCTTTTTGATATTATCATCTGGTCAACTCTCTTGAGTAGCTTGAACCTGACCTCATTGTCTGTATGTACTTTAAATCTTAAATATATTCTGACAGGGTCCAAAGAGATAGAGTTTTGAATCTGAGCTCTGTAAGCTTCTCTGGCTCTCCCAGGAAGGCTGAGAGTCAGAGAATAGTAGGTTTAAGGAAGGAGAGGGAGAGGAGTACGTGCATTTTTTTCGTCTGTTGGCATTCCACGTGAAAAGATGCGGTTGGTCCCCACGTGCAGTAGAAAAGTGGGAGCATTCAAATGGGAAACAGGATGGAGAAATAGAACTAATAACCCTGTCATAATCTTGTAACTTGTTTTCACCTTAAGATGTGAAGTGTAGAAACACATTGTCAAGCCAAACAATTCTAAAAAACCACTTACTGTTTGAGATTTGTAGGCATTGCTTTTGCTCCCTCTGACCCCTTATAGGCTAGATAAACCCCAGATAAATCCTGAACAGGATGTTAGACGGGGTATGGGCCTCTGTATGTCTCCTTTTTTTTTTTTTTTTAAATAAGTTAACTTTGTCAAACACTAAGCAATGGATTACAATAGCTGCTTTAAGAAGAATGTAGAGACCATTGCGCTCACTGTGTTTTCCTCAGTTCCAAGGTCTGGTTAATAAGCTCTGCTCATCTGAGAACCAACGCATCTTCAGGGTGTCAAGAGATGAATACACATAGTACATAGGCAGATAATAACAAGGTAAGTGATATGAATATGTCTAATATCTAGTGTTGTAATCAAACATAAGTTAAAGTGATGTGGACACACATATGTGTGTATATATATATATCAGTTACACAAATATTATTATATTGCTTATATTCAGTAATGAATGATGAGTAGTAATGGCTATAGTTATTATGAATTTTACACAACCAATCTAGAAAAGTGGCTCTGAGATCCTCAGGAAAATTGCTAACTCTGCAGAGAGGGCCAAATCTCTTCCTTTCCATGTGAGAGGCCCGTTGCCTGAAAATGAGTAATTGTTGGTGAGAGGTGGCTCTTCCAAAGATGTTGGAAACTAAGATTAAGGTTCCAAGTCACAGGGGATTAAGAAAGAGCAGCTTTCTCTTCCACAATTGATGTTGCCACCTTTCATTGAAGAGCAAATAGTAAGCAGAATAAAGCTCAGGCTTGATTTCATTTCCTTTGGGTATCTACTTAGTAGTGGGGTTGCTAGGTCTTACTGTTGTTCCATTTCTACTATTTTGAAGAGCCTCTATACTGTTGAAGAGATAGCTACACTTGCATATTTATTGCAACACTATTCACAAATTCAGGATGTGGAATCAGCTGAAGTGTGCATCAACAGGTGAATGGATAAAGAAAATGCGATACATAAATACAATGTAATACTATTCAACCATAAAAAGATCCTGTCATTTGCAACAACATGTAGAAACCTGGATGATGTGTTAAGTGAAGTATACAAGTTGCAGAAAGACAAACACTGTGCAATCTCATCCGTGTGTGGAATATAAAAAAGTAACTCTCATGAACTAGAGAGTAGAATAATGGTTACTAGAGACTGAAGAGGGTATGGGGAGGGGGCATGGGGAAAAGCTGATCACAGGTACAAAGTTCAGCCTGGAGGAGTAAGTTCGGGTGTGCTCTTGCATCATAGGGTGACTGTGGTCAGTAATGTATCAAGTATTTCAAAAAAGGCAGGATAGATGTTTAAGGTGATAGATATGCTAATTACCCTGATTTGATCATTATGTAACGTGTACATGTATTGAAACATCAAGTTGTACCTTTACAAATATGTATAGTTATTGCATGCCAATTAAAACTGGAACTTAAAGAAAAGAAAATTTGTATCAGGCTATCAAAAAGGAGCTGATTGCAGGGAGGAAGTTGGGCCAGGAAGGTGGGAGAGTGCCACCCAGCAGCTAGGAAAGCTCATTCTTGATCAGCCCCCTAGGAATACTCTCCCAGGAGGAAGCTTTGAGGTGTGAGACAAAGGACGATTCCCTAACCCAGCGTTTCTGCTGGCACTCCCTAAATTAGGAGCGTGTCTGCTGAACCAGAAAATACCCTTGAAGGCCTGGAAAAGAAGAAATGTCAACTATTCACTTGTAAGTGTGAATTAATCCTTTTATTTGAATTTCTGGTCTCTTGCTTAGCTGGGGTACAGTATGAGACACAGACAAAAGATGTGATGGAGACTGTATTGAGGAACTTTGGGCATCTGGGTGGAAAATGAGTCTTGGCCTCTAGAAGATGATTAGGAGGGACCAGAAGAATCAGAAAGATAGGAGGAGGAAGTAAAGAAAGGAAGATAGGAGGAAGGGTGGAGGTGTAGCCTGTAGGCCTTAACTCATGCATTTGCAAAGTCAAACTGTGTGCAAGGCATTTATGATGGGTGTGGCCTGTGGACAGGTGCAGTGCTTGGTGGGGATTACTCTGGAGCTGGCAAAGGAACTCACACCAATTAAACTTACACAGGACAGGTTAATGTTTTAGATTTCAGTTTCTTCATTTTTACATACTAAGAGCTGTACATCTCTAACCAATAAGCCACCAACAAGACCTTCCTTCAAAGTCAGGAGACGCTATGTGCAATGCTACTGACATGCATGTGACAATACCTCTTTCTCTAAAGCTCGTTTGCTTCTTGACATTCTGTAGTCTGTTTCTTGCTAGCAGCTTAGTCCTACTTTCTGTATTTTTTCTTTAAAATGGATGAATTCTTACTAGACCACTGAAGGCCCATTTTACTCGTCTACTCAGACAACTGTAGGAAGACCATGTATAGTTTAATTAAGGCTATCATTGATGAAAGAAAAAAGTTGTGGTCTTTTTGGGGATTGGACTAATTTTTGGACACCCTGGACTTTAGAGTAAAGTTAACAGTATTCACAAAACCATAGTCTCCTGACTTCACACTACTTTACTGGCAATAGAGCATTTATCTATAGTGCTGTATTTTTTAGTAGGCCTTTACAAGTCCCTGTAATGAGGCAAATGCATATAACACTTCATTTTCCGGAATTACACTGTATGAGTTTTATGTGTTCCAACCTATATTATATCCTATCCACTCTCTTCTACTCAAGAATACAGATAGTTTCTAACTAAGAAAAACCAGACAGGAAAATCATTATATTTTATGATTTGCAAAACCTTTTTAATGTAATTTAAGAAAAAAGTTAGAGTTAAAAATGATACTTCAAAGATAACAGAAAATTCAGAGTGTAATGTGTTACTGAAGTTTCAAAGTGACCTCACTGTAAGTCTGTCTCAGTAGAACCTGGTCCATGATGTGTATTTAATAACATTGAATTGCATTTCACTGGGGTTACAGTGGGGAGGATTACAAATAAATGCTATTAACAAATGGTGGCGTATCCTAAAAATCCAGTTCTGAACGACCAGACACACCTAACATAATCTGTGGAATACGGAGCCCAATTTAAAGAAGAGAATGGAAGTCCTCAGGTCCACCCCCTCAGTATGCTCTGCGGCACTCATAGGACCCCCAGGCCATACTCCCGTCTTCTTTTGTCCAAGGTGAAGGATCATGAAGGGAAGAGGTGTCTGTCCCCTCCTCCGGGGAGAGGGGCAACCCCTTGGGCAGTAGGTCGTTGGACATGGTCATGAAAGGGGTGAAGGAGTAAGGAGGTGGGGTGGGGTACCCCGGCGTGTGATGCAGGTCCTCCAGTGTGTGCAGGGAGTAGGGCTGAGTCCCGGCCAGGGAGGCCCCCCAGCTCGCGCTCCTGTGCTGGGGGGTGCTCGCAGACTCCAGCGGGGAGAGGCAGCTCGTGCTGGGCGGCAAAGTCTGCAGAACGTCTGCAGGTGAGGGGTCCGGCTGGCTGAACGCCTCAGGCACTGTGGGCTCCCAGGAGTCCCTCTGAAGGAGAAGGGAGAGGCCACGGGGGTTATTCATTAGCAAATACTCTGCACACACAGGTCCAGAGCAGCCTTGGGCCCTCCCTCTGCAACGAAGGTCCACCTAGAGGCAGCTTTACCCTCTGGAGTCTGCCGCCCTCAGGGGAAGTTGGTTCCTTTCTACTTTAGAACGCGATTCTCTGTGCCCTATGTATAGAGATTCTTTCCCAGAAAACATTAGATGAGTGAAATGTGAGAAGAATGAAATGAACATCTCCTGGGCACTTTACAGGGCACTTTGCATTTTATTTTTGGACCTCGTGGGGAGAGTTGGCGCCTGTCCCTTGAAAGGAGCAGGCCTCTGACCACAGGGTTCGCTTTTACTGGGCTGGGGAGGCCGCCCTGCCTCCAATGAGCAAAGAGGAAAGCCCGGAGCGACCTTCTCAAGCTGACCTCTCAGGGTGGGCTGGGTTCGTTCATGGCTGTGCCACCTACTACCCTCTTGGCTCTCAGCACCTCACTTTTTCCATCTATACAATGGGGCTTTCATAAATATTTCCTGTTATTGTAAGCACTGAATGAACAAAGGCACAGAAAAGTTCCTGGCACGCGGTAGGCACCCGATGTTAATGCCCTGTCACAGCCCTGGCGTCCGCAGTCCCGACGCGCGAGCCTGGCGCTCCCTAGACCCCGCACGCGGGTGGCGCGCACTCACCAGCACGAAGTGCGCGGCGTCGCCGGGGAAGGGCGGCAGCAGCGGCGGCAGCGGCGCGGGGCCGAAGAGCGCGGCGGGGCCGGGGGCGAGCGCGGGCGCGCGGGGGTCGGCGAAGGGCTCGGCCAGGCCGGGCTCCAGCAGCGCCGAGTGGCCTTGCGCCGCGGCCGGCTCGCAGGGGAAGGGCTTCACCACGCCGGGGCAGTAGGCGTCGCTGGAAAACGGCTTAGCGTTGTGGAAGTCTGAGTCAGACAAGAATGATCTCCTGACACCGTAGTAACCCGACGTGACGGGTGAGCCTGTTGCCGAATGAAAAAAGGGTCAGAGATGCCCCCGGGGAGGTCGCCTGTGAAATGTTGCCGACAGCCACGTTAACACGGCAGTAGACACGCGTCTTGCAAAGGGCGAAAGAAACCTTTTACATAGAAACCCGCCCGGCCTCAAACGTGTTTCAAGTGCACCCTGCTTTGGGGACGAGTTCATTTAGACAGTACAGTAACCGCGCATCGTTCGCGCCTGCAGCGCACCTACCGCGTGTCTTCAGGCGCTGGACACCGGGCTGGGGAGGAGCCGGACCTGCAGAGCTGAGTCAGAGAGCCCCTGGCACTGAGATCTAATCTGAAGAGGAGACTTCCCACAGCCTTTGAGCTCTGTGTGTCCCCCTGAGAAGCCGTTCTTGGCTGGGGATACTGCATCTTTGGCTACGGTCACACACATAACTCCGCCTCAAATCAGAGGCACGTTACACTCTCTCTTCTAATTTTTTTGTGTACACCGCTTCTCGCTCGCATCAGTAAACGCCTTGCTTTGGGGTAATATGGCTGCACCGAAGCCAGTTTTAGAGGACTGCAGAATGTTTCCAGGCTTTGCGGAGTCTGGTGTTGTTTGCTGCCCTCGTGTGGCTACACGGAGTTCCTCTCTGCACTCACCAAGGCACTGCTAGTTATGGTGCAGAAAATTTCCCTGGGTGGGAACCGGGAAAAGCTGACGCGGAGGAGTCTTAGGACTTCAGAAGGAAAGAGATGAGTTTGCTAAGCACTTTTTGATCCCGCAGCTCAGTCGTAGGGGGAAGTACATGATCATTAGAACACGCGTGGGAGCACGACTCGGGTCTGGGTAACCGGTGCCGCCAGTAGTCCAGCTGGTGATAGGTGCGGTCCAGAGCTAAGACGGACAGGTCACTGAGCTCACAGAGGACTGAACTGGGGAGAAGATACAAGTGGCTTCCTTCTTTCCCTTCCTCCAACACAGAGGAGAACACAGAGGAGAACACAGAGGAGGCTGGCCCTGGCCACCCTCACTTGCTGTCCTCCGCGAGGAAGACAAACTCATTAAGACCTTTACTCTTGTTATCCTGATTCAGTCATACCTGGCTTGGAATTTTGGCCTCAGCCACACGATATGGCTCTTTATTTTATGCTCATTATACTTTCACCCATCACAACTGTCTTTCCAATTAACTTGCAAACTCCCCGGTGGCAGAGTTCATGTCTTGCACATTTTCTGTAAACAAAGTAGTATACTATTCTGTTCAACAACTACATGTAAATTTATTCATTTATAAGAAGCATTCCAAATTCCCTTTTGAAACTCACTACACTTTCATTTTAAATTCTAGACCCCAAACTTCTAATTTGCTTCTGCATTTGAAGACTGTGGCTAGAGTTCTAATAATAAGCATACCTCTCTGGGAAAAAAAAAATCTGTGCAAATGAAAATTAATGTCAATAAATAGGATTCTGTTTCATGTCATGATTTTATATTCACAGGAATGGTTAAAGCTGAGAACAGCATGAAGAATATGCAAACAATGCTTGCAGGCTATCGTATTGGTATTCCTAATTTAAAAAAACATAAAGAAAAAAACCTCTTTGCTCTCTAAGCATATATTTTTTCTGCTGAAAAAGTTAAAGGATAATTCTACATGAAAAGAGAAACTACAGAAATTTCATTCTGTTGAAGAGAAGAGATGCAGGCAAGTTCCAATGATAATAAATACTATTGGGAAAGAGAATATAGAAACATTTGTATACTGTAGTTGGGAAAGCCTCTGGCTATTCTTCCTCTCCTTTCTCTACCTCTTAAGGTACTAAACTTTTGAGAAAAGTTGTGCACTTTTAAGTTTGATGTCTGGAAGAGATTTGTGTGTGTGCGTGTGTGTGTGTGTGTGTATACCCAGCACTCTTATTAAGAGTGCCCCTTTCCCATCACCACAGGAGCATTTAGTGGGACATAGGTGATGGAATCAAAAAATACTGTGAATTCTTGAATTTTTAAAATTCATTACAATATAAGACACAATGCCATTAACCTGCCTCAAAACTCTCCCACTCACTTCAAACACACTAATCCCACCATCTTTGCCACTTTCGGCAGCAGTTCTGGAAGTGTTCTCTTGTGAAAGTCTTTAGCTGCACTGTTGTTGCAGTCTCAATGTCCTGAACTGATTCAAAACATTCATCTTTCATGGTCATTTTGGCTTTGAGGAAGAGCCAGAAGTTACACGGTGCCAGAGGCAGTGAATAAGTTGATAAGGAACGTGGTAACAATTTTAACAACTTGCCTTGCTCTTGGATGGCACTTGACAGCAGTGTTCACCATATTTTTGATCAAACTTTGTTAAATACATTCATAAAAGAGGACTTCCAGAACTGCTTCAGAAATTGGCAAGAACAATGGGACAAGGCATTCAAAGGGGAAGTATTCTGAAGGGGATTAATGACAATATATCTTTTAGTATAATAACTTTTAAAATTTAAACACACTGTTTTTGATCAGTCCTTGTATGCACTGAAATAAATACAACATTCTGAAGCAAGTGGCTGACATACAGAAAGCTTCCAACATGTGGTAGAACGCACCCCTTTCCCCAGGTCTCTTTCTCCATCTGTCTCAAGCAGGTACATCCTCTATCAGACCTTGGTATCAGAACTTTGGACATTTTAAAACTGAATAGATAAAGAAAATGTGGTATATATACACAACAGAGTACTGCTTGGCCATAAAGAAGGATAACTCTGAGTTATTTGTCAAAAAATGGGTGCACCTTGGATCCATAATGCTAAGTAAAATAAATCAGATACAGAAAGTTAAATATAACATTGTTTTGTCTTATATGAGAGAATCAAAGTATAAATAAACAGCCAAATAAAAGATCATATGAAACAGGGAGATAGATGTTATGGATTTGAGAAGGGAATCTGCAGATGGGGAGAGATGGGAGGGAGGGAAGTGGAAGAAGATGTAAAAAGGATGGAGATACAATATATATTTGTATCAAATCCCAATGATGAATATGTTTATTGTGTATTACAAACATATACTAAAAAAATAGTGTAACTGCTATTATTGCCTTTGCCCCAAAAGTTTCTACCAGGCAAGTGAGCAAAAGGCTCTCTCCAAAACACAGTGAATTATGAGCTCAGGAGTGACTGAATGAAGTCTATCTTCACTGACTTTGTAATTTTTAACAACTTATTTTATTTTTTAGACTTAAAAAATTTATTACAGTAAAGACATATCATCACTCAATCCCCCTCAAAATACTCACCCTTGCTTCAAACACACTCATCCCATCTTTCTTGCCACTTTCTGAAACAGCTCTGGAAGTCTCCCCTCCTTAGTATCTTCAACAGGTGTGAAAAAAATGCAGTGAATGTGCTGTCCAACAGAAAGGCAGGCTCGTGCAAACATCACGGTGTGACCTCATCCACTTTATTCCCTGGATCTGGCAGCATGTGACTTCTGTCTCTTCCCCAGAGTCAAAATGCCCATGAAAGGTCAACATTTTGAGTCACTTCAGGACATCGAGGCAGCCCCAACAGTGCCACTAAAGACATGAAAGAGGATGTCCAGAACTGCCTCAGAAAGTGGCAGGGATGATGGGACAAGTATGTAAAACACCCATTTAAAGAAGCAAAGTCACTAAAGATGTAAGGGAGTTAAAAAAAAATAAAAAGGAAACAGCCCAAATACTCAGTTTAAACTCAGAAGGGAAGTTTGCTCGCTGAATTAAAAGCACTCACTCACCTGGCATCTGGACGAATGGAGGCTGGGAGGAACTGACGCTGCCCTGGAAGGGAAGCAGAGTGCACGTGTTTGCTTCTTTAGGAGCAAAATCTGAATTTAATTAAAACACCAGGAAGGTATTTTACAAGCTTTCATTTGTGGTACTCAAGAAGTGTTACTTGAAAATTTGGGTTGGGGGAGTCAACTGAGAGTAAGACTTCAAGTAGTGTAGAAAAGCTTTAAAAGGGACAGAGAGAAACCAAACTTTTAGACTCTGGTAAACATCTCAAAAGGTGTTTTAGCATTTGTGTTAAAACTCCTTCCTCAAATATATAAAGTTATATAATTGCATACGTACGTGTGTTTGTGCACGTGTTATGTACACTCTTGGCATTTGGCTTCTACCTTGAATAGTTGGTTTTTTATTGCTGGGATCCGCATAGTATAGACGCTCCACGAGGTGTAGGAACCTTGACTGTGACTTCTTATTTCTCAGAACAGAATGTGATTTGTAACAGAGCTAATAAAAATGTGCAGAATGGCAGTGCTGTCCTGAGAGAATCCAGAGTCCAGTGAATGTGGGAGATGTGATAGGTTGGGTTATGTCCAACTAAAAGATAGATCGAAGGCTTAATCTTTGGCACCCATGAGTGTAACCTCAGTTGGAAATACGATCTTTGATGACTTAATTAGTAAAATTAAGATGAGGGCATACTGAATTGGGATGGATCCTAAATTCTGTGTGGCTGCTTCCCTATATGAGAAGGGCACAGAACACAGAGAAGGTCACGTGATGACGGGGCGTGTATGTGAGTGATGCCAACTCCAGCCGTGGGATGCTGAGAGTGGCCAGCAACCCCCAAAAGTCAGGAAGCGCTGAAGAGAGATTCTTCCCCAGGAAGCTCCAGAGGCGTGGCCCTGCCCACACCTTGATTCAACATCCAGCCTTCAGACTGGGGAGATGGTATTTTCCTGTTGCTTTAATCCATTCCATTTGTTATTATTTATTACTATTGCTCTAGGGAATGAATACAGGGATAGGCTGATGATGAAACCACAGATCCCAGTAGTGTGAGAAACGGCATGGTTGGGGAAAGATGGCTGGCGTGGTCTTAGGATTGCCATGGGAAACACATCCTGAAGGATGCGATGATTACAGTGACATCTGAAGGAAGCATATTCAGGTGTGAATGCAATTCTGGCTCCAAGATGCCCTGGGGCAAAGTAAGTGCATCTAGCTGCTGTGGAAGTTAAGGATCTGCGATGCTCAGAGCTCTGGACCGCAGCACTTAGCCCTGTCCCTCATGGTCCTGTAGACTCAAGAGCTGGAAGAAATTGTACAGAGTCTCATTTGACCACCTGCTCAATGCTTAATTCTCTTCATATTACTAAAACTGGGTGCCGGAGAGTTCTGCACCCCCTGGAGAACACCACTTCTTGTTTGGGGAGCTCTGACTCTTCCAAGGTAGGCTGAAAAGAGTCACTTTCCTAGTTATTATCTCTTTGGTTCATGTAGAACAAGCTAACCTTTGTTCTATGTCCAGCTTTTCAAGTATTTGAGGACAAATCATTTCCCAACTGTCTCAGCTCCAGCTGCTATAGCAAATACCATAAACCAGGTAGTTTAATAATAATTGATTCCTCACAGTTTATGGCACTGAGAGTCTGAGGTCATTGTTTGGTTCTTGGTGTGGGCCCACTTTCTGGCATGCATGAAGCTGGCTTCTCTCTGTCTTCAGGTAGCAAAGAAAGAATTCATCTGTCTTGTGTCTCTTCTTACAAGGGCTCCACTCTCAAAATCTAAGTATCTCCCGGGACTCCACCTCCAAATACCATCACACTGGCATTAGGGCTTCAACATGTGGATTTTGGGGAGGACACAACCATTCAGTCCATAGCTCTAACCCTGAATTCTAGATTCTCCAGGTAAGAAGTTCTCCAACTACTCCTAAGCGGCATAGTATTTAAGAGCAAAGACTCTGGAACCAGAGTGTCTGTGTTTGAATTCCAGATCTGTCTCTTATTAGCTGCAGGATCTTCGGTACATAAAGATTAAATGAGATCATAGTCATAGAGCAGTTGGAACAGTGCCTGACAAAAGTAGGTGGTATATACATAGGTTAGCTATTGTTACAGTGATCCCCACTTAGCTGTGGGGAACATGTTCTGAGATTCCCCAGTGGATGCCTGAAACCATGCATAGGACTGACTTCTATGTAAAATGTCTTTTCCTACATATACATACTATGATAAAGTTTAATTTATAAATTAGGCACAGTAAATCTGGGGGTGGTGGTGCACGCCTGCAATCCTGGCATCTGGGAGGCTGAGGCAGGAGGAGTCGCATGTTTGTGCCCACCCTGAGAAGCCTAACAACTTAGCAAGACTCTGCCTCAAAATAAAAAACAACAAAGGGGCTGGGGATGTTGCTCAGTGCAAAGGCCCGGAGATCAATCCCTAGTACCACACACACAAAGCACAATAATAAATCATAAACCAACTCTAACAATACACTATAATGAAATTGCCTGCTACTACTTCCCCACTTTGAGGGCATTTTTAAGTCAATATAGGTTACTTGAACATCAGTGCTGCGACACTGACAGTCTGATAATCGAGAAGGTGACTAAACAACCATGTGGGTAGCACACATAGTGTGAATAGATACACCGGACAAAACATGACTCACATCCTGAGCAGGAAGCGGTGAGTCAGCACAAGATTTCACTTTACTACTAGGAACGGCACACAACTTAAAGTTTATGAATTGTTTATGTTTGGATTTTTCCGTTTAATATTTTCACATTTCTATTGGCAATAGAACCTGAAACTGAAGATGGAGTGAGGGGTTACTGTAATCTGATGTATTTTTAGATTCCTTTAAATCTAGGGTAGAGGATTACTGTACTCTGATATATCTTTAGGCACCTTTAAATCTATCTAAGTATGTTTTGATTCATGTATTTTCCTATTTAATAAAGTGACACTTTTAGGTGGCAGAAGGGAACTCTTGGCCATGTAGTGGCCAGAAGTGAGTAAGGATCAGGACTCTGATAGTTGCATGATTAAACCACAGATACATGTGTGTACAGGCACATTTTGCCACGCTGTCAGGGCCTGGTTGTCCTGTGTCATCCTCCTGTTCCGGCTCTGTATAGCTGGTCCAGAAGGCCTGTGCCAGCCCCTAACCTTATGGCTTCTGCCCCAGCTTCCTATCCAGTGTGAGTAGGGTGCAGTGGGTGGTAGCTGTCCTGGGTGCTGTCTGGAGAGCTGTCTCATTGTTCTCCCACCTCCTCGGCCTGCCTGTGTCTCTCTCTCTTTTTTTGGGGGGGGAGGTACTGGGAATCGAACTCAGGGCCTCATGCTTGCGAGGCAAGCACTCTAACCACTGAGCTAAATCCCTGGCCCCCTGCCTGTGCCTCTTAAATGGCCCTGGGAGAGCTGGCGCCAGGATGCAGGCTTCTCTGAGTCCCAGTACACATACTGATCTGATGCACGGGCCTTTCTGACTTCAGAGCCTCTTCGTAACTATTACCACAGCCCCCTTCTCCCCAGCACTGATCCTCAGCTGCCCTGCTTTGCCTCCTGCCTCTGCCCCAGGCTTAGATGAAGTCTGGTCCGTGTCACTGTGGCTGACACAGAGACTTCATCTTTGACAGCTCTGCTGTAAAAGCTTTTTTGTCTTTCTCTTCCACCGCCAACAGTCTCCAGTGTCTATGTGCCCCTTCCTCCTTCTGCCCAGGCTTAATTATTACCACAGAACTACCAGCTCTGTCCCCTGGCTAACCCGATTTTAACACCAGAAAACTCTGCAAAGACTTCACATTTATCAGTCTAATTGATTCTATTTATATTTGACAAAAAGGAGCTTCTCGTGTTCTCTTGTCCTACATAATTTTCCCGTCTATTTGCTGTGGAAATTATACACTCTATTTCCATTCTTTATGGTTACCTGTAAAATTTTACATACAGATTTAACAAAGCCTACAAACAGTCTCTTAACCCTCCCACGGAAAGATAGGAACCTGAGCACATTAACTCTTCCCGCCCCTCTCATGATTTACACGTGCGTGCTGTCCTCTTATATTCCAACCTGTTTCTTTTCATTAAACCTCCACAAATTAGATGCCATCATCCTCATTTTAAGTGAGCACACATTAGGCTTATTTATGTGTTTGCCAGTCTCTTTGATTACTCATCTTCCAGATTTTCTTCCTAGATTCATCCTCTCCTAAAGTGATTCTTTAGAAAATTTCTTAAGTGTAGGTGGTATTGATAGCAAACCGTTTTGGGTTTTATTTATATGAAAACACAAAGGGTGATCAAAACACAAATGAAAAAATTTCTACAGTAAAAGACATTGCCGTTCATCCCCCTCAGAATATTCCCCCTCGCTTCGAACACGCTCAGCCATCGTTCTTGCCACTTTCTGAAGCAGTTCTGGAAGTCCTCTTTGGTGAGTGTTTTTATGGGGTGTGGTCAAAAATACAGTGAATGCTCCCTGCCACATGCCATCCATGTGAAAATATCATGATGTGGCCTCATCACCTTATTCACTGGACCTGACACCATGTGACTTTCAGCTTTTCTCCATGAAAAGTAAACATTACGAATCCATTCATGACACTGAGGTGACGACCACAGTGGTGCAACTCAAGACGCTCATGAAAGAGGACTTCAGAACTGCTTCCGAGAGTGGCAGGAATGATGGGATAAGTGTGTTTGAAGGGAGGGGGAATATTTTGAGGGGAAGTGATGGCAATATGTCTTTGAGTGTAATAAATTTTTTAAAAAGTCTAAACATTCACTGTATTGTTTGGTCATAGCTAGTACAATTTCTTTTAACCTTGTACTTGAAAGATAGTATTTCTGAGTTTGCAATTGTAACTTCATAGTTAACTTTTTTCTTAGCATGTTAAAATATTATTCAACTGTCTTTTGTCTTCTATGATTTCTCTTGAGAAATAGGTTATTACTCTTCTACCTGTCCTTTGTGACCACCTTTCTTTTCCTTATGGGTGCTTTTTAACCTACCCTCACTGTTTAAGGTTTCTCAAGTTCAGTTCACTGTACCTAGAGATGTATTTCTCTTTATGTATCCTCCTTGGTACAAGATGTGTTTCATGTGTCTAGGGATTCACGGCTTTCATAAATTCTTGTCTCCATTATCCATATTCTGTCCTTGTGAGACTGTTTACTTTTATCCTGTATATTCCATGACCTCTCCTTATTTTCTCTATAACCATGATTCTCTGGTCTTTATTTTTAGTACAGATCGGTTTTAGATTTCTTCAGATCTATATCTAGATCACTAATTTTTCTATTGTAGTTAATTTTTATTAGTTAAATAATACATTGAATTTTTATATCAATGATTTTATAGTTTTCATTTTAGTGTTTGGTTTTTTTTTTTGTGGTGCCAGGGATCGAACTCAGGCCCTTGTGCTTGCAAGGCAAGCACTCTAATCACTGAGCTAAATCCCCAGCCCCTTATAGTTTTCATTTTAAAAATTATTTATTTATTTATTTTTGAGACAGGGTCTCACTATGTAGTTCACACTGGCCTTGAACTCACTTTGTAACCCCGACTGGCCTCCAACTCTGTGATTCTCTTGCCTCAGCCTCCCAAGTGCTGAGGTTATAGGTGTGTAACCCATGCCCAGCCATGTTTTTCCATTTTTATAAAGGCTATTTTTCAGTCTGCTTGGTAATTTTTGATATATCCTTTTTGACTGCTCATTGTTTCAGTTTTTGTGTAATTTGTATTGGTAATTCTAATATCTGAAAGTCCTGTGAATTTAAATGTATTGTTTGTGCTGACACACAACAGTAGGAACCAGACCTCGAGGAACCAAACCTTGGCCATAGTGGTCTGGTTCCTTATGCGCTGGTGATCTTTAATGGAAACTTGTCTCTGCTTGTATGAAAAACTGGGGTCTTAAATTGAGATTGCTTTCTTGTGGAAGATTTATGTTTCTTTTTCTTGGGAGCCTTCTTACTTCCAGGTTGCCCAGATTCTCCTGCAGTTCCCAGGATGAATTCAGTCCTCAGCCTTGGCCAAAACTCAAG